>JALIGW010000026.1:5358683-5478683 GCA_023053685.1 Diadophis punctatus similis | reverse complement strand
CTCTCTCTCTCTCTCTCTCTCTCTCTCTCTCTCTCTCTCTCTCTCTCTCCCCCCCCGGCCGGCTGTCCATCCATCCATCCATCCATCCATCCATCCATCCATCCATCCATCCATCCATCATCTATCTATGTCTTTCTGTCTACCTTTCTATCCTTCCGTCTGTCCATCCCTCTCTTCTACCTACCTATCTATATATTATCTATCTATCTATCTATCTATCTATCTATCTATCTATCTATCTATCTATCTATCTATCTATCTATCTATCTATCTAAATCTAGCACTACACTGTTTCAGGCTTGCCTTGGTTTTGTAGAGAAGAAGGCACCTTGAAGAAAATATACAGTAGTTGTCACATGAAGACATGAAATGTTTCTAGTCCTCCTGGAGGAAAGAGGGGAAGAACGGGGCTAATAAAGGTGAAGAGGGAACTTAACTCACAGGTAAGCCCATTTTCCCTTTTGGTCCTTGGTTGCCTTCTAATCCTTTCAGGCCCTATTTTAAAAAAAGTGGGGAAGAGAATGATCGATCTTTGGATAATGTAGATAAATTTTTTACATGCTGCCCAGCATCCACTGTTGAAAAACCACACCACACCACACGGCCAACAGAAGTCCGTGGTGCCTCTGGCAAATTGCAAAGGCACCAAGCTGCAAAATTTGGCATGAATTTGGAGGAAGATCTATGGGGTGGATTGGGGTGGGGGGTAGCTTAGGGAAACTCCAGGGAAATGCAAGGGGTGGTGGTGGAATCTAAGCAAGGTAGAGGGGAAAAATACTTACTTTTGATCCAAGGTAGCCCTGGGGAAAATTAGGAAAATACATATTTGTGGAAAGTGGGGTGGGGAATGTAGACCCATAAAGTAGAGGTGTGTTTACAAAGCATTAGGTGAGAACTAGCACATCCAGATGAGGAATTTAACATGCAGTCATTTCAATGTTTTCCTTCTCTTATTTTCATCTCTCCGTTTTTAGGAGTGGTGCGGTGGCCTAGAGGTGGAGCTCTCGCCTCACAATCAGGAGCCTGTGAGTTCGACCCTGGGTAGAGGCAGATATTCCTCTCTCCGGGCACAATGATGATATTATCTGCTGAACAAAACTCTGCATTGGCGTCAGGAAGGGCATCCGGCCAGTAAACACTCTGCTAGCTCCATTCAGTTGCCCAGACTCCACCCCGCAAGGGATTATGGGGTCGTTAAAAGAAGAAGATGATTTTCATCTCTCCAGTTTTCCTTAACCAAAAAAATCTACAGGGGAAAATAAAGACACTTACTGGAACACCAAGATATCCGGCATAACCTTGGGCCCCAAGAAGGCCAACAGGACCCTGGGGGAAAAAAAGTAAATAATTCAGAGATGGCTTTCATACACACCTCCCTCAAAAGTGTATCATCAGGCATGCCTTCTGTCTTCTTTGCATTCGGAGAGAAGTCTTTGCTACAGGCATAAGATGCAACAGTACAGGGGTGAAATTCAAAAAGTTTCCCTACCGTTTCTGTGGGCGTGGCTTGGTGGGCGTGACTTGGTGGGCATGGCAGCGGAAGGATATTGTAAAATCTCCATTCCCTCCCCACTCCAGGGGGAAGGATACTGCAAAATCCTCATTCCCTCCCCACTCCAGGGGAAGGATATTTTAAAATCTCCATTCCCTCCCCACTTCAGGGGAAGGATACTGCAAAATCTCCATTCCCTCCCCACTCCAGGGGAAGGATACTGCAAAATCTCCATTCCCTCCCCACTCCAGGGGAAGGATATTTTAAAATCTCCATTCCCTTCCCACTCCAGGGGAAGGATATTTTAAAATCTCCATTCCCTCCCCACTCCAGGGGAAGGATACTGCAAAATCTCCATTCCCTCCCCACTCCAGGGGAAGGTTACTGCAAAATCTCCATTCCCTCCCCACTCCAGGGGAAGGGAATGGAGATTTAATCCCCATTCCCACCTCACTCTGGGGCCAGCCAGAGGTGGTATTTGCCGGTTCTCTGAACTATTAAAAATTTTCGCTACCGGTTCTGCAGAACCGGTCAGAATCTGCTGAATTTCACCCCTGCAACGGTACAATATTGCGGTACCTAGGTGCGTGAAAGAATTTCAACCAGTGCAATGTCAGCATCCGTTAAAGATAGCTTGAAAGCTGCTTACCTGTTTCCCCTTCGATCCTAGCCTCCCAGGTAGCCCTACAGGGCCGTCCTCTCCCTGAAAGAAGCCAAGGGAACTCCATGAGAACTGGCATCTTGCTTAAAAACAGACTGACAGAGGCAAAAGGAACTTGGAGGTCTTCCAATCCAACCCCTTGCTCAAGCAGGAGACCTTCCGGACAGATGGCTGTCCAATCTCTTCTTAAAAACCTCCAGTGATGGAATATCTGGTAGGCAGGAAGAGAGCAAGGATTGGACCCACCCTAGCAACTCAGAGTATATCTGTTATCCGTCCCCCTCAAATTAGCTGGTAAAGAAAGACCCTGTTAGCCTGCATCTTTGCTTTCTTTCACGCTTGCTGCCATGGAAATGGTATGTGTGTATGTATGGGGGTGGGGGTGGAAAGCCCCAGGTATTTGGGAGGAGAAGTGTGCTGGAGGTGGAAACGGAATTTCTGTGAAGCCATGAGAAGGCTTGGACTCAGTGTGTTGTTTGACATTTTCAAGGCCAACCATCCTGGCATGGGAGTGGGGGAGAGATGCACCTGGACCAGAGACTTTCTCAAAACATTTTCTTGGCCGATGATTGAACTCTGGTTGCCTGGCTACTGGGGGGGTGGGGTTTGTTTCAACTGGCTTCTTCGCCCGGTGTGGTTTCAGATCTTGCCTGGCTTCTGCTGCATCCAGTGCTTTCCTAGTAAAAGTACCTTTTCTCTAAATCTATGGAGTCAAGGGTTTTTCTTTCCTAGGGATTGAACGGAGGCAGCCCTGACATTCCCTGGATCATTCGCTTGACCAAGAGCATACTTTACTGAAGCAAAAGTGGTTACCCAAGGAGCAAAGCGGAACCTGCTGAATTGGAGCACAAATGATATACTTAAGTTTCCTTTTTTCCCCAGGACTTCCCCATTATCAGTCTTCGACCAATTGAAAAACTTCAGGATGTTTGGGTAACAGAACCTTTGTGTGCACCTGCTTTGTGTCCACATTCTTTTAAGCAAACGTGGGCTGGATTGGCGCGTCCCCCTTTGTTGGGGTGACACCACCTGGCTCTCAGACCCCCCTTGTCTTCCCGCATTTCATGCTCCCCCCTTCCCTCCCCCCATTGCAAAAATGTCAGGTGGCAGGATGCAAAGCGATGCTAGCAGGACGGCGGCCATGACAATATCTATAATTACGCAGATCATTGCTTCATTCTGGCAAGATTCTGTCTGAAGGTGACAGATACTCCTACCTACATAGACCTCCTGCTCGCAAACTTAGGGCTTCAAATTCTAGGGTGAACATCAGCACCCCGATGCAATTCTCATCCTCACCTTAAAGCCAGGATCACCTTGGGGTCCAAGAAGCCCTCTGCTGCCTCTGTCACCCTAGAAAAAAAGAAGCAAGACGTTGGGAAGCATTCATGTCATGTAGAAGGTGGATTAGCTTTGAAGAATTATGGCCATCAGATCATTATGTGGGTAAAGAGGGGTAGCTAATATGTATAGTCACTAGCCGTCTGCACTCACCTTATGTCCTCTGGGCCCTTTTGTGCCCTTCGTGCCCCAAAGTCCAGAAGCCCCCTAAAATTAGGGAAATGGGGAGGAAGAAAGTGTGTAAGTCCTTGAGGCTAGGAAGGTTGACTGATCTGAAGGAGGCAAGGGAAGGAAGGAAGGAAGGAAGGAAGGAAGGAAGGAAGGAAGGAAGGAAGGAAGGAAGGAAGGAAGGAAGGGGAAGATAGAAGGAAGGGGAAGAGAAGGAAAGGAGAGAAGGAAGGAATGGGAAGAGAGAAGGAAGAAGGAAGGGGAAGAGAAGGAAGGGAAGGGAAGGAAAGGGGAGAAGGAAAGAATGGGAAGAGAGAAGGAAGGGGAAGGGAAGGAAGGGGAAGATGGAAGGGGAAGAGAAGGAAGGGAAGGAAAGGAGAGAAGGAAGGAATGGGAAGAGAGAAGGAAGGAGAGAAGGAAGGGGAAGAGAAGGAAGGGAAGGGAAGGAAAGGAGAGAAGGAAAGAAGGGGGAGAGAGAAGGAAGGAGAGAAGGAAAGGAAAGGAGAGAAGGAAGGAAGGGGAAGAGAGAAGGAAGGAAAGGAAAGGAGAGAAGGGAGGGAGGGGGGAAGGGATTTATCTTATTTTTTTTATTTTTTTATTTGTCAAATATGTACAGGACAGTAGTTGTTTGTATAAACATAGCATAAGTAAAAAGTTCCAATAAAAGAGGACAATAGGACAGGGACGATAGGCACGCTGGTGCGCTTATGCACGCCCCTTACAGACCTCTTAGAAACGGGGAGAGGTCGACTGTAGACACTCTAAAGTTAAAGTTTTGGGGGTTTGGGGAAGAAACTGCAGAGTCAGGTAGTGCATTTTAGGCATTGATCACTCTGTTGCTGAAATCGTATTTTCTGCAGTCGAGTTTTGAGCGGTTTACATTTACATTATTATTCTGGTGCTAAGAGAGCAAGGTTGCCAGGATTTGGCTACATATACTAAAAAAAATAAGGGGAGAGTGCCAGCAGATTCAGAAAAATAATAATTCCTGAAACAAACACCATCTGGAAAAACATTGAAAGGAAAAATTTCACTTTCAGTATTAGGGATCTGAAAATCTGGAGTTTGTTGGAAGGCTGGGCAGGAGCCTAGGAAGGAGATAAGAACCAAGGGTCCATCCCCTTGCATACAGGCCAGACTCACAGAAATGCCTTGGGGTCCACGGACACCCGGGAGACCCCTTTCACCCGGAGAACCCTGGAAGAGAGAAAAACATCCCTGACTCGTATCGCAGACTCCAAGCAGTTTTTTCAGCTAGGACCCCTCACTTGCAGGTTGGTGACCGAGCAAAACAGGGCTTGGTCGCCTCGCTATCTTAAAGTCTCGCAGGCCAGTGGAAGAAGGCGATCAGGAAGTCGACCTACCTTGTGGCCTCTGGAACCTCTTGGGGATTGAGAACCGGCTTTACCACGCTTGCCCTGGGACGGACACACACACACACACACAAATTCCATTAGCTTCAGCAGATGGAGAAAGAGAAGGACCATATCAAACTCAACTTGTGACCCACCAGCAGCCTGTGCAGCTGATAGCGGATCCCGTTCGAGAGGAGACAGACTTGGTATTGCGCCAGCGGCCCGTGCAGCTGGCACCCGAGTCAGACAGTGAGGAGGCTGGCGAGGACTTGATGTCAGAGGCAGAGGTTCATCTAGGGCCTTCGGAACCTCCAGCACCTCATAGCAGTGATGAGGGAGAAGAGGCTTCTCCTCTTCTGAATGCAAGGGCAAGCAGAGCTGCTAAGAGGCAGGAATGGTTACTCCAGAGGAGGTCTCCTCGGGAGTAAGACTTGGGGGCTAATTGGCCACTCCCCTAGTCTACTTAAGGACATCAGAGGCAGCTGAAAGGCTGCAGGAAACAACCTCTGGTCATAGTGTGCTCCATGTCTGAAAAACTTCTGATTTGTTTCTCTGCTTCGGTTTGGATTATCAAGGACTACCTCTAGGCATTTTGCCAACTCTTTGAAGCTTCGTAAGATATCAAGACCTAATTTCTCTTATTTGCTTTAAGACTTTTTGAACTGATACCAGCTGTTAATGAAGACTAATTAGCAGCTGGTTGCTTGCAAGAAAAGACTGCTTTTAGATTGGTGTGTGCATATCCACTGCTAAGAAGGTTATTAGTAGTGGTTATTTGATAAAATAAGTTTGTACAAACTGTGTGTTGTGCTACGTTCTTAGCTGGGGCAGAACACAACTCTTTAAACCGTCTCAGAGCAAGATGGCTCCTTGGGGGGGAGAAAAGAGACCTCTCCTTACCTTTCTGCCAACTTTACCCGTTTTTCCGATTCTCCCCTCGTGCCCCTGTTCACCCTAAGAAGGAGAAGAACAAATGGAAATGGGGGAAAAAAAAGATATTTTCTGTGTGTCTATCACTGCTCTAAAAGATGCATCCCTTTTTTTGGACAGGCCGGCCGGAAGCATCCTTCTACATTTTTCAAGGAAGGACTTTGTTCAGGAAATAAAATCTGGCTACGGATAGATTCCCGCCCCCCATTTTAAGAAAAAAAACCCCTGCAGAACAATTTCAAAAGCTGGTAATAATAATAATAATAATAATAATAATAATAATAATAATAATAATAATAATAATAATAATAATAATAATAATAATAATAATAATAGTAATAGTAATAGTAATAATACTAATACTAATACTAATACTAATACTAATACTAATAATAATAATAATAATAATAATAATAATAATAATAATAATAATAATAATAATAATAATAATAATAATAATAATAATAATAATAATAATAATAATAAACGCTTGGGAAGTGTTCGACTTGTGATATAGTGATACGAAATCCAGCATATAAATCTCGTTTGCTGTGTATTACATTTTTTGTGAATAAATAATGATAATGATAATGATGATGATGATGATGATGATGATGATGATGATGATGATGATGATGATAATCATCATCATCATCATCATCAACGCTTGGGAAGTGTTCGACTTGTGATACAGTGATACAAAATCCAGCATATAAATCTCATTTGCTGTGTATTACATTTTTTGTGAATAAATAACAACAACAACAACAACAACAACAACAACAACAACAGAGTTGGAAGGGACCTTGGAGGTCTTCTAGTCCAACCCCCTGCTTAGGCAGGAAACCCTACACACTTCAGACAAATGGTTATCCAACATCTTCTTAAAAACTTCCAGTGTTGGAGCATTCACAACTTCTGGAGGCAAGCTGTTCCACGGATTAATTGTTCTAACTGTCAGGAAATTTCTCCTTAGTTCTAAGTTGCTTCTCTCCTTGTTTAGTTTCCACCCATTGCTTCTTGTTCTACCCTCAGGGGCTTTGGAGAATAGCTTGACTCCCTCTTCTTTGTGGCAACCCCTGAGATAGTGGAAGACTGGTTCATTCATACCTTTGTCCCTCTGCTTCCTTTCTGAGCATCTACACCTGGTGGTCCTGGAAGCCCCTGAAAGACAGAGATGAAGGAAGAAGTTCTAACTCAAGGGTGCCCAACCTTGGCAACTTGAAAGACCTGTGCACTTCAACTCCCAGAATTCCTCAGCTGGTAGAGTCCAGCCCTCAGCAGCCAGGCAACCAGAATTCAATCATCAGCCAAGAAGATATTTCGGGAAAGTCTCTGGGAAGAGCTGAAGTGGTGCAGTGGTTAAATGCAGCCATTGCAGGCTGACTGCTAGTTCAGCAGTTCAAATCTCACCAGGCTCAAGGTTGACTCAGCCTTCCATCCTTCCGAGGTCGGTAAAATGAGGACCCAGATTGTTGGGGGCAATATGCTGAACTCTGTAAACTGCTTAGAGAGGGCTGTAAAGCACTATGAAGCGGTATATAAGTCTAAGTGCTATTGCTATTGCCCTTCCTTCCTTCCTTCCTTCCTTCCTTCCTTCCTTCCTTCCTTCCTTCCTTCCTTCCTTCCTTCCTCCCATTGCCAGCAGTTCGATCCTGACTGGCTCAAGGTTGACTCAGCCTTCCATCCTTCTGAGGTGGGTAAAATGAGGACCCAGATTGTTGGGGGCAATATGCTGAACTCTGTAAACCGCTTAGAGAGGGCTGTAAAGCACTATGAAGCGGTATATAAGTCTAAGTGCTATTGCTATTGCCCTTCCTTCCTTCCTTCCTTCCTTCCTTCCTTCCTTCCTTCCTTCCTTCCTTCCTTCCTCCCATTGCCAGCAGTTCGATCCTGACTGGCTCAAGGTTGACTCAGCCTTCCATCCTTCCGAGGTGGGTAAAATGAGGACCCAGATTGTTGGGGGCAATATGCTGAACTCTGTAAACCGCTTAGAGAGGGCTGTAAAGCACTATGAAGCGGTATATAAGAAAAGTGCTATTGCTATTGCTATAAAGGCTGCGGAATTCTGGGAGTTGAGGTCCACGGGTCTTCAAGTCGCCAAGGTTGGATGCCCCTTGTCTAAGCCTTGTTACTAACAAATCTCAACTCTTCATTCAAACTATCGCAGCCCAGCGATTCCTCTGGAAAGTTTGGATATTTCTTTATTCGTTCTTCCAGAAACACCAGAGAATCACATCAAGAACAGCTCAATTCCAGAGAATACCTTCCTGGATTGTCGGCACGAGAAACCTAACTTTGGCAATGAAGAAAATTTGCATTTTGGAATTACAATCATCCAGACAGTCTCCTTTGTGATAGTTGAGAAGTCTGACAATGCTTGCAAGCCTTTCTTGGGGAAGAGAAGATGGCTTCCCTTCAGTGGGAGGAACCAGATATAAAAAAGCTTACAAAGGTGTTACGATGTCTAATCTAGGTACTTTACCTGAGGACCAGAATCCCCTGTTGATCCAGGTTGTCCTTTTCCACCTGGAGAACCCTAAAACGAGAAGCTAGAGTTTAAGAGCTATCTGATGTATCATACTCCATCAGGAGTGGCTTAGGTCCAGGTTACCTCCGGGACCGCATCCTACCTCATACTTCCCTTCGACTGGTCAGGTCCCACAGAGTGGGTCTCCTCCAGGTCCTGTCAGCCAAACAATGCTGGCTGGTGGGGCCTAGGGGGAGGGCCTTCTCTGTGGGGGGCCCGGCTCTCTGGAACCGACTCCCCCCAGAGATCCGAATTATCCCCACCTTGCTGGCCTTTTATCCCCATCAAGACATGGCTTTTCCTGCAGACGGGGTGATTGAGACAATTCTACATCTTAGGTCTCCCCCATGTATGTATGGTTTTTAAACATTTTTTAAATCCTTTTTAATACTGTTTTTAAATTTTATATTGTTTAGTTGTTCTCTAAATGTTGTACGCCGCCCTGAGTCCTCAGGGAGTAGGGCGGCATATAAGAACACTAAATAAATAAATAATAAATGAATGAATACTACTGAGCTGCCACGGAGAAGCAAGACAGGGGCCCAGCAATTTATTTAAGGCATTTTGAGGGCCTCCATGGATGCATCTCCATTTAGAAGTTCTCCGCACCAGAGGGGGTGGGTGGGAAATGCTACAGGTAAAATCTACTTACACCCACTCCCCTTCCTCCAGGCATTCCTCTTTGACCCAGTGGCCCAGCGTGACCCTAAAATCAGAAGAAGAGAAAACAGATGCATGTGTGTGATATTTTGCAGAACGTTGCGGACAATTGTAACCCAGGTCAGGCATTCTATGCTTTGAAGTCAACAAAGCGGGATGAGAATGTAAAAGGTTTATAGGAGAAGGACAAGCAGAGCGTGGGGTAGGAGTCAAGAGAAGAATCAGCCTAGAGTCGTTGCTGTTGTTGTTAGTTGCAAAGTCGTGTCCGACCCATCACGACCACATGGACAACATTCCTCCAGGCCTTCCTGTTCTCTACCATCCTCTGGAGTCCATTTAACCTCATGCCGACGGCTTCAGTGACTCCATCCAGCCACCTCGTTCTCTGTCCTCCCCTTCTTCTTTTGTCCTCAATCGTTCCCAGCATTAGGCTCTTCTTCAGTGAGTCCTTCCTTCTCATTTGGTGGCCAAAGTATTTGAGTTTCATCTTCAGGATCTGGCCTTCGAAAGAGCAGTCAGGGTTGATCTCCTCTAGGACTGACCGCTTTGATAGCCTTGCAGTCCAAGGGACTCGCAGGAGTCTTCTCCAGCACCATAGTTCAAAGGCCTCCATTCTTTAGCGCTCAGCCTTCCTTATGGTCCAACTTTCACAGCCATACATTGCAACTGGGAAAACCGTAGCCTTGACTATACACACTTTTGTTGGCAGGGTGATGTCTCTGCTTTTTAGTACGCTGTCTAGATTTGCCATAGCTTTCCTCCCCAGGAGCAATTTCTTGGCTGTAGTCCCCCTCTATGGTGATCTTGGGAGCCCAGGAAAATAAAATCTGTCACTACCTCCATTTCTTCCCCATCTATTTGCCTGGAGTCATTATGTTGCCATAAATGGTCTTAAGCCCAATCCCTCTTGAATTCCGTTGATTCTTATTTAGCGCCAATTTAGTGATGACCATTAGTTGACTAGATCAGAGTTCCCCAACATTTTCGGCTTTTCGGGGGGTGGGGGAGTCTTGCTTTTATGATGGGATAACTTGCTAAAGGAGGAGGAGATTCAACCGTTTAGCTTTCTGTCATTTAGCCAAAGCCGACTTGCAGAGAACGAAGTCCAACGAATGTTATGAACGGTGGACGAACCCAACCATGTTCAACCAACAGAGAGGATAGATACCTGCAGCCCACCAGTTCCTTTCTCTCCGATCATTCCTTGGTCTCCTTTCTGGCCATCAAAACCTTGAGGTCCCTGAATTCCCTTGAGGCCTACAGGACCTGATGACCCCTGCAACACACACAAAAAAACTCCACATAATGTCCTACCTGCCAATGAATACTTCAGCTTCAACCGCAACAAGAGGGCCGTGAAAATATTTACAGACCCCTCGCATCCTGGACATAAATTGTTTCAACTCCTACCCTCAAAACGACGCTATAGAGCACTGCACACCAAGACAACTAGACACAAGATCAGTTTTTTCCCGAACGCCATCACTCTGCTAAACAAATAATTCCCTCACCACTGTCAAACTATTCACTAGGCTGCATTACTATTACTATTAGTTTTTCTCATCGTTCCTATCACCCATCTCCTCCCACTTTTGACTGTATGACTGTAACTTGTTGCTTGTATCCTTACGATTTATATTAATATTGATTGTTTCCTGATTGCTTACTTGAACCCTATGACAACCATTCTAGACAAATGTATCTTTTCTTTTATGTACACAGAGAACATATGCACCAAAGACAAATTCCTTGTGTGTCCAATCACACTTGGCCAATAAAGAATTCTATCTATGCTATCTATTCTATCTAACAATACACGAGCACACAATAGATTCAAACTCAATGTAAACCGCTCAAAACTCGACTGCAGAAAATACGACTTCAGCAACAGAGTGATCAATGCCTGGAATGCACTACCTGACTCTATGGTTACTTCCCCAAACCCCAAAAACTTTAACCTTAGACTGTCTACAGTTGAACTCACCCCATTCCTAAGAGGTCTGTAAGGGGCGTGCATAAGCGCACCATCGTGCCTACCGTCCCTGTCCTTCTGTCCTATTGTCTAATTTTTACCTATACATACTTTGCTTTTGTTTATGCACTTAGACTTATATACCGCTTCATAGTGCTTTACAGCCCTCTCTAAGCGGTTTACAGAGTTCAGCATATTGCCCCCCACAATCTGGGTCCTCATTTTACCCACCTCGGAAGGATGGAAGGCTGAGTCAACCTTGAGCCTGGTGAGATTTGAACAGCTGAACTGCTGAACTAGCAGTCAGCTGAACTTGCAGTGCTGCTTTTAACCACTGCGCCACCTCGGCTCCTTAAAAGCTCCTCAAAAGAATGAACCAAGCTCGTAAAGGAGACACCCCATCACTTCCTTCTCTATTAGGAACCCAGCTTGGTAGCAAAGACCATTTTCTTAACAATCTCCGTCCTTATTTTTAAGCTTAAATTCCTCAAAATTACACATCGGTTTGTTGGCCCTTCCTTACCAAAGGTCCAGGTGATCCCTGATCCCCCTTCTTCCCACTTTCTCCTGGAGATCCCTGTAAAAGATCAAGGGGAAGATGTTTTTCACTTGGATCTTTTCAAGCCACGTTTAGCCACATAAACACGGCAGATTCTCGGATTCTACCCAGCGATCCTTTAGTTCTTGAAAACCGTGAAGAAGGTGATGGATGAGAATTCTTTACCTCCTACTGGGCAGGTGCAACTGGAACTAATTTTTATTCATTTATTCATTTATTTTATTTTGTGAGACTTATATACCGCCTCACAGTGCAAGCACTCTCTAAGCGGTTTACACCAGTAAGCAATGTATATTTACATTGCCCCCAACAATCTGGTTCCTCATTTTACCTACCTCGGAAGGATGGAAGGCTGAGTCAACCCTGAGCCGGTGAGATTTGAACCGCTGACCTGTGGATCACAGTCAGCTTAAGTGGCCTGCAGTGCTGCCTCTAACGGTTGCGCCACCTCGGCTCTTAAAAAAAAAAGCAACTTACTGGATCAGGTTGACTTCAGCTTGTCAACTTTGAGCGGGACTTGTGGGTGAAACTCACAATATTCCAGTCAAGAGGTTCAACTGCTCCGTTTGACACAACTTACCGTCATGCCAGCTGTGCCCTTTGACCCCTTCTGACCCGGAAGACCTGGATTCCCCTAAAAAGAAAAGCGTGGTAGATACTCAACAGCGGCTTTAGATTACTTTACCATCTTGCAAGTTTTGAGTGAAGAAGGCGCCATGGTCAGAGTATCATACATGTTGTATACTCCACAAATATTCTAGTCTAAGCCAACCTCCACTGTCTTCTCTCCAGATGTGTAGGATCTGCACCAGGGGCGGGTTCCTAATTTTTTTACTACCACTCTGTGGGCGTGGCTTATTTTGTGGGTGTGGCTTGCCAGCCATGTGACCGGGTGGGTGTGGGCCTCGGGAGCTTGGCAGTGGACGGAGAAGCAGGGGGGCATTGCCCACCCGCAACGCAGCCTCCCGCAGCAGGAGCAGCAAGACCGCGGCAGCGGTTCTTCTAGGAGGCTCCGTCCGGCCTGAATGCTTCTCCCCATTCGATGATCCTAGGCTCCTGCCGCCCGTTCCCCCTCCCCTCAGCAGCTCGAGAAGCCTCGAACATGCGAAAATGCCTGGGATCATCACCGCACGTTCGTGGCTTCTCGGACTGCTGAAGGGAGGGGAACTGAGATAGGTCCTGCCGCCCGTTCTTTCAGTGTCTCACGCACTCCCTTAGCCATCGTCCCCTGCTTGGACTCACTGTGGGGTAGGAAGGCAGCGCATGCTCGGCAGTGCCGGAAGCTCGGCTTCTGGGCATGCGCAGAAGAAAAAATTTTAAAAATTAAAATTTTTTTTAAAAAAAATGGTGGCACCCAGGCACCGGCAACTGACCGCACCAGTACTGTGACGTCACCAGTGGGCCACTACCGGTGCTATAGAGTGGACCGCACCAGTAGGAACCCACCACTGATCTACACCTTTCAACGTGCATCGCTGGCAAGGGAATTTCTCGAAAAGCAGCTCTAACCTTGAAGTTGGAGAACATCAACTTAGGGAGATTCCAATCGAAGCCTGACTAAGAAGGAATCTAAGTTTATTTGGGAAGGAGCAGCCTAGCAATTAAAGCAGTGTTTCTCAAATAGTGGGGCGCGGAGCGATGCCAGGGGGCGTGTGTGACCCCGGGGAACATGCATGGTCCCTCTTGATTGATTCCCCTGGACGGGGAGTGTTTTCCCAGTTGCCCGCTGCTCCGAGCCCGGAAGAGAAGGCGGCCAGGCGGGGCGGGGCGGCTGCGTGGGTTCTTGTTGTTCTCGGCGGGCGCCGCGGTAGCCATGAACGGCGTGGCGAACCTGCTGCTGGACAAGGAGGAGCATCCTCTGCAACTGGGCCAAAGCTTCGAACGGCACTCTAAAGCCTCCTTCCACACCATTCGCTGTGAGTGCCCAGGCAGAGGCAGCGCTTATGGGCCAGGCCGGCGACCCCAAAACATCGGCTTGATTAAAATGGCCTGGCCCTGTGTCAAAAGAGGGCCCTAACCACGGTAGCCTATGCCTGCCTAACCGAAAACAGGCTCCACTGAGTTCAGTGTGACTTACTCCCAGGTAAGTGGGTAGAGCAGCCTTCCCCAGCCAATAGTTTGCTTGCAGCTTATAATAAGTAAAATAATAAATATTAACACTAACATTCCATTGTGGCCCAGATCGGAGAGTTGGGGGGCGCGCGAAATGTTTACTTCTTCCTAGGGGGGCATAACAGAAAATATTTGAGAAGCCCTGAATTAAAGTGTCAAATTAAAGATCCCAAATAAAATGGCTTCCGCCTGACATAAAGAAGAACCCGGTTCCTATATCTACAGAGGACAATGTTCTACAGTTTCTCTCTCTCGCCAGAGTCACAGCCAAGAAACGAAGAACAGAAGAGGTTCTTCAAGACATGACGATGGCTTCTTCTATACCTTTAGTCCTTCAATGCCTTCCGGTCCAGGAAATCCCCAGCTTCCTGGTTCTCCCTGTAACACAAAACACAGTATCCAAATGATGAAATGATGCTCAGGTTTTCTTACAACTCAGAAGTGAATAAGTAAAAGGCAGAAAAAGACAATGTTATGATATGGTCCATTGAAGTTCAGGAGAACATCAAGAAATGCATGCAGGATAAAAGGAACTTTATAAGCAATCAAAAGGCCCACTAGGTACCACCTGATGTCCTCGGATTCCTTCTGGGCCGGGCATCCCAATCACACCAACTTGTCCCTTTAGAGAAAAAAGAGAGGGAGAGAGAGACAATTTCAACAGGACAAACTCTCTGGAGGATATCCTATTTGGCCATGGTACAGGAGGCCGACTAGGCCAGGGGTAGGCAAAGTTGGCTCTTCTATGACTCATGGACTTCAACTCCCAGAATTTCTGAGCCAATCATGCTAGCTTAGGAATTCTGGGAGTTGAAGTCCACGAGTCATAGAAGAGCCAACTTTGCCTACCCCTGGACTAGGCCACGCCCACCATGGCCACGCCCACCCAGCAACCGGGCAGAGAACCCGTTGCTGAAATTTTTGAAGCCCACCCCTGCTCCAAGCTACTTATAGGGATGAGGGAGAGTCCTCTTCTGCCTCCCCCACAACTTTGCAAAGGTGGTGAGATCTTCCTCACCCCAAGTCTAGGTTCTCAATCCCAGCACAAAGGTTCCTTCTCCTGTTCTCCTTGGTGAGTTTCTTCTCATGATGTTCTACATCATGTCCTCAGGTGTAAAACTGAGAGGCTGGTTAGAGAAGCCTCAAAAGTCAGGGGAAGGTAAGTCAAGATTTGTACTTGCCAAAAAGCCTTCTTGACCCTTCTCTCCTTTGACGCCTTTTGGGCCAACGTTGCCTGGGATCCCAGCTGGCCCAGGCCCACCGAAGAGTCCTCTGGTGCCAGTGCTGCCCTGTTCCAGGAAAAATGTGAGGAGAAGAATCACTTCAGAAGATGGGAAAGAACAGCAAAAGATCTGGAAAGGTTGATTCAGATGTTCTTCTATTGTCCAATCTAGTCACACTTTCCATATGTTACTCTTAAAGACTGACCTTCAATTGGACCAGCAGTAGAAAATTGCAATGTACATTGCCGAGGCCAAATCCACTCAATTCTGATATCACATTACATTTCTTTGGTTTTACAGTTTTTGGTCACATTTTCCACCTTCCCAAAAGAGCCGAGGTGGCGCAGTGGTTAAAGTGCAGCACTGCAGTTCAGCAGTTCAAATCTCACCGGCTCAAGGTTGACTCAGCCTTCCATCCTTCCGAGGTCGGTAAAATGAGGACCCAGATTGTTGGTGTCAATATGCTGAACTCTGTAAACCGCTTAGAGACGGCTGTAAAGCACTATGAAGCGGCATATAAGTCTAAGTGCTATTGCTAAGTGCTAAGTTAGGTTCGGTTTTGAAACCTCCCCGCCACTACCACCACCACATTTTTTAAAAAGCAAATTTCTAATGATGTTGATATTTATGGAAAACAGAAGCTATGTCCAGTTCTCTGATGTTTTTCTTCTGTAGAGATGGTACTGTCGTAGCTTTATAAGCATCAGCCCCCACAGGGAGGAGGAGGAGGAGGAGGAGGAGGAGGAGGAAGAGGAAGAGGAAGAGGAAGAGGAAGAGGAAGAGGAAGAAGAGGAAGTAGTAGTTGTGGCATTCTTTGACCTTGGTTGCTTCCTTGCAGACATTTCATAACCCAGTTAGGTAACTTCTTCAGTGCTGGAAAGGAGGAGGAGGAGGAGGAGGGGAAGGAGGAGGAGGAGAGGAAAAGGAAAAGATAGACGAGGAGAGAGAGAAGGAGGAGAAGGAAAAGATAGATAAGGAGAAGAAGGAGAAGGAGAAGGAGAAGGAGAAGGAGAAGGAGAAGGAGAAGGAGAAAAAGAGAAAGAGAAAGAAGGAGAAGGAGAAGATAGATAAGGAGGAGAGGGAGAAGAAGGAGGAGGAGGGGGGAGGGGGAGAGGGAGGGGGGAGGGGGAGGGAAAAGGAGAAGGAGAAGGAGGAGGAGGAGAAGGAGAAGGAGTAGGAGAAGATAGATAAGGAGAAGAAGGAGAGGGAAAAAGAGAAAGGAGAAGGAGAAGGAAAAGATAGATAAGGAGGAAAGGGAGAAGGAAAAGGAGAAGGAGAAGGAAAAAGAGGAAGGAGAAGGAGAAGGAGAAGGAGAAGGAAAAGATAGATAAGAAGGAGGAGAAAGAGAAGGAGAACACATGATAGGGGGGGGTTTCCACTGCTTTGTAGACATGTTACAAAAAACATTTTAAAAAACCCTCTGATATTAAAGACATTTACCTACAAACAAACTGAAGATCGGACATCATAAAAGCAAATACATTCTCCAAATGTCCCCAATTTTAGAAGGAAATATTTCCAGACCAAAAGCACCCGAGCTTCAACTAGGTTTCACAGGCGGGCCTGTATGCACGCGTTGGTCAATAGCTTAAGAAAAACAATAATTTGGCTGAGTCCTACTCTAGACACAGTTTTGCTCCAAGGTGCTTGAACTTGAATGTTAATACAAAAAGACAAAAAGAAAATCAGTGCAGAACTCTTCCTATTATACCTTTTCTCCCCTGGTCCCTGGCTCGCCTGGGATTCCACGATCACCAACACCACCCTGTGGAGGGAAGGACATGCTAAGACATGGAGCCCTTCAAGAGATGCCAAGCAGGCAATGTTCCCTGTAAGAACAGAAACCGGCACGCGGCAGATAGAAACTGCCGCGCGGTGTTCTCTTTTCACGTGCGCGGGCATGCGGGCGCGCAGCCTCTGTGATTAGAAAATGCCACGTGGAAGTTAGAAAATGCCACGCGGAAGTTAGAAAATGCCGCGCGGAAGTTAAAAAATACCACACGGAAGTTAGAAAATGCCGCGCGGCGTTCTTTTATTACGTGCGCGGCCGTGCAGCTGCACAGCTTAGAGGAAACAGTGCAAGCAGGATTCAAAAATGTATCCAGATGAACTTCCGGGTGACTTAGATTTTGCTCCTTTTTTCTAGAGATGCAGCCAAACCATCTTCTATACTGGCCTGGGAAACCCCCAAATAAGGTCGTATAACTACCTCTTCCCCATGTTCTCCCATTTCTCCTGGTGGCCCTTCGAAGCCGCTGTCTCCAGCTTCTCCAAGATTTCCCTTCAGGCCAGGATCTCCTGGGGTTCCTCTGGCACCCTTGGGAAGGAACAACAGCAAAATCAGCTTATCTTTTTAAAAAAAATTGTTTTTCAACTTTTAACATCACAATATTATAACGCAGATCTACACCTATTCACATCTATTGTTGCTTCTACAATGCTTATATACAGTTTCCATATATTTACAATCGTATATCGTCTTTATCCTGTAATCTTGTTTCCTGATCCTTTGTCCTTTCTAACCCATTCATACCATTTTGACCAAATTTCATAATAGTCCGAATCGCTTTTTTTAAAAAAATAATTTTTATTTGAAATATAAACATTAAAAAAGACAGACATACATTAAACACGACATTATATGTACTTACATGTACATATATACATATAAACTTTTACGGTAAACGTCTTCACCTTATCCTTTTATTTATATATTTCTATACGACTGTATCTATCTATATATATAACATTTCTCTTCTCATTTTTGTCTAATTATTTATAATTAGTATTTATTTATAATTTATAATAAACTAATTATTTATAATTTATAATTTGTCTAATTAATTATAGATTAATAAATACATACATATATTTATAGTAATTATACTTATCTATTGTTCTATTGGTTAGTAAATTATCCATTGTAAATTATCTATCAGTCTAAGCATTTCTATGTTTCGTTTTTTTCTTTTCTCTTTTCTAGCCAATTATAAAAAAAGTTCCAAATTTCAAAGAATTCTGAGTTTTCTTTCTGATTTAGTTCTAGTGTTAATTTGTCCAGTTCTGCGCATTCTAAGATTTTTTTAATTATTATATTTTCTGCCGGTACATCACCTTGTTTCCAGTGTTGCGCTAGTGCTATTCTTGCCGCTGTTAGTACATGGGTTATAATATACCAGTGTTTCTTTTCTATATTTTGCTCCAACATCCCTAACAAGAAGGTTTCCAGTTTAATATTTATTTTTAAATTGGTTATTTCTTGGAGCCAGGTATGAATTGTTTGCCAGAAATTTTTAATTTTGGGGCAGGTCCACCACATGTGGTAGGACGTTCCATTTTTGTGTGGGCATTTCCAACATTTGGGGTTTGTATTTGGATACAGTCCGAATCGCTTTGATTTTTAAATTCGATAGTCAGCCTGTCCATCTCTGCACATTTGTATATTTCGTCCAGTAACATATTGGCCGAAGATATTTGACTGTTCTTCCAATTCTGCGCGTATGTAATCCTTGCAGCTGTAATGATATGTAGCATTAGGTACTGTATGTTTTTGGGATGTTGCTTTTTTATGATTCCTAATAAGAAGAGTTCCGGGGTGTGCTCCACTGTTCTTCCTGTAATGTCACTTAGCCATTTATGTACATTATTCCAGTAACGTCTCGCTTCGGGACACGTCCACCACATATGAAAGAAGGTACCTACGTCTTTCTTACATTTCCAACAAGCCGAATTCAAATTTGGATATATTTTCGCCAAGCTTGCTGGGGCCAAATGCCACCTATAAAACATTTTATAATAATTTTCTTTATAGGCTGTCGATCTTGTTACTTTACAATTTATGTTCCAAGTCCTCTCCCAGTCTGCTAAAAGAATATTGTGACCTACATTTTTAGCCCAGGCTATCATCGGACCTTTGACGGTGTCTTCAAATTTGTCAAATTCTAATAAGTAATTATATAATTTTGATATCAATTTTTCTTCTGGTCCTATCAATATTTTATCCAATTTTTGCGTTTCTGTATCTATACCAATTCCTTCCATATCTTTTTTGTATCTCGAATTCAATGTAAGTAGTGCCACCAGTCAATGCAGCTGCAATTTCCTTGAGGGCAGAAGAGAATTGATCATATTTTTGCTTATGGGAGGAAACAGTCAAAAGGTATCCGCTGAGGTTCACAATCACCAGGCCAAATGAAAGAGATTGTGTGACTTTGCTTGCAAACTAAGAAAGAAGCAGGAAGACGGAGTCTTCAAAGCATTTTTGGGGTTACTGACCTGTTCCCCTTTCGATCCAGGCTGACCTTGCGTTCCAGGTAATCCTAAGGGACCCTAGAGGAGGGGGGGAAGCTTTTAACACCTCTTACGTCTACTAGGTCTTTAATTTAAATATATAAACTAAACCAATAAATCCAGTTCTAGGTCAATCAGTTGGAACTGAAGATGCTTTCTGGATGAGAAGCGAAATGTTTTCAAAGAAAACACCAAGAAGCTCCAGTTGCCCTTTGGAAAAACAACATCACCTTTGGGACAACCATGACCTGGATGATTGAGAATCTCCATAGACATTGAGAAGAAAAGACCTAAAATGGTCACCTAACATCAAAAACGTCATCAAAAAAGCGCAACAAAGAATGTTCTTTCTGCGCCAACTCAGGAAGCTCAAACTGCCCAAGGAGCTGCTGATACAGTTCCTACAGAGGAATGATTGAGTCTGTCATCTGCACCTCTATAATTGTCTGGTTTGGTTCTGCAACCCAACAAGACAGACACAGATTTCAGAGGATAATCAGAACTGCAGAAAAAACAATTGCTGCCAACCTGCCTTCCATTGAGGACCTGCATACTGCACGAGTCAAAAAGAGGGCCGTGAAAATATTTACTGACCCCTCGCATCCTGGACATAAATTGTTTCAACTCCTACCCTCAAAACAACGCTATAGAGCACTGCACACCAGAACAACTAGACACAAGAACAGTTTTTTCCCGAACGCCATCACTCTGCTAAACAAATAATTCCCTCGCCACTGTCAAACTATTCCCAAAGGCTGCATTACTATTACTATTAGTCTTCTCATCGTTCCTGTCACCCATCTCCTCCCACTTATGACTGTATGACTGTAACTTGTTGCTTGTATCCTTATGACTTATATCAATATAGATTGTTTCCTGATTGCTTATTTGTACCCTATGACACTCATTAAGTGTTGTACCTCATGATTCTTGACAAATGTATCTTTTCTTTTATGTACACTGAGAGCATATGCACCAAAGACAAATTCCTTGTGTGTCCAATCACACTTGACCAATAAAGAATTTTAAAACATGTCACCTGTTCTCCATCCAGACCACGGATGCCAATGTCACCCGGATCTCCATCTTTGCCCTAAAGAGGGGAAGAGATCAGTCACTGAAAGGGAAAAATCCTATCTAACACCAGATAGATTTTGAAGAGGGTAGTTCTTCTCAAAAGACACATTCACACAATGTCCCAAATCTGACTTCCCCAAAACGACGATGCATGTTTATAAAATAAGCCATGTTCTAGCATAGCCCAATTCACACCTCTTCTTAAGCAATGGCTGGGTTTTGCACCATAGGGTGTTTCACATGGCCCAGGTTTGCCTTGCCTAGAGTTAGGGAGAGTAATTAACTTTTGTTGAGAGCTTTTGTTGAGTAATTAACACTAACAGGTTCAGAAATGACACTAAACCATACACCATAGCAATAGCAATAGCAATATCACTTAGACTTATATACCGCTTCATAGTGCTTTACAGCCCTCTCTAAGCGGTTTACAGAGTTCAGCATATTGCCCCCAATAATCTGGGTCCTCATTTTACCGACCTCAGAAGGATGGAAGGCTGAGTCAACCTTGAGCCCGTGAGATTTGAACAGCTGAACTGCTGAACTGCAGTGCTGCACTTTAACCACTGCGCCACCTCGGCTCTTGCCATGGCTTTCCCTTCCTCTTGCTTTCCTCCCTTACCTTCTCTCCTTTGTCCCCCGGTGTTCCATCAAGACCAACCTGTCCATCTGTTCCCTGTGTGAATACAGTAAATGTATTTGAGAGAAAGAATAGAATTTGGGATGAACAGTTAGGTAATAGAGCATCTGCAAGCAAACTGTTACAGAGAGGAGGGGGTCAACCTACCGTATTTTTCGGAGTATAAGACACACCTTTTTCCCCCCTAAAAGAGGCTGAAAATTTGGGTGCATTTGATACTCTGAATGTAGCTTTTTCAAAGCTTTTTTTTCCAGCCCTAATGAGGTGCTAACGATCTTCCCGGCTCTTACAGGCTTGAGCCTTTTTCATTGCTACTCTCTCCGAAGGAGGTTTTTTCCAGCCCTAAGTCTTTGCAGGCTTTTTTCATTGCTACTCCCTCTGAAAAAAGGTTTTTTTCAGCCCTAACCAGGGGATAAAATAATGTGCTGAAGCTGACCAGACTAAGGATGCTAGCCAGATGAATACCTGGTAAGCAGATTCCCCCCCCCTATTTTCCTCCCCAAAATCTAAGGTGCGTCTTATACTCCGAAAAATATGGTATTTTCCAAACCACCTGAGGACCAGACAAGGAACAATGGATGGAAACTGATCAAGGAGAGATTCAACCTGGAAATTAGGAGGAACTTTCTGACAGTGAGAACAATCAACCAATGGAACAGAAGTTGTGGGTGCTCCATCACTGGAGGATTTTAAGAAGAGATTGGACAACGATTTGTCTGAAATGGTGTAGGATCTCCTGCTTGGGCGGGGGGTTAAACTAGAAGACCTCCAAGGTCCCTTCCAACTCTGTTATTCTATTATTCTATTCTGTTTTGCCCGTACGATATTTCAGGGTCAGCTTAACACAGAGCTTGGTTGTTCCTACAGGCCACCATCTGGCAATCTAAGAACGAGTTTTCTGCCACTCCCACCCAGCTCAGGTAATAAAATATTTGCTGATTGTGTAGCCAGGCTCTAAGATAAGGTGTATTCAAAGTGTATTATTTACCTGGTTTCCAGGTGGGCCAGTCATGCCCTTTGGGCCAAGAGAACCTGGTTCCCCTACTCGTCCTGGGTTTCCTGGGACCCCGTTGGGCCCATTTCTTCCTGGAGGCCCCTGGGAAGTAAAAGGTAAAAATAAGGACCAGAAAGGCCCCAAAGTATGCAAACTAGTACAAAACACAACAAAGCATCTGTAGATCACCTAATGTCAGAAGCACCAAGGTTGAAAGGATTGAATGGTGACATCACCGTTGCCTGGGGGACACCCAGTTGGGGTTCCTTTCATGTCCCCGGTTGGAGCTGGAGCAAGGGACGAGTGCTCGTCCCAACCAACAGCAGCACTTGGGTCTCGAACACAAGCTTGCTAATCTCCAGCCCAGCATCCTAACCATGCGAGCTACCGGGCTCCCTCAGTTCTAGATTTGCGAGTTGGATAGAGAAAGGCTGGCCGTTGCATGATGGGAGCATGGATACCTGTGGCCATGTCAAGATTGAAAAATGCTTTAAGCTTCCTGTGGTGGTTATTATTGCTTTTCAGCTTGCCAACGAACAGAGGGGAGGGGAGGGTGAGATGGAATGTGGGAGGCTACAATCTTCAACCGTGAGAGCCAAGGGCACTTCTGCAGGTGTCTGCCAAGAACGTGGACTGTTCTCAAAACAAAAGGCTGATTCCCAATTGGGCAATATGACCTGTTCCATGGGAGGAGGGGCTGAAACTCATCTTTCCTGCTGCACAGGAAAATTTAGAGTTGGTTTTGCTTTGCTTCGGTGTCAAAATAATGTACTCAATAAAGGGGTTTTTTTGGGGGGGGATTTTAAAGTTCCTGAAGATGCCTGTTTTTATTGGGTCCGTTAGTCGGATGGTTGACAGTCAACTTTGGTTTGGAAAAAGAATAGGAAATCCTTCGATCTACCCAAGCATTCAATGATCCACTCAGACAACTGCACACTTACCAACGGCCCAGGGAATCCTCTGGGGCCCAATTCACCCATCCAGCCCTGCAAGAGAGCGAGATAGATCTCCACTTAAATATCTGAATCCATTTTATTTATTTTATTTTATTTTATTTTATTTATTTAAATGGATTTATATGCCGCCCAACTCCCAGGAGACTCTGTATTGTGTATTGTGCAAAATACACATGAAATGATGAGGGGAAGACCTTATGTCCATATGGATATGCATGGATATGTCCAAGTGACCTGGATGAGAAGAATTTACTCTCAAAACACAAGCAAAATGGAAAAGGAGAATGTACCTGTGGGCCAGGAAGACCTTCTGGGCCAGGAAGTCCAGGTGGACCCTACAGAGAGGAAGATCAAGAAAAAATAACAATTTAATCATTTAATAACAGGGTTGGAAGGGACCTTGGAGGTCTTCTAGTCCAACCCCCTGCTTAGGCAGAAAACCCTACACCACTTCAGACAAATGGTTATCCAACATCTTCTTAAAAACCTCCAGTGTTGGAGCATTAACAACTTCTGGAGGCAAGTTGTTCCACTGATCAATTGTTCTAACTGTCACGAAATTTCTCCTTAGTTCTAAGTTGCTTCTCTCCTTGATTAGTTTCCACCCATTGCTTCCTGTTCTACCCTCAGGTGCTTTGGAGAATAGTTTGACTCCCTCTTCTTGGTGGCAACCCCTGAGATATTGGAAGACTGCTATCATGTCTCCCCTAGTCCTTCTTTTCATTAAACTAGACATACCCAGTTCCTGCAACCCTTCTTCATATGTTTTAGCCTCCAGTCCCCTAATCATCTTTGTTGCTCTTCTCTGCACTCTTTCTAGAGTCTCAACATCCTTTTTGCATCGTGGCGACCAAAACTGAATGCAGTATTCCAAGTGTGGCCTTACCAAGGCATTATAAAGTGGTATTAACACTTCACGTGATCTTGATTCTATCCCTCTGTTAATGCAGCCTAGAACTGTGTTGGCTTTTTTGGCAGCTGCTGCACACTGCCGGCTCATATTTAGATGGTTGTCCACTAGGACTCCAAGATCCCTCTCGCAGTTACTACTACTACTACAGGAGCCGAGGTGGCGCAGTGGTTAGAGTGCAGCACTGCAGGCTACTTCAGCTGACTGCTAGCTGCAGTTCAGCTGTTCAAATCTCACCGGCTCAAGGTTGATTCAGCCTTCCATCTTTCCAGGATCAGTAAAAGGAGGACCCAGATTGTTGGGGGCAATATGCTGAACTCTGTAAACCGCTTAGAGAGGGCTGTAAAGCACTGTGAAGCGGTATATAAGTCTAAGTGCTATTGCTATTGCTATTGTAGTGGCATCATGTTGACCTCATTCATCACATCAACTAGATTTCTCCAGAAAACACAGGTGTGTTTGGCTTTGGAATAGCAGAGATACATAAAGTGGACGGGGCCAGGACACAGACTAATTGAAGTCATTTCACCGAAGCTTAAACCATATTAAATAAAACACAATTCTTCTGCTCGCTCCTTCCATAAAAAATATTCATTTTCCCTTTATATAAACGCACAAAGTCCAGAGCCCAATGCAAATCGAGAGCTAGGAGCCAACCCCTCAAAATGCAATCCCGAATCAAACCAGTTTGCACTTTTAATTCAGATCTTGGCCTTATCTGCAAACCTTTGTGCTGCGTTTCGTTGTTCCTCGCTATGTTCTGTGCGTGGAGCAGTGTTTCCCGGCAGGCTACAGATTCGGAATATTCTGGTCAACGGGGATTCGTTAGAAACCCAAGATTTGCACAGCAGTGGAAGAAGAGACTTACTTTGGACCCCTGTGTTCCTGGACAGCCCAGTGGGCCTTGGAATCCAAGTTCTCCCTACACAAAATGGAAAGTCAGGAGGAAGAGAAGAGAGGGTTCACTTAGAACAGTGATGGCGAACCTTTTTTTGCTCAGGTGCCAAAAGGGCGCTTGCGTGTGCCCACACCCATAATGCAATGCCCTCACCCCCGCGCATGCGCACACAACCCCCCCCTGCGCTGCCCCCCCCCATGTGCGCAGGCCTCTCTGAAGCCTCAGGACTTCCAGTAGGCCCGTTGGGCCGTTTTTTGCCCTCCCCAGGCATCAGGAAAGCCTCCTGAAGCCTGGGGAGGCCGAAAAACAGACCCAATGGGCGTACCAGAACTTCATTTCCGAACTTCCGGTAGGCCCGTTGGGTCCGTTTTTCACCATCCACAAGCTCCAGAGGCTTTCCTGAAGCCTGGGGAGGGTGAAAACGGCCTTCCCCCACCTTCCGGAAGGCCGAAAAATGAGCTGGGCAGCGCGCACATGCGCTCTGGAACTGACATAGGGCAACGCCTCACATGCCCCCAGATATGGCTCCGCGTGCCACCTGTGGCACGCGTGCCATAAGTTCACCATCATGGACTTAGAACCTAGTCCAACCCCCCGCCCAAGCAGGAACCCCTACACCATTTCTGACAGATGGCAGTCCAGTCTCTTCTTGAAAACCTCCAATGATGAAGCTCCCAAAACTTCCAAAAGCAACTTCTGTTCCATCGGTTGATTGTTCTCACTGTCAGAAAATTCCTCCTCATTTCTAGGTTGAATCTCTCCTTGGTCAGTTTCCATCCCTTGTTCCTTGTCTGGCCTTGAAAATAGTTGACCCCCTCTCCCCTGTGGGGCAGCCCCTCAAGTATTGGAACACTGCTATCATGTCTCCCCTGGTCCTTCTTGTCACTAGACTAGCCATGCCCAGTTCCTGCAACCGTTCATCGTATGTTTTAGCCTCCAGTCCCCTAATTATCTTGGTTGCTCTTCTCTGCACTCTTTCTAGAGTCTCAACATCTTTTTTATAGTGTGGTGGCCAAAACTGGATGCAGTACTCTAGGTGTGGTCTCACTACCACTAGGTGTGGTATTACTACCTCACATGATCTTGATTGAATCCCTCTTTTAATGCATTGGCTTTTTGGGCTGCCGCCGCACACTATTGGCACATATCTAATTGGTTGTCCACTAAGACCCCAAGATCCATCTCACAGAAGGAATTGCCAGAACTAGGTGAGACTGCTTACCTTTCTGCCCTCAAGTCCTGGTTGGCCTCTGTCTCCCATTAATCCTGGACAACCCTGGAATGGAGGGTTTTATCGGTGTCAAGGGAAGAAGCTTGAAGCTCTGCTTCCAAGTTCTCATCAAAGAAATATGGAGAGAATATCTGGAAGATGTCAGGTTATCTATTCCTAATCTTCATGTCATCATGAGCTGCGGTGGCACAGTGGTTAGAATGCAGTACTGCAGGCTACTTCTGCCGACTGCCGGCTATCTGCAGTTTGGCAGTTCGAATCTCACCAGGCTCAAGATTGAACTCAGCCTTCTATCCTTTCAAGGTGGGTAAAATGAGGACACAGATTGTTGGGGACAATCTGCTGACTCTGTAAACTGCTTAGAGAGGGCTGTAAAAGCACTGTGAAGCGGTATATAAGTCTAAGTGCTATTGCTATCACTACACCCTTGATAAGAACTGCCGAGGGAAATGGGGGACCACCCAGCTCTTCCCAAATCAGGTGTCTCTCAAGTTCCTTCCACACGGCAGCACTTACATTGATGCCAACAGCTCCTTGTGGCCCGGCTGGGCCAGGTTTCCCAGGAAAGCCCTGCCAACCAAATGCACAGATAAACAATGGTTTGGTTTACACCACATACATATGGACCTAATGAACTATTTTCACATTTGCACCATACATTAGCTTAACTCTAATTGTGAGTTAAAATGTGAGTTCGATCCTAGGTAGAGGCAGACATTTCTCTCTCTGGGCACACTGAGAATATATCTGCTGAACAAAACTCCACAATGGCGACAGGAAGGGCATCGGGCCATTAAAACACTCTGCTAGCTCCATTCAGTTGCCTAGACTCCACCCCGCAAGGGATTATGGTGTTGTTAAAAGATGATGATGATGAGGATGATGATGATGATGATGATGATGGCGATGGCGATGATGATGATGATGATAAATTAGCTTAACTCGGTGGACTATTTTTTTGCATATGAGACCAAATTGAGTTTCTAAGCCAACTAAGCATTACGTGTGAAGGTAGCCACCCATTCTCTAGTAACCGTCCATGGAATAAATAGATCTCAAACGTGGCTTCTTACCATCAGTCCTGAGAAACCTGGATTGCCATTTTCCCCTGCTTTTCCTGGGGAACCCTATCAGGGAAAAAGAAGCCGTTTACAAGAAGATTCTGCAAAGCATAACATTAGGTTGGAGAATGAATGAACAGCTAGTTTCCAGAATATAGAATAGAACATACAATATTAGGGAAGGGATCTTGGAGGTCTTCTAGTCCAACCCTCTGCTCAAGCAGGAGACCCTATCTCATTCTGGATAAATGACTGTCGAATCTCTTCTTAAAAGCCTCCAATGATGGAGCACCCACAACTTCTTCTTTTTTTAGTTTTTTTTTAATTTATTTATTTTATTTGGAGGTTCTTCTATGCCGCCCTACTCCCTGAGGACTCAAATGATTAGACTTATTTTTTAAAGACTGCTTTATTATTGTTCTAGACAACTTAACAAAATGAAGAAGCTTTTTAAAATAAATGCTTGCTCTGAAGAGGCCCAGTGCTTTTGTATCTTCTTTTAAATAGGAGAGAATAATGTATACTTCCAGAAAGCCACATCAATTTTAACAGTATCTGTACAAGTATAGTTTGAAATGTAACAGTGTCCTGTTTTAGTATTAAGATAAGGCAGCTGAGTTAAACCCTGACTTAGTCATGTTTGGAGTAGATCTATTTAAATAATTGGGAGGAGTTAGTGTGACTACATTTAAGAAAACTTTCTGGCATTAATATACTGCCATAATGTACATTTCTCCAATTCTTTGCTATTTCTATGGGTCAAGCACACATGCACAGAAATACACAGCAAACAGTGTATATCATCTGTACTGTTTGCTGGGAGGCAAATTGCTGGGAGGCAGAGGCAAATTTTTCCCCCTTGTTTTCCACCCCAAAACTAAGGTGTGTCTTATACTCCGAAAAATACGGTAAGTCCCAGCCCTTACTCATGACATGAGTGAAAGCCATCAGATTCCACTTACGTTTGATCCTGGAGGGCCATTATGTCCTTGGGCACCTCTCAAACCCAGAGGACCCTACAGAAAAGAGGAAAAACAAGGTTGCAACCCCAAGCAAAGAAGCTTCTTGGATGAGAAGTGAAAGAAGAAGAAAAAAAAATCAAGAAAGTCCACAAACGTTCAACTGGACTTTCTGGTTTTCTTTTGAAGACGCTTCGCTTCTCATTTGAGAAGCTTCTTCAGCTCTGACTGGATGGTGGAAGGATGGAAGATTTATACGAAACGTCTTCAAAGAAAAACCCGAGTCCAGTTTCCTCTTGAAAAAAAGCACCTTTGGGACAACCATGACCTGGGTGACTGAGAATCTCTGTAGACATCAAGAAAGTCCAAACCTAGTGTTGAGATTCATGCATGCCTGTTTACAACATTTTTTAAAAAACGATTCCACTCACCGCCAAACCAGCTGGGCCAGGACTTCCCACGTTCCCAGCGAGACCCTGCAGAAATTATTCAAATCATATTAAGGACCCGAGTTTTCTGTTTCTTTATCATCCAGCTCAGAAAGACGTCCCACCATGTACTGTGAGATGGGAACCTATCAGGCGAGCTTGCTGATTAAAACAGACTGAGGAACACTAGCATCCATAACTAGACCTCAGCCTTGGTTGTCTTGATGTCCCAGTCTTGCTTTGCAGAACAAGAACTGGGCTTCCGAAACCGAAGAAGGTGCTGTGGCCCGCCAGCAGCCTGTGCAGCCTGGACCTTTGGAACCTCCAGCACCTCTTGGCAGTGCTGAGAAAGGAGGGGCTACTCCTTTCCTGAATGCAAGAGCAGGCAGGGCTGCCAAGAGGCAGGAAGGTTTACTCCGGAGGAGGTCTTCTCGGGAGTAAGACTGGGGGCTAATTGGCCACTCCCCTAGTCTATTTAAGAACAGTAGAGGCAGCTGGAAAGCTGCAGGAAACAATAGTTCAGACTTGAGATATCTGTCGTGCCTTTGTCTCATGAAGTCCTGTTTCCCTGCTTTGGATTTCTTATCAAGAAAGCCTCCTGGCCTGTCCAGACCAGGTCCCCGGACAGCATGGATTCGGGGCTTCCCCGCGGAGCGCGGGGAAACTCCGTAGCGCCTCAGCAATTAGCCACGCCTTCTCCCCGTTCGTAACTGGGGACAGAACAGAAGGAGAGAAATAACGTAGAGTGGAAACCTGTCTACCAGCTTTTCCTTCTGCACCGACGATTCCTGGAGCACCTTGTAAGCCCTAGCAGGAAGTTGGAGAGAAGGGGAAAAGAACAACAACAAAGAACGATTAGGAATTCTCCAGGGTCTCCTTCAATATTCCACAGGGCTCAGGGTACAAATACAGAAAGTCCTTGACTTACGATCGCAATTGGAGCCCTGGACATTTCGGCTGCTAAGCGAGACAGCTAAGTGAGTTTGGCCCTATATCACAACCTTTCTTGCTGCAGTGGTTAAATGAATCACTGCAGTTGTTAAATGAGTCACATGGTTGTTAAGTGAATCTGGGTCCCCCGTTGATTTTGCTTGTCTGAAGGTCGCCAAAGGGGAATCGCGTGACCCCAGGACATAACTACGAACCGGTTGGCCAAGCCAACTGAATTTTGATCGCATGACCATGGGCACGGGGTTGCTACAACGGTCGTAAATGTGAAAAACGGTTGTAAGTCACTTTTTTCATTGTAAGCTTGAGCGGTCACTAAACGAATCATTGTAAGTCAAAGACTCCCTGTATTTGAAGTAGAAGTGGACAATTTCACGAAGATTTGGAGTAGGGTGCCAGGGATTTTACTCCTCTTCTGCACCCAAGGACTCAGAAATGGGCTCCTAAAGATATTTGTATTTATTTCTCAAATTTAGACACCAGCCAGCTCGCTTTCAAAGTCTTTATGCTCCTGTTGAGTATTTTTCACTTAATTATATCATTGTTTATAGTTTGATTAAAAGTAGCTCAAGGTCTCCCACAGCGATGAGGAAGTAACGGAATAAGTTATAATAGGTACAACAGCACAATATTTCCGTGGTATTTTCGCAGGACTGGCTCATATGGTTCTAAATTATGAACGTCTTCAAATAAACCTTTTAAGTAGTGATTCAGCCACCTTTAAAAGCTGCTATTAAATACATATTTCTCTTCCCTTAGTGCATACTTTGAACTTACATTAAGAAAAAAAACAACGATGCAAGCAACACTGCAGCCAACGTGGTAGCCAATAATCCAAGGCACATTTTCGCCAAAGATTAATCAGCGTGTCCCTAATTAGGGGACGTAATTAGTTCAATTACGTGTCCAGTTAGAGAAATGGCTGACGTCCCCTTAAGCTATGGCCAAAACAAAACCTAAAAACAATTTTGGGGCAACTGCTTTGAAAAGATGATAGAGGATAAGGAATGATATGGTTAAATGTGGGATGAATCAGATGGCAAAACTTATGGATTTCATTTTTAAAAAAATCTATTTTTCTTCTCTTCCCCTGTTCATGTCTAGGCATCTACCCAGCTCCTGAGAACAGTGTCTAGTGCCAAACTTGACCTCTGGAACATTCGGTTTAAGAGCCAACGGCGCCTTGAAAAACACACCCTGTGTGTCATTCCCTCAACCCACCAAGCCAGCCCACACACATCTGAAGTTGGTTTGAAGGCCTTCCAGAGCACGGAAGTCAACGTCAGCTAATGTCTCCCCCCTACAACTCTCTTTTAACAGCCTAGAGAGTTGTCAAATTCTGGCTACCTTGTGAAAAAGTGGGACAACCAAGAAATCCGGTAGCTAAGAAAATATAAGGTAGTCTATAGTACATTAGAAAGAGGAGGGGGATCTTCAGACTTACTGGAGAGCCGGGAATTCCAACAAGCCCACGCTGACCCATCCTGCCCTAAAGAGAAACCAGTTTAGCAGTTACTATGAGTGTCGTCTCTCACCGCTCCCTCTCTACAAGCCACACTTGCTTCCTTTGTGGGTAACTAGCTAGCCTAAACAGGGTAGGAAGCTAGGGTTGGTATTTTGGTTATCAATCTTCCCTTCTCTGCTAAGAGTTCAGCTGTTGTGATTGTCCCATAGCATGCTAGCCTTTGGAAAGAGTTCAGTAGCTGGGCATGAGTGGTGGGCAAGAACCGTTCTCTAGGCACAAGGGTTGAAACATTTTTTAAGTTCTGATAAATGAGGTAACATTCAGAAGCTGGATAGGATAGGATAGGGTAGGGTAGGGAAGGGTAGGGTAGGGTGGGGTGGGGTGGGGTAGGGTAGGGTAGGGTAGGGTAGAATGGAATAGAATAGAATAGAATAGAATAGAATAGAATAGAATAGAATAGAATAGAATAGAATAGAATAGAATAGAATAGAATAGAATAGAATAGAATAGAATAGAATAGAATAGAATAAAAAAAATAGAAAAAAATGAATAGGATAGGATAGGATAGGATAGGATAGGGCAGGGCAGGGCAGGGCAGGGCAGGGCAGAATAGAATAGAATAGAATAGAATAGAATAGAATAGAATAGAATAGAATAGAATAGAATAGAATAGAATAGAATAGAATAGAATAGAATAGAATAGAAAAAATGAATAGGATAGGATAGGATAGGATAGGATAGGATAGGATAGGATAGGATAGGATAGGGCAGGGCAGGGCAGGGCAGGGCAGGGCAGGGCAGGGCAGGGCAGGGCAGGGCAGGGCAGAATAGAATAGAATAGAATAGAATAGAATAGAATAGAATAGAATAGAATAGAATAGAATAGAATAGAATAGAATAGCATAGCATAGCATAGCATAGCATAGCACAGAACAGAACAGAACAGAACAGAACAGAACAGAACAGAAGAAAATGAATAGGATAGGATAGGGTAGGGTAGGGTAGGGTAGGGTAGGATAGGATAGGATAGGATAGGATAGGATAGGATAGGATAGGATAGGATAGGATAGGATAGGACAGGACAGGACAGGACAGGACAGAACAGAACAGAACAGAATAGGAGAAAATGGATAGGATAGGATAGAATAATGAATAGGATAGGATAGGATAGGATAGGATAGGATAGGAGAGGAGAGGAGAGGAGAGGAGAGAAGAGAAGAGAAGAGAAGAGAAGAGAAGAGAAGAGAAGAGAAGAGAAGAGAAGAGAAGAGAAGAGAAGAGAAGAGAAGAGAAGAGAAGAGAAGAGAAGAGAAGAGAAGCTGGAAGGGACCTTGGAGGTCTTCTAGTCCAGCCCCCTGCTCAAGCAGGAGACTACTGAAAGTATAGAGTTGATTTCCTGGTCTGATGTACTTAGTGGAGACTGACACATAGGTCAGGCTGAGAGTTGATCAAACAAAGTGTTAAGGCGGTCCCACGACCACAGCCGGAACAACCTTTAGGGGCAAGAGGAAAAGTCATAACCAAAGTATTGGTTAGATAAAAGGAACTTGAGTTCAGGGCAAAACTGTAATGTGAAGAAACGTCTCAAGCAAGCCCCTCCCTAGTCCACACAAAGATGAAGGAAGGGAGAAGAGAGGTGCATTCAGACTCACAAGATTCTATTACTATACCTTTGCCTTAAAAGTAATACTGATTTACATGGTGTTGGTTTCCTAGTCTGATCTACCTTGGCTGACAAGCAGATTTGAACCCAAGACTCCCAAACCAAACTCAAGGACCCAAGTATCACGTCATCCTTACTTTGCTACCTTGCGGTCCTGACCTTCCTCGGATGCCATCCGGCCCTTTATTGCCCTGACATTCAGAGAGAGACAGAGAGAGAGGGGGAAAAATTAAGTTTTCTATCGCATTCTTAACAGCCATTTCCCCCCATTTGTGTCATGGGCCCCACCATCATTCAAAGAGAAGATGTTCTTCTGGCCTCCTCAATATACTTGAATCGGTGGCAACTTCCAAAGGGTGCTTTCAGGAAAATGCAATTAAGGAGCCACCACCAGAAGTGGTATTTTGCCGGTTCGGACTGGTTTGGGTGAACCGGTAGCGGTGACTGTGGACGTAATGTCATCCTATTTAGCCCCGTTTTCAAGGCTGGGCGCATGCATGGAAGGCGCGCGTGTGAGTACAGTGCATGCGCGGGAGGCTGTGCACCAGGGGTGAAATGCTCCCGGTTCGCTCGTGCTTGTCGTTCGTCGGAGAGCTGGTCACGAAGGCAGCGCGAGTCTCCGCCCGCCCACCCGGACGCCACCATTTGGGTTCTTTTACCCTCTGCGCATGCACAAAGCATTCTGTGCATGTGCAGAGGGTAAAAAAACTCAAATGGCGGCGTCTGGGCGGGTGGGTGGAGCCTCATGCTGCCTTCACGACCGGCTCTCCAACGAACGACAAGCACGAGCGAACCAGGAGCATTTCACTCCTGCTGTGCGCATGTGTGGAGTTCCGCGCTCACATTTGCAAACCGGTAGGGAAGGAATGCCAACCCTGACCACCACCATTGGTGCCTCCCAAATGAGATTTAAAGACAGGCCAACCTTAAATCCTTTGGTGCCATTTTGACCAGAGAAACCGATGGGGCCTTCTTCTCCCTGGAAGGATAAAAGATTTCGTCTGAAATGTTTCCAAATGGGAAACCTGAAATAAATTCAGGCTGAGGAATGGAGTTAAGAGTACGGACATCCCTATCATTCCTTCTGTTGGAAAAAAGGATGAATTTATTTGCTGGACACGAGTGGCATCCAGATGCATGGGGTAAATAACCCCATTTTGCAAAATGCAAGGGACATTTCAGATTACAGATTAACAGAGTTGGAAGGGCCCTTGTCAGTCATCTAGTCCAACCCCCCCCCCCAAGTAGGACACCCTACTCGTGGACTTCAACTCCCAGAATTCCTAAGCTAGCATGATTGGCTCAGAAATTCTGGGAGTTGAAGTCCACGAGTCATAGAAGAGCCAACTTTGCCTACCCCTGCCCTACACTATTTCTGAAAAATGGCAGTCCAATCTCTTCTTGGAAGCCTCAATTTCCTACCTCAGAAACTTCCAGAGGAAGAAGTATGAATGTGAGGGAATCTAAATGTTTCAAATTCCCCTGAAGGAAACCAGGAAGGGGGAAGCTCTTATGATGTACATTTATTTATTTGTCAACAAGTGCAAGGAAACAGGACACATGAAGAAAATGGCACAAATAAATGGATATGAAGAAGCAAAACATAGCCATAAACACATAAAACGAGTACATACAAATGGGGACAGTAGGACAGGGACGGTAGACACGCTGGTGCGCTTATGCACGCCCCCTTAGGGACCTCTTAAGAAACGTGTAAGGTCCACGGTAGACAGTTTAAGATAAAAGGTATGGGGGTTAGAGAAACTAACAACAGGATCAGGTAAAGTGTTCCAGACATTTACTACTCTATTGCAGAAGTCGTATTTTCTGCAATCAAGATTAGAGCGGATTACATTTAGTTTGCATCTATTGATAGTCCTAGTGTTATTGCGGTTGAAATTAAAGTAGTCATTAACAGATAGGAAGTTAAGGTAGATGATCTTGTGTGCTAAGCTTAGGTCAGAATGTTGACGGCGTAGTTCAAGGTTATCCAGGCTTAAAATTTCAAGTCTAGTGGAATAAGGAATTTTATTGCGAGCAGAGGAGTTGAGTACTCTTCTTGTAAAATACCTCTGGACCCTCTCTAATACATACATACAGCCAGGGGTGGGTTCCTCCTGGTTCGGACCAGATCGCCCTGTCACGATGTGAATATTGCCAGTTTGTGCACCTCTACGTTTTCTAAGGTTTCCTGTATTTATGATCAAGCAGACATGTGATATGTTTTACTACGTATGCGTGCATTCCAGGAGTTTTTGTCAACTCCCATTTCTTTTTTTCTCTTCTCCATTTCTGCCGAAGGCAGACGTGATTTCATTAGCTGAAAAGATGTAGCTTATTAAAGGTTTTTTATTACTTTTGTACTGAAATAAATATTTTGTTAATTAGATTTGAATCTCGGTTTTATTTTCTAATGCGAATGACTTCAAAGAAGCAAGGTCCAAGATCACCTCTGATAGGAGAAATTCCTATCCTGACACGCCCAAACCGTTAGCGACCCGCTGGTGAAGCAATGATGGTGTCACGGATCCGGTTCGATTGGTGCCGGTCTGTGGGCGCCACCATCTTTTTTGGGGAATTTTTGGTGAATTTTTCCGGGTTTGGATAGCTTCTCCTCTTCCGCGGCTTGAAAAAGAGTCCGCCTACCTGCCCCCGGGTTAATACTCACCTTTATTTCTTTGCCTGAAGGACAGCTGATCAGCTCCTCAGCTGTGTTTCGGGCTAAATCCTGCTACTGAGCATGCGCGGAAGTGAAATTGCACGGGGGCAACGCGCACGAAACGTCGCGATGCGAACCGGTGGCGAAGGTAAGTTAGAACCCACCCCTGTCAAGGTCCCTTCCAACTCTGTTATTATATTATATTATATTAATTCTTAATTTGGGTGGGGGAAAACGAAACCAGCCTTACTGCAGATCCTGGAAAACCATGTAGTCCTTTATGGCCTGGAAATCCTTGGAAGCCAGAAACTCCATGAAAACCTGGAGGTCCCCTTTTCCCTTGGAGACCGAGACCACCCTGTAAAAGAAAACGGAAGCAGCTGATCTTTCAACTGTGGTCTTTGATACCTGCAGACCAGGGGCGGGTTGCTCACTTACCTCGCTACCGGAGCTCTGCGTGCGCATTGCCACGTTTGGTGCATGCGCGCACTCGCTATGCACGCGTGCCCCTCGCACAATTTTGCTTCCGCGTGGAAGCAAAATCTCGCCGAAATCGCACACGTGTCCCCTTGCGAGATTTCGCCGAGATTTTGCTTCCGCACATGCGCGGAAGCAAAAAAGCCCAAAAATACAGTACTGGAGCAGCCGCGCTCAAATAGCGCCATCTGCTGGCTGCTACCGGTACTGTAGAGTGGGCCGCACCGGTAGGAACCCACCACTGCTGCAGACCTCATGTTCAAGAAAATAGGTCTTGTAGATCTGTGTCTGGAAATTCTTGCTGCGTGAAATAGATTTTAAGAGTGAAATGTATGACATGCACAATATGGTGATTGACATAAAAATAACATATTGAAATTATTGAAGAGGTAGAGAGGGAGGAAGAAGGTAGAGGGGAGAGAGGGAGATAGAGGGAGGGGAGTAGTATGAAATCTAGAAGGAAAGCAGACTGGAGATAAAAGTATAAAAGGAGCAAACTAAGGATATATGTTTATGATATTTTGGACAGAAGTATAGAATTATGGTTGTTTTGATAATATGGTATATGTATGGGTGTTTGTATAAATTTGGTGAAAAAATTAAAAAAAAAGAAATATTGAATAACTAAATATAAGTTGAACAAGCAAATAAATGGAAGATTTCAATTTAGCATCAATGTTTGTAATATTATTAGAATTGTATAAGCTAGTTAAAAGTAATAAATATGATTAATAATACTGGTATTTTATTTGTATTAAACGGTATGACACTTAGAATAGGGTGATTGGCACAGAAGTGACACATTGAAATATGGAATGATTAAATAATGAAAGGTTATAGTTTAATAAACATGTGTATTATTACAAGGATTATATAAGCTTGTTAAATGAAACAATTATGATTAATACTATTTTATTTGTATCAAAATGTATGACACTCAGGTGCCACACTGTTCACGCATTGATATGTTTGTAAAAAATATAAAAAACTTTTTTTTAAAAAAAGAGTGAAAACTAACACTGGGATGCCTGCTATCATCTCTGATACGTGGCACGATACTCTACCTGTTCACCTTTGCTTCCAGCATCGCCTTTGGCACCTTTTAAGCCTCGGTCCCCCTAAAAAAGGTAGAAAAAAAAGAAAAAAGAAAGGATTAAGACCATGAAGAAGGCGCTATCTGGATTCACTCTAGATCAGGGCTGTCAAACTCAAGGCCTGCGGGTGGATCCGGCCCGTGGGGCGCTTAGAGCTGGCCCACAATGCCGCCCTGGGAACAGCAAAGGATCGGCCCATGGTGCTCTGCCAGAAAAAATGGCACAAATCTCACAAATAAATCTCACAAATAAATAAATAAATGGAGCTTGGAAAGGCGCTGCGCGGCCCACGCGGGCTCCATTTTTGCTGGCAGAGGGTTGCAGGAGGCCGTCGCGGTTGAAAATGGAGCCTCGAACTGGCCATGCCCATCCTGGCCCCAGGCTTCTGGGAGTTCACAGGGGTTCGGGAGAACCTCTAGCTAAGATTCTGTGCAGTTCAGAGAACCCCCAAACCCCACTCCTGGCTGGCCCCGACCACCCCACCCCGCCCCTCCCAGGAGTCCCCGCATGGCCCGTTTTGGATGCAGGTAAGTGCAGGGTGTGCGTGGAGACTCGGGGAGGGCGAAAAATGGGCCTACTGGAAGTTTGGGAAGGCCGGAAACTCCGGAGGGCCTCTGGAGCCTAGGGAGGCCCTTTTTGTCCTCCTGGAGGCTCGAGGAAAGCCTCCGGAGCCTGGGGAGAGCAAAAACGCTCCCCCCACCATGGTGCAGGAGGCTGACTAGGCCATGCCCACCATGGCTACACCCACCCAGCAACCGGGCAGAGAACCCCTTACTAAAATTTTTGAAGCCCACTCCTGCCTGCCCCCCCGTGGTCAAACACAAGCCTGACGCAGCCCTCAATGAAATTGAGTTTGACACGCCTGCTCTAGATGGAATCAGTCGCTGGCTTTCCAAAATTCAGTTTCTTTAAAATCAAATTGAGACATTCCTGAAGGCAGGGGATGAGACAAACCTTTCTAACCTTTTTGAGCATCTCGTTTTATTCTCTCCACTTCTTCAACTGCAGTTTTCACTTCCTCGTCACTGGAATAATCATCCTCCATACTCACCAGATTTAGCGCCTTCAGACTATCATCTCTTCAGCCCCCCATGAAAGAGGGTTTGAGAGGCAAACATTATTCCAGTGACGAGGAAGTGAAAACTGCAGTGAAGAAGTGGCTCAAAGAACAGTCAACAGAATTTTACAAGGCAGGGATACATGCTCTCCTTCGAAGGTGGAACATTGCTATTGAGAGAAACGGTGACTATGTTGAGAAGTAGGGATGTGGATCCACAGAGGACCAGCTTCATTTTGATGTATGCTACATGTTCCTGTGTTGGTAATTATACCTGTCCTAAAGAAAATGGAATTACTTTTTGACTCACCCTCGTACTAACGTAAGAAAGCTGTATCCCCTAAATGGTTTCGATCACAACTCTCAGTGGTCCACAAAGCTAGCCACACTGGTTGAAGCCAGCCATAGCTGGATCCTCAGTTATCTCTGGAGGGTTTTGAGACCCTACAACAGGGGTGGGTTACTCCCGGTTCGGACCAGTTCGACCGAACCGGTAGCAACCCACTGGTGACATCACTGAACTGAATCGGTCTGTGGGCGCCGCCATCTTTTTTAAAAAAAAAATTGCGGATTTTTTACTTTTTGGAAGGTTTTTCCTGTTCTGCCGCTTGAAAAAGGGCCCTCCCACCCACCCGCCCCCGGGTTTAAACTGATCTTTATTCCTTCTTCCGAAGCCCAGCTGATCAGCTCCTCAGCTGTGTTTCGGGCTGATTTCAAGCTACTGAGCATGCGCGAAAGCAAAATTGCACGCGGGGACACCCACGTGCGCAAAATGTGCACTTCTGTCGTGATGCGAACCGGTGGGGAAGGTAAGTAGAACCCACCCCTGCCTTACAACTGGTTTTCTTACTTTCTGGGAAAGGTGTCATCCAACTGACCATCTGTAGAAACCCAGTAACTTACTTGGTTCCCAGGAAGTCCTTGAGATCCTGGAATCCCAGTCAACCCCTTGGATTGGAGAAAGAGAAAATGATTAGTAAGAGCCCCTCCCCAGAACAGGGGAATACCGTATTTTTCGGAGTATAACACGCACTGGAGTATAAGACACACCTTAGTTTTTTGGGAGGAAAATAGTGGGGGGGGAATCTGCCTATCAGGTATTCATCTGGCTAGCGTCCTTAGTCTAGTCAGCTTCAGCACATTATTTTATCCCCTGGTTAGGGCTGAAAAAAACCTTATTCGGAGCGAGTAGCAATGAAAAAAAGCCTGCAAAGACTTAGGGTTGGAAAAAACCTTCGGAGAGAGTAGCAATGAAAAAGACTGCAAGCCGGGAAGATCGTTAGCGCTTCATTAGGACTGGGAAAAAAAGCTTTGAAAATTTCACCCAAATTTTCAGCCTCTTTTGGGGGGGAAGGTGCGTCTTATACTCTGAAAAATATGGTAACTTGTTCTCCTTTTGTGGTGCTTCCAACAAGGTTCTTGAAATTGTTTCTGTTTTCTCTGTAGTTTTCAATGCATACCTTTGGGCCTTCCTGTCCATGTGCCCCACTTAAACCAAGAGGTCCACTTGCTCCCTGGGGAAAAAAAGGAGAAAAAAAGAGGCATCATACAAAAGCCACGACTGCATTGGACAAGGTCAACTATGTCAAATCAATAAAGGAGACAAGCGATCTAAATAAGTAATGTTGGAAAATTTGCACGTTTGCAGTTGAGTATAGTTTTGTCTGGCTGTGTAAGGCATGTATGGCTGTGAAAGTTGGACCATAAGGAAGGCTGAGTGCCAAAGAATGGAGGCCTTTGAACTATGGTGCTGGAGAAGACTCCTGCGAGTCCCTTGGACTGCAAGGCGATCCAACCGGTCAGTCCTAGAGGAGATCAACCCTGATTGCTCTTTAGAAGGACAGTGTCAGGCCGAAGCCATTTTATTTGGGATCTTTGGCCTGGCACACTTTATATTATTCTACCATGCATTTTCTACTGTGGGAAAATGGGAGAGGGGAATTGTATGAGGTTGTTTAGTATGTAGCCATAACAAATTCTTTCTAGAAAGCCAAGGTCATCCTTTGTCTCTGCGCCTCTGCACCTGCACGGAAGGAGATGGGTGGACTCTGCCAGCATGGCAATTGGAGAATGGACAACGTGATGGATTTGTGGGTGTGGGGACAAGGAATTGAACTTTCAACTGGGTGGTGAAACCCGGGGAGGGGACTTCAGATTCGGGTTTCACCCAGATGTACCAACATGGCTCTAATAATAAATTGGGACTTTGAGGAATACTTTGACTCAGATTCTGATTTGATTTTGGATGCTATTTGGAACCTCACAGACAGATCCTGAAGATGAAACTCAAATACTTTGGCCACCTAATGAGAAGGAAGGACTCACTGGAGAAGAGCCTAATGCTGGGAACGATTGAGGGCAAAAGAAGAAGGGGACGGCAGAGAACGAGGTGGCTGGATGGAGTCACGGAAGCAGTGAGATTAAATGGACTCCAGAGGATGGTAGAGGACAGGAAAGCCTGGAGGAACGTTGCGATGGGTCGGATGCGACTTCGCAACTAACAACAACAACAATAGTTTTGTCTTGCCTGAACCAACAGGCTCACTGAAATAATCCCAATGAGTTAAGTGCCTTTGCAGGTAGCACTGAAATATTTCATTAAATTCAAACTAGATTTCCAAAACTTGAGTCACCCAATCCTAGCATCAAAACATCAAAGTCAACTTCATGGCAGACCCAACACCATCCCATCTGAAAGTCACAATCATTTGCTTTAGAAAGGAGGGGAGGAAAAGATTCTTACTGGTTCTCCTTTGGCTCCAGGGAATCCTTCCTTCCCACTTGGGCCCTAGACGGATAAGATGCTGGTTTTATCTACAGGGTGACAGATAGTTCCATTGGATTAAACTCCATGTTGCCATGAAAATCTTTGAGAAACTCACTTGCAAACCTGGAAGACCTGGGAATCCATAGCTTCCTTCCAAGCCTTGTGGTCCCTAAGGGGGAGAAATGCCACATAAGATAGCAAAGATGGGAAGGAAGGAAGGAAGGAAGGAAGGAAGGAAGGAAGGAAGGAAGGAAGGGAGGGAGGGAGGGAGGGAGGGAGGGAGGGAGGGAGGGAGGGAGGGAGGGAGGGAGGGAGGGAGGGAGGAAAAGGAAGAGCAATAGCCATAGCACTTAGACTTATATACTGCTTCACAGTGCTTTACAGCCCTCTCTAAGCGGTTTGCAGTCAGCAACAGGAAGGATCACTGATGATGCTAACTAGTTGGATAATGAAACATCTGCAAGCAAGCAAGCTCAGATGGATGGGAGGGAGGGAGGGAGGGAGGGAGGAAGGGAGGAAGGAAGGAAGGAAGGCAGGAAGGAAGGAAGGAAGGAAGGAAGGAAGGAAGGAAGGAAGGAAAGAAGGAAGGAAGGAAGGAGCTCTCTCAGCAAAAAAACATGTAAGAAATGTCGTTGCTGCAGAAATCCTTCAGTTGTTTGCTTCTTAGTCTTTTTTAAATTCAACCCTTTTGTGTTGACAGAACCAGTTGGAAAAAGAGGGCAATCGCTATTCCTTTGTGCTGATCAGCATCAATGGAAAACCGACAATCAAGATTCTTCTGGAGGCAGGAGGCAAAGGAGGAGGAGGAGGAAGAAGAGGAGGAGGAGAATGTGACGAGGAGGAAGGGAGAGGAGGAGGAAGGGAGAAGGAAGAAGAAAGAAGAAGAGGAGAAGAATGGGATGAGGAGAAAGAGAATAGGAGGAGGAGGAGAATGGTACGAGGAGGAGGAAGAAGAAGTGGAGGAGGAGGAGAAGAATGGGAGAGGAGGAGGAGAATAGGAGGAGGAGGAGGAAGGGAGAAGGAAGAAGGAAAAATAGGAGGAGGAGGTGGTGGTGGAGGAAAGGAGAGGAGGAGGAGGAGGAGGAGTATGGAATGAGGAGGAGGAAGAAGAGGAGGAGAAGAATGGGACGAGGCGGAGAATAGGAGGAGGACAAGGAAAGGAGAGGAGGAGGAGGAGATACCTGAGGCCCTGGGATCCCTGGCAGGCCTGGGGGGCCCTTTTCACCCTAAACAAATAGAAAAAGGATATATCTGAAATTGGCAATCCTTATTTAGTGTCTCAAGAGCCATTTGGGGCCACGTACTGTATATGTTACTACCTGCCTGAACCAGGGAGAAGGTGACCTCCAAAAGCTAAACTAAATTAGACTCACTTAGCATTTAGATTAGAAACTAGGCTGGATGCGGCTGGGAGGGGGAAAGCGACAACAGCAAGCCATTTCTATAATACAGGTGGTCCTTGACATAACGACCACAATTGAACCCAACATTTCTGTTGCTAAGCGAGACATTTGTTAAGTGAATTTTGCCCCTTTTTATGAACTTCCTTGCCACCCTTGCTAAGTCCCTCGCAGCAGTTCTTACATTAGTCCAGAGGGGGGTTCCTCCCGGTTCGGGCCAGTTCTATGGAACCGGTAGTAACTTGGCGGCCTGGGTCGCTTGAGCCAGTGAGATTTGAACAGCTGAACTGCTGAACTAGCAGTCAGCTGAAATAGGTTGCAGTGCTGCTTTTAACCACTGAGCCACCTCGGCTCCTCCTAAAGAATTCTAATCTAATCTAATCTAATCTAGCTTTGTACCCCCAGCCCTTTTTCGGAAGACACCTCACCTGTGTCCCTTTGGGTCCTTGCAATCCGACTGCACCACGTGGTCCTTGCTTGCCCTAAAGCACATAAAAATAATACAGTAACTGCATAGATGATAGCTGGCCATTCTGCACCCAGAATGACTTGCCGATCAGAAATACCTCTGCCATCAATGTGGTCTAGGATTGGGCAAGAACTACATAAATGTTTACTACATTACAATGTAGTAATCAAAAAAATTTACGAATGTGCAGAAATGGATAGACTTACAATGTATCTAAAGGACCAAAAAGATTCGGAATATTATATTATCTGGGAAAAATGGTATCAATGGGCTAAATTAAGAAGAAAAGAAAGGAAATAGTGAAACCATAGGTTGTAAAATGTAAATATGTAAATAAAAACATGTGTGTAATTATGATATGTGATATAGAATTAATCGTAATATGGAAATGTGAAAACGAAAAATAATTTTGTATGATTGTAGAAATGCTTAAGGAAACATGGTAATTGATATTTTAAAGAAAAGTACTGAAAATTAATAAAATTTATTTTAAAAAAAGAACTACATAAATGTATATTTTTAATTAAAGTTTTATTTTTATTTTATTTTTTTTAAAAAAAATTCCCTTTTTTAGTACCTGCATTCCTGAGACAAGACAAGACTTTCCCTTGACTTTACCCTCCCCCAATGAAAATTGGATAGAAAACCAGGGAAGAGGGAAGTCAGGATCAGATTCAGAGTAGAGCTGCAAGGGACCTTGGAGGTCTTCTAGTCCAGCCCCCTGCTCAAGCAGGAGATCCTATACCATTTCAGACAAGTGACTGTCCAGTTTTTTTCTTAAAAAACCTCCAGTGATGAAGCACCCACAACTTCTGGAGGCAAGCAGTTCCACTGGTTAATTGTTCTCACTGTCAGGAAATTTCTCCTTAATTCCAGGTTGCTTCTCTCCTTGATTAATTTCCATCCATTGTTTTTTGTCCTGCCTTCTGGTGCTTTGGAGAATAAATCTTTGTGGCAGACCCTCAAATACTGGAAGACTGCTATCATGTCATCCTTAGTCCTTCTTTACTTTAGGCTGGACATAGACAATTCCTGCAACCATTCTTCACAGGGTTGGGTTTTAATCACAGGGCCTTAATCATCTTAGTTGCTCATAAAGTAATAACTGCTCTTATAATTGTTAGGGCTGTTCCCCCAGAACTCTCTAAACTGCTTCAGGTCCTCAATCCCAGTCCCAATTTTGCAGTTTCTAGGATTCGGCGCAAACAGTGATTTTATTGGCATTACAGCCTGTCCAGATGAAATTCGCAGATGAGACAGCTGGGAAATTAGATTGGACATCTTCAACGATTACACTATTCATTGTATGCCTGGTTGCCATCTCAAAATAGAATAGAATAGAATAGAATTCTTTATTGGCCACGTGTGATTGGACACACAAGGAATTTGTCTTTAGTGCATAGCCACACAGCCACACAAATAGCCAGACAGGATGGTCTGGGTTGATCCAATTCCAGAGTTCATAGGTTTGTGTAAATCGCTGCTGGAGAAGGAGCAGATGCGATTTGGAGAGACACTGAAGGAATTATAACATTCTTACCACAGGTCCAGCAGGTCCCAGGCGGCCACGGAACCCATGTTCTCCCTGCAGGAGAGACAGCAATATTGAATTGACACAATGGCTTTTCCATCCTGTGGAACCCTTGGTGGCCTCTGAGCCTGGTGGTTTCCTTGCAGATATTTTATTACCCAACACATCAGTGCTAGAAGGGAGGAGGACGACTGTGGGGGTCCTTGGTGCTCTCTGAGCTTGGTGGTTTTCTTGTAGACATTTTGTTCTTCATCTAGCTAACATCATCAGTGCTAAAAGGGAGGAGGAGGAGGAGGAGGAGGAGGAGGAGGAGGAGGAGGAGGAGGAGGAGGAGGAGGATTGTGGGGTCCTTGGTGCTCTCTGAGCTTGGTGGTTTTCTTGCAGACATTTTGTTCTTCATCTAGCTAACATCATCAGTGCTAAAAGAGAGGAGGAGGAGGAGGAGGAGGAGAAAGAGGAGGAGGAGGAGGAGGAGGAGGAGGAGGAGGAGGAGGAGGATTGTGGGATCCTTGGGGCTTTCTCAGCTTGGTGGTTTTCTTACAGACGTCTCATTAGCCAAGCTAGGTAACACCATCAGAACTGATAATGTTCTGATGTAATGAATATCTGCAAAAAATCCACCCACCAAATTCAGAGAGCATCAAGGACCTCAAAGTTCAACCTTGGGCTACAGATATTCTCTTCTATCAGTACTTTTCTATTCTTCGGTCCTTGGGAATGGACTGGCACCATGAAAACCCTGCCCGACCTGAATGCAAAGTACATATTTCGCTCTTTCCAGAAACCCTGCTGTAAGATACTCAAGGGCTAACTGAAAGTAGCAGAGGCAGTTATCAAGATAATCCCAACTGTTCTCCTTCTTGAAATAGGGAGATGAATGAGGGACTACTTACCATGCGCCCGGGAGAACCTGGAATACCAAGGCGGCCTTTGGCACCCATGACTCCCTAACAAAACACAACCAGCACCTCCGTGAGATTTCATGCCAGAAGCAACCTGAAATGTTCCTCTTAGAAGTGATGATAGTAATTATTATTTTAGGAGCTGGTGCTACCAGTGGCTATGACAGTTCATAAATAACAATTACCGTATTTTTCAGAGTATAAGACACACCTTAGTTTTGGGGGAGGAAAATAGGGGGGAAAATCTACCCACCAGGTATTCATCTGGCTAGCGTCCTTGGTCTGGTCGGCTTCAGCACATTATTTTATCCCTTGGTTAGGGCTGAAAAAGCCTTTTTTGGAGAGAGTAGCAAGCCTGCAAAGACTTAGGGCTGGAAAAAAACTTCTTCTGAGGGAATAGGAATGAAAAAATCCTGCAAACCGGGAAGATCGTTAGCACCCCATTAGGGCTGAAAAAACCCTTTTCGGAGGGAGTAGCAATGAAAACAAGCCTGCAAAGATTTAGGGCTGGAAAAAAACTTCTTCGGAGGGAGTAGCAATGAAAAAATCCTGCAAGCCGGGAAGATGGTTAGCACCTCGTTAGGGCTGGGGAAAAAAGCTTCGAAAAGCTACATTCGGAGTATAAGACACACCCAAATTTTCAGCGTCTTATACTCCAAAAAATACGGTAACATTCAGCAATCACCCTGTCAGCTGTCACCTTACGCTTGCTGTGCTGTTATGCGGTGACGGTCTGACATAAACCGTGGGGAAGGGGATGAGGAAGGCAAGGCTTGGGAAACCGAAAGTAGAGGCTGTACTACTTCGAGACTATGCCTCAAGGTCATCCAGTTGGAAGAAGAAGGAAGTTGCCTATCAACCTGCGCTGGGACCGACTGTTATGAAAACATCTTGCATGATCGGTTACAGTGGGGTGGGCAGCAAGGAACAGGGGTGGAAAAAGTAGGGATTTTGACGTGCAATTCTCAGTTCTGGCTACTCAATACTGCAATACATTTGATCCCTAATAAAACTATACCTTTCTCAACAAATGGAGCCAAAGGTCATTTCTATGTGGAGGTTGGAGTTGTGGCAGGTTTGACACAACCAGGTTTATGGAAACATTCAGGGTTAATGTAGAGCCATGGCAACAAAACGGTATATTTTTGTAGAGGCGAAGATGGAAATAACGACAACCTGTTTCAAGTATGAATATATTCTCTTCCCAATTCAGCCTTCGGATGGCACGCCATCACCTAAGCTTTGCTTAACTCTTCGCATGGTTTAGGTGACTAAAAAAGCAATGTGGTTAACTAACTTACTGGAATGCCAACGGGTCCAGGAAGTCCAGTTTCTCCTTTCACACCCTGGAGAACAATAAACCATTATAGTGATGAGTATCAGCGGTGATATGCTGCCGGTTCGGACCAGTTCAGCCGAACCGGTAATGGAAATTGCGGGTGGGCCCATCCGCCCACCTGCCCCTGCCCTATGCTGTCCTATTTCTGCACATTTTGATGCCGTGCGCATGCATGGAATGCATGCTCACATTTGCGAACCAGTAGGGAAGGTAAGTAAATACTACCACTGATAAGTTTGTCATTCCACCGACCTTCTCTCCTACAGGAGAGAAGCCTGCTGAGATTCTCTTTCCCTATGGAGTTCCATGTAGAACCCTGTGGTAGATCCTGGAATACACCCTTCTCAGTGATGACACCCGACGTGAGGATAATTTGCCCCCTGGTTTTACAAGGTATCATTTCTAGAACATCTTCAACTCTTGTTTTCATTGACTGGTTAGACTTCTGCCTTTCTGGGATTGGGTGTAGAGGTAGATCATTCATTCCCCGTGAAGAAAACGGATTGATGTGACTTGTAAAAATTGACATTGACCCTACGGCACACAGTCATCCAACACACACACACACACACACACACACACACACACACACACACACACACCCTTTGGGATTATTTTGAAATTTTTGTTGGTTCAAGTCAGGGCTATTTTGAAGCCCATCACCCTTCTGGAATTATAGAGATGTCCTGTTTTGCCCTTCACCAAGAATCATTTGGTTAAGTTGGGTAGCGAAAGAAAGGAAGGAAGGAAGGAAGGAAGGAAGGAAGGAAGGAAGGAAGGAAGGAAGGAAGGAAGGAAGGAGAGGAAGGGAAAGAAAGAAAGAAGGAAGGAAGGAAGGAAGGAAGGAAGGAAGGAAGGAAGGAAGGAAGGAAGGAAGGAGAGGGAGCGAGGGAGGGAGGAAAAGAAAGAAAGAAAGAAAGAGAAAGAAAGAAAGAAAGAAAGAAAGAAAGAAAGAAAGAAAGAAAGAAAGAAAGAAAGAAAGAAAGGAAGGAAGGAAGGAAGGAAGGAAGGAAGGAAGGAGAGGGAGGGAAAGAAAGAAAGAAGGAAGGAAGGAAAGAAGGAAGGAGAGGGAGGGAGGGGAAGAAAGAAAGAGAGAAAGAGGGATGGATGGAAGGAAAGAGAGCGAGGGGAGGGGACGGGAGGGGAGGGGAGGAAGGAAGGAAGGAAGGAAGGAAGGAAGGAAGGAAGGAAGGAAGGAAGGAAGGAAGGAAGGAAGGAAGGAAGAAAGGAAGAAAGGAAGGACAGGGCATAGTACTAAAATCTTCTGCCCACCCTCAAATGCCCATAATCCACCTTATGAGAACTGGATCCTCAAAGGCAGCTTAAAACTCCCCATACAATTATGAAATAATCAGTCCTCACACATACCTTTTGATCTGGTGGTTGAACCCAATCTTTTCTGACTTTAGGATCCTGCAAAATAAGCCTTTATAACTACACTCACCTTGGCTCCTTTCATTCCTTTCTCGCCAGGTGGGCCGGGGTCTCCAGGAAACCCCTAAAAGGAAAAAAAAGGTTGGCTGTGTATCACTTGCCTACTCTGATCTCCAATTCTCCCTACACAGTACATGTAGGATGGATAAGACACACTAAGAAATGCTCTTTTGGGCCTGGCTGGCGTGTTCTTTGAACGAAAGCATCGTTTGTCACCGTTCTACAGAAAAGACTATGGAATGGGGAGGGGGAATAGTGAGAGTGAGAAGTTTGAGATATCACATTTTTTGTTACTTTTGTCCAGCACCTGCAAGAAGCTGGGAGGAGACGGTGCCACGCTGGCAGAAGCTGAGTGGGCAATGTGACCCCGATGGAGGTGGAAGGAAAATTTCCTATCGAGGGGAACTTGGGAAAGAAATTTAGATTTGGGTTTTCCCATGCAATAGCACTTAGACTTATATACCGCTTTATAGTGCTTTACAGCCCTCTCTAAGCGGTTTACAGAGTTCAGCATATTGCCCCCAACAATCTGGGTCCTCATTTTACCCACCTCAGAAGGATGGAAGGCTGAGTCAACCTTAAGCCAGTCAGGATCGAACTGCTGGCAATGGGAGGGAGGGAGGGAGGGAGGGAGGGAGGGAGGGAGGGAGGGAGGGAGGAAGGAAGGAAGGAAGGAAGGAAGGAAGGAAGGAAGGAAGGAAGGAAGGAAGGAAGGAAGGACTGGGAGGACTGCGTGCGGCCCTCACTATTATATTCGTGTGGAAGACACCGAGGAGACGTGAGGCAAGCCAACTTCTTTATTAACGATAGTTAACACAACTCATTTAACACGTCTGACAGAACTGGCTGTCGCTCGATGACAGCTCCCTATTTATACTGAACGCAACTCTTAACTAACCAATCACAGCATCGGCAGTTTCCCGCTCCTTAACGGGGGCCCTAGCGACCCTCCGGAACACTACACCCACGAGCTCCATTTCTGGCTGTGGCGGCCTCCTGCAACTCTGTGCCAGCGAAAATGGAACTCCAGAGGACTGCGTGTGGCCCTCACGAGCTCCGTTTCCAGCTGCGACGGCCTCCTGCAACCCTCCTGCGGCCTTCCCAAACTCGGTTTTCAATGGCAGAGGCACTACGGGCTGGTCCTTCACTGTTTCCAGGGTGGTCCCCACAGGCCAGATCTAAGCACCCCGCAGGCCGGATCTGGCCCCGGGGCCTTGAGTTTGACACCCTTGCTCTATGACAGTGGTTCCCAACCTTTTTGTGATCGAGTACCACTTGGAGATCCCGTACAGTCGCCGCGTACCACCTGGTTCCAGAGAAACTAAATTCGATCAGATATCACTTTATTTCCATAATTGTACCGTTCCTTTTTTGGCCCCGCGCATCCAGCAACTGGATTCTCGGGCCGCTGGGACCAGGTGGATGGCGTGTGGCAACAGTTGCAAATCGTTGCCAGATTATCTTGTGTTAGGCAGTAAACATTTTTGTGAAGTAAAAAATAACTAACTAAAAATCGTTCATGACCCCGAAAGTGTTCGCGTACCACCTGGAAGGCCCTCGCGTACCACTAGTGGTACACGTACCACAGGTTGGGAACCACTGCTCTACGAAGTCATCCAAGGCTATATGAAACGAAGCATTAAAATTGGTTAAGAAACTAAGTTCGCTGAGATACCCGACCCTGGTGGCCATCAGGGCCACACGCCAACCTCCCAGTCTTCTAAACCTCCCCTCATCTCAACTCACCTCTTCTCCTCTTTCTCCAGGCGGTCCGTTGTCCCCTTTAATCCCTTGCGGGCCCTGGCAAGAAAAAGAAAAGTTGAACGGCCATTGAAAAATAAGAGATCAGGTACATATTACCACATGTGGTGGGAATGCCACAAAGCACGAGACTTTTGGATAATAATTAAAAAATGGTTGGAAGAAATATTAAAAATAAAATTGAATCTTAAACCGGAACTCTTTCTATTAGGAATAACAATGGACAAATATGACAAATATATATTATATTTAATGTTACATATACTGACCGCTGCAAGGCTAATCTATGCTCAAAATTGGAAGAAACAAAACATACCCACAGAAGAAGAAACTTTACACAAAATATTAGCATGTGCTGAGATGGATAGGTTAACGTTGGAATTGAAGGGAAAAGACGCAACAGAATATATTGAAACCTGGAACAAATTTTATCATTGGTTGGGAGAAAGGAAAACCAAGATTGAAAACTGAAATGGTGGAGATGAAAGAAAAAAAAACCTATAAACTCACTTTTTGTAATTTAAGATAAACAACGAGATGTAAATCAGCGGAATTGTAAATATGTATACTAGATTACGACCCGTCATGTACTTGTTCTTTATGTTTACTGTATGTTTTGCCTTTTTGTTCTTTTAGCTGTTTTATAAATAAAAAACTTTTTAAAAATTAAAAAAAGAAAAAAAGAAAAATAAGAGATCAGAAATTAGTGTATTAAAAAAAAGAAAGAGGGGATTTCCCTGCATCCCAGCTTTTCAATGATTGGATGGTCATTGTTGCAGTTGCCTCCCAGACATGCCAACTGTGAGTAAATCGATCTCTGAACTGGCCTGCTTGCTACTTGCTAAATCACAGTGAATATTTCTGTGGTTTGGCTGCTGTAACTTCTTCTGTCTTTAAATTGTTAAATACATGACAGTAGAACTTTGATTGGGATGGTGACAAAGATAATGACAATATAGCAATAGCACTTAGACTTATATACCGCTTCATAGTGCTTTACAGCCCTCTCTAAGCGGTTTACAGAGTTCAGCCTCTTGCCCCCAACAATCTGGTTCCTCATTTTACCCACCTCGGAAGGATGGAAGGCTGAGTCAACCTTGAGCCTGGTGAGATTTGAACAGCTGAACTGCAGTGCTGCACTTTAACCACTGCGCCACCTCGGCTCTTCCAATATAAAGTCTGCTATTGCTGTGGGTCTACAATTACATACAATACCTTCAAAGAGGACAGTTCCTACCTGGTCCCCTTCCATTCCAGGTGGTCCAGGGTTTTGATCCACTCCCGGAAGACCATCTGATCCAGGAAATCCAGCATGTCCTGGGAGTCCAGGTGGCCCAGTTTCACCCTTAAGGAAGAAAAAGCATCTCAGGAAAAGTCTACTCACGAAGAGCGCATCCAACAACAAGGGCTCCTAGCGACTCAGTTTTTACTAATAAGAATGCAACTTGGTGAAATCACAACAACTGGGATGAACTAGGAGGACAATATGGATGTGTGGCTTTTTTGATCTGAAGAAGGAAAGGTCTTTGGAATGTAGTATGGGTGCTGTAAGAGAAGAGCAGGCAGAGCTGGAAAGCAGGGTTAAATGTGTCATCAGTTTGGAATCATTGAGCAGCCGCAAGGGAGCCAAGTCCAGCCTTCCATGAATTACATTGATCCTTATCTAATGCCAATTTAGCTTTGACCATTAGTTGTCTAGATTCTTGTGTATAGGTAGCAACAGTTAACTCTTCTGTGCTGTAAACTCAATAAATAAATGTTATTTGTGTCCAACAGGTGCATTCCTTGTACTTTCCCGTCAACTTAAAAACCTTTCTGATTTGGGATATGAGTAATTATACATTCCTAGCAACCAGGAAAAAAAATGTCTTTCTTGGAACTCTTGGTGGCCCCATAAAATCAACCAGAGAAATCAAGGAAAGGATTCTGATGTTATAGAAAATTAGACTAGTCCAATGTCACGGTGTGATTTATTGTCAGTTGTATGTATATGCAGGGAGCTGCACCCCTATCTATTATAATGGTACATTCCTGAGCACGTGATTGATATGTTCTTGTACGCATGTGTGAATTCCTGAATCTCCATTCCTCCCTTCTTACTTGACTCTTGACTGGGAGAGTCGCATTTTATAGCAGAGATGTAAACAAATGAGATTTTATTGTTTTTGTACCGAAATAAATATTTTAATTAGACTTTTAAACTCCGGCTTTCTTTCTAATGTCTGAATTCTGGGAGAAAGATCAAACATCGCCTCTGTGAGATTAATTCTCACTCCGACATCCAATGCCTTTCCACAAGACCACCTACATTGATGGGTTTAAAAACAGACTTAGATCCATTCACGAAGGTGGATAGTTTATTTTATTTTATTTATTTATTTATTTTGTCAAACATGTACAGGATAGTAGTTGTTTGTATAAACATAAGTAAAAAGTTCCGATAAAAGAGGACAATAGGACAGTGGGACAGGGATGGTAGGCACAGTGGTGCGCTTATGCACGCCCCTTATAGACCTCTTAGAAACGGGGAGAGGTCGACTGTAGACAGTCTAAGGTTAAAGTTTTGGGGGTTTGGGGAAGAAACCACAGAGTCATGACTGATGACTATTAACCAGATGTGAAACAGAGGGACACAAGTTATTAGGGGGGAATTATAGAGACATCTTGCTTTCCTAGTTCCTAAACCTGAGATTATCTGAGTTAACTGATATATAACAAGAAGAGGGTAGCAATCTTACCTGGTAACCAGGTAATCCTTTCTCACCTGGCTGCCCTGGGTATCCGGGAGGACCCTAGAGATATAAGATCAATTTACATACAGGCAATGCAAGAGCTGAGTTCTTTCCCCCATACAAGAAAACCAGAAAAATATTTTTAGAAGGAATATTCCTGTATTGGAGGAAGTAAAAAATCCGATGGCTTCATAAATGATATTCATACAACTTAAAAGTTCTAAATCATTGCATGAGATGGTCAACAGTCACAAAATTCTGAACATTTGATCCCAGGTAAAAAGGCAGGAAATTTGCTTTGATTTAATTCATGAGAAAAGTGACTTCCAACAAGCAGAGTTTATGAAACGGGGGTCTAACTAAGATGAACAAGATTGTCAAAACAGGACTAAAACAGCCTAATTCCCCCCTTTCAACCAAACCTGGAAAAATTATACTATGGCATGGACAAGTTCATAATTCCAAATTGCTTCCGGTTTTTTCCTGCTTACAGGTAATCCAGGTTTTCCTATGTGGCCAATCAATCCTGGAGGCCCCCTCTGACTCTATTTGAGAAAGGGAAAAAAACATAATTATTGATTGCAACAAGCTATCAATGATGGATGGAAGGAAGGAAGGAAGGAAGGAAGGAAGGAAGGAAGGAAGGAAGGAAGGAAGGAAGGAAGGAAGGAAGGAAGGAAGGAAGGGAGTCAAGGTCAATTCAAGTTGACAGACATTCAAATATTTGTTTTCTCTCTTTTTCATCCCTTTTCCCAGCAGGAAGAAGTACTATCCTCAGGGAAGCACATAAATTGAAAAAATACTAAGATTTTTTAAAAAAAAGAAATTGTGTTTCATTAGCTGAAAATTTGAATGCAGGGCTCTTGGCTCAGACAGAAATTCCATATGCCATCTGGTGGCTAGAAAATACCTAACTATTGTCATGTAATGTTTTAAAATTTATATTTAGCTGTTTAATATTTGCAGATTTTGGGGTGGCTTAGAAAATACCTAACTGTACTGATTCACCAACCAAGATCTTTTAACTTTGGAAATCGAGTGAAGTCAAAGAGTCAACGCAACGAGATTGAGTTGACTCAACCCAACGAGTCAACCCAATGAGAATCAACCAATGGAATAGCTTGCCTTCAGAAGTTGTGGGGCTTTCAAAAGAGACTGGACAACCATTTATGTGAACTGGTATAGGGTCTCCTGCTTTAACAGGGGGTTGGACTAGATTCTATTATTCTATATCTATATCTATGAGAAAACTTGCAATTGAACTGTTTACCCGGCTAAACTCCTTTCACCTTGAATGTCTGTTTCTAATTTGATTGGGTCTAACATTTCACGTGTCGCCCTTGAACTAATTAAAAAAAACTTATTATGGAATAATCTTTTTTTTAAAAAAATTTGCTTCTACTTACTGGCCATCCTGCTTGAAGAAGTTGATAGAACGAAGACTGCTAAACAGGGGAAGAAAGGAAATAAATTTGGCATTCTCAAAGAGAATGGACAAAGAGCCGTACATCTTAAATGAATCAATAAGCAACTATAATTTAGCATTTCAAACACAAAATGTGGAACCACTCTAAAGAGCAACCAGCAATCATTATCTTTTGTATAAGCAACAAGATCAGAGCTGTACAAATATTGAAAATAATAACTTGGGGGCTAAAACATATGAAGAACGGTTGCAGGAACTGGGTATGTCTAGTTTAATGAAAAGAAGGACTAGGGGAGATATGATAGCAGTGTTCCAATATCTCAGAGGTTGCCACAAAGAAGAGGGAGTCAAACTATTCTCCAAAGCACCTGAAGGCAGGACAAGAAGCAACGGGTGGAAACTAAACAAGGAGAGAAGCAACTTAGAACTAAGGAGAAACTTCCTGACAGTGAGAACAATTAATCCGTGGAACAGCTTGCCTCCAGAAGTTGTGAATGCTCCAACACTGGAAGTTTTTAAGAAGATGTTGGATAACCATTTGTCTGAAGTAGTGTAGGGTTTCCTGCCTAGGCAGGGGGTTGGACTAGAAGACCTCCAAGGTCCCTTCCAACTCTGTTGTTATTATTATTAAAAAGGCATGCAGAGGATGGAAGAAAGGTTAAGATGTTAATTGCTCAATAGAGAGAAGGCTGGAAAGCATAATTGTATGGTTTTTTAAAATCTGTTTATTCTCTTTCTCCCACATTCTGTTGATTTTTTTTTTACTGCGTCGAAAATAGTAATAGATATAAATAACTAAAGTTCAGCATCCAGCAGCTATTGATGGAGCCAAACCCACACTACCAATACAGACTAGGAATTAAAGGGGGGAAGAAATTAAAGAGACACAGAGCTGAAATGTGAAACGAGCAAATTGCTATTCCGAATAGCATCACTCAATGCCGCAATTTCACAATTTGTTTACTGGTGGAACCATTTAAAAAAAGTGATTAAAAAGGCAATAGAAGGAAGACACACGAGCTGGATAAGGCACCTCCATAAATCCAAGTTGCAAAATAATTAAGGGAAGACGAGATAAAGGGCAGTAAGTAATATTAGAAAAACTGCCGTTTTAATCCTTTTGATGGCAGTCAGCCAGTCTAGGTCGGGGCAAGTATTAAACCCCTTGGTGGCTTATCAGGTTTCCAGCAACAGCTACGGTTAGCAGAAGTCAGTTAAGACCCCCTTTTCCCTTTTTCATAATTTCAGGGTTTGGGTTTCTGCATTTTAAACGTCACACCTGTGTTTTATTGGGGCCTTAAATTAATAAATAAGCCCGTTGGCATCTGATGGTAGTTGGCATGGAGCACCACCTAGCAACTCACTTAACAAATGTTTCACTTGGCAGCATCAATTTTGGACTCTATCGTGGTCATAAGTCAAGGAATCCCTGTGCAACCCGATTCCTGCGGTTAAACGCACCTTAATATGAAACATTGACCTCAAGCAATGTTGCACGTCTAGATCCATTTCTGAATGAATTTGAGCAGTGGAATGGAGGAGAAATTGGTTTAATTTGTGCTTTAAACAGGCCGAGCGAATCTGCATTTCCGTGTCTGGGAAACCGCTTGGAACGCAACTACCCTACGCATTGAATATTTGTTCAAATTACAGCAGCAGCTCAAAAAGTGCAGACATCTGTCTTTGAGGAAAGCAATTTGATTTTCAGAGCTAAGTTGCCCGCAAAGGGATTTGAGTAATAAAGCATAGAAGTGTTGAAGTCAGTAGACAGACGTTCTTGACATCTGGCCAAGCGTTCATATGGATTAGTGTCCCTATCTCCTGAACGTTTTAATCTCCAGCTCCGAGTTTCTATCGTGTTTCATTATCTTTTGATTAAAATGTTCGGGCGGGGCGCCAAAAGATCGGAGGCAAATACCGCTAGAGGAATGAAGACTTACCGTGAAGGCTAGCCAGTCCTCCTTGGAGTTTCTCCCAAGAAGGATGATAGGAAGACCGGGAGTGCCGACGTCTCCTGGAATCCCTCTGCGTCCTGGTTGGCCAATAGCGCCAGGATAACCCTAAGAGAGTTAAAATATATAGATATTAACCAGGGGTGGGTTCTAACTTACCTCGCTGCCGGTTCGCTTCCTTCTGCGCCACGTGGGCGCGCATGTACAGTGCCGAAAAAAACCGAATTTTTTTTAGAAAACAAGATGGCGACTGCATGCACACTGCCGGAAACTCGGCTTCTGCGCATGCTCAGAATAAATAAAAAATTAAAAAAAATAAATCTTAAAAACTTCCAGTGTTAGAGCATTCACAACTTCTGGAGGCAAGTTGTTCCACTGATTAATTGTTCTAACTGTCAGGAAATTCCTCCTTAGTTCTAAGTTGCTTCTCTCCTTGATTAGTTTCCACCCATTGCTTCTTGTCCTGCCTTCAGGTGCTTTGGAGAATAGCTTCACTCCCTCTTCTTTGTGGCATCCCCTGTGATATTAGAACCCTGCTATCATGTCTCCCCTGTTCCTTCTTTTCATTAAACAAGACATACCCAGTTCCTGCAACCGTTCTTCATAGGTTTTAGCCTCCAGTCCCCTAATCATCTTCGTTGCTCTTCTCTGCACTCTTTCTAGAGTCTCAACATCCTTTTTGCATCGTGGCAACAAAAACTGAATGCAGTATTCCAAGTGTGGCCTTACCAAGGCATTATAAAGTGGTATTAACACTTCACGTGATCTTGATTATATCCCTCTGTTAATGCAGTCTAGAACTGTGTTGGCCTTTTTGACAGCTGCTGCACATGGCTGGCTCGTATTTAAATGGTTGTCCACTAGGACTCCAAGATCCCTCTCACAGTTACTACTGTTGAGCAAGGTACCACATATACTGTCCCTGTGCATTTTGTTTTTCTTGCCTAAATGTAGAACCTTACTTTTTTCACCATTGAATTTCATTTTGTTTGATAGCGCCCAATGTTCAAGTCTGTCAAGATCCTTCTGTATCTTGAGCCTATCTCATTTCTTTGATTGGAAATGACAACAGAGCTCCAAAAACAGTCATCTTTAAAATTGTCTATGGCCAGTTCCTGGTGAATTAATTCAAAAGTATTTGTTCTACGGACCTAAACCACATGGAAAAGAAACAAGTCCTTCAAATAAATGGGAAATCTTTAAACCAAAAAAAAAAACCTATACCTTGATGCTATTCCATTCTTTTCTGTTCAACTCACCTTGTCTCCTTTGGGTCCCATTAATCCAGGTGTTCCGGGACAACCCTAGACAATCCAAAGACAATGTGAAGTTATTTATTTATGGTATCTAATCATCCATCCATTCTTATAGCTCACCTCTTGACTGTGAATCTACCGGGCGTTCCCATCCATATTTATAAGGTGGAACTACATCGCAAAATTCTAAAATGTGTGGGATCCCAGTTCACCCACAATAGGGAATATTGGTCAGCTATCTAAATTAAGACATAATTTTTCCACCTACTCCATAATAGGACTTCCACCAGCTGGCTTGTCATAATGTGTTTAAGCTAGCTTCATTTTTTTTACCAACTCAAGTGGGTTTCGTAGGACTCAACACAAGGGAAACAAGCTACATTCTGGGCTTAACAGACTGGGTGATACATGCATGTCTCATATTCAGTATAAGAATATAAGTGTCTTAAAAGGTAAAGGTTCCCCTCGCACATATGTGCTAGTCGTTCCCGACTCTAGGGGGTGGTGCTCATCTTCGTTTCAAAGCCGAAGAGCCAGCGCCACTGTTCCCTCTAAGGTGCGCGCCCGCACGGCTGCGCACATGATGAGAAAACGCCGCGCGGGAGTTTCTAACTTCCGGCCGACATTTCCTAATGGGAGAGGCTGTGCGCATGCGCGGCCACGCAGATGAAATGAGAACGCCGTGCACCGTTTTTTTCTTTTACAGGGAACATTGGCCAGCGCTGTCCGAAGACGTCTCTGTGGTCATGTGGCCGGCATGACTCAACGCCAAAGGCACACAGAACGCTGTTACCTTCCCACCAAAGATGGTCCCTATTTTTCTACTTGCGTTTTTTACGTGCTTTCGAACTGCTAGGTTGGCAGAAGCTGGAGCAAGTAATGGGAGTTTTTAACAAGAGACAATGACGGAGATGGAAGGGACCTTGGAGGTCTTCTAGTCTGGCTCACTGCTCAAACAGGAGAGCCCATACCATTCCAGACTAATGGTTGTCCTTAAGACCCTCTAGTGATGGAGCACCCACAGCTTGTGAAGGCAAGCTGCTCCACTGGTTAATTGCTCCAACTGTCATGAAATTTCTCCTTAGTTCTAGGTTGGTTCTTTTCGTGATAAATTAACAGAATAACAGAGTTGGAAGGGACCTTGGAGGTCTTCTAGTCCAACCCCCTGCTTGGGCAGGAACCCCTACACCGTTCCAGACAAACTGCTGTCCAATCTCTTCTTAAAAACCTCCAGCGTTGGAGCACCCACAACTTCTGAAGGCAAGCCGTTCCCCTGGTTAATTGCTCGGTTAATTCTTGTTTTGCCCAATCATAAAAGGAGCAGAGAAGACACAAACCTCATATGCCAAGAGGCCCTCTACTTATTTATTTATTATTTATTTATTTTTATTTATTTATTTATTTGTCAACAAGTGCAAGGAAACGGGACACATGAAAAAATGGCACAAATAAATGGATATAAAGAAGCAAAACATAGCCATAAACACATAAAACGAGTACATACAAATGGGTAAGGTAGGACAGGGACAATAAGCACGCTGGTGCGCTTATGCACACCCCCTTAGAGACCTCTTAAGAAACGTGTAAGGTCAACGGTAGACAGTTTAAGGTGAAAGGTATGGGGGTTAGAGAAACTAACAACAGGATCAGGTAAAGTGTTCCAGACATTTACTACTCTATTGCAGAAGTCGTATTTTCTGCAATCAAGATTAGAGAGGATTACATTTTAGTTTGCATCTATTGATAGCCCTAGTGTTATTGCGGTTGAAATTAAAGTAGTCCTTAACAGGTAGGACGTTACTTACAGGCAAACCTGGTGGCCCTGGTAGCCCACGTGGTCCTGGTTCAAGACGGATCCCTTGAATATTCCTTAACTTCAAGAAGGAGTCTGGATCATGGTTCTGAAGAGGAACCTGTTGGACCTTACTGGACGTTTGCCAATAAGCATCTCCCTGGAACTTCTCAAACACAGGAGCACCTTGTAGTTCCTTGACAGCACTGTCAAGTCCTGCTAAAGCTCTGGTAGAGTTTTGTCCAATGTCTTGATCTAGAGATGTCTTCAGCCTGGACCGAAGGATTAAAAACTCAGATCTGTTTTCTGGAAATTCACTCAGTTCAGGGACAATTTTTGGGAGAGGGGAACGGTTAAAATCCATGATAGGGTTGTGGAAGTAGGCACCAATGTCGTCACCCTTGAGCTTCTTCTCAATAAAGTTCTCATCCAGAGATCTGGAGATGTCCCCTTTCTTGGGACTTGGAGAAATGACTCTCAGCAGGGTTCTCGAATGAATATTGTTCTTATTAAATATGTGGGTAACATTAATAAGGGAGCTGTCAGTTTTCTCTCTCTTCTCTGTAACCAAACTTCCATTTCTGGATGATTGAGTGTTGGAGGGGTTGAGGAGCTGCAAATCTGAAACCGTCCTTGGAGGAACAAACGTTCTTCTGGAGAACCTGCTGAGATTTTTCAGAGAATCTTCCCACTCTGTGGGAGACTTCAAAACCACATTGGACTCCAAGCCCTAGGGGAAAAAAATAGTTTAAAAGCTGGTTGTGTCCCAGGTTTTGAGTCCACACAACATCACAATTCATGCTTTCTCTAAGCCAGAGGTCTCCAACCTTGGCAACTTTATGAGTTGTGGACTTCAAATCCCAGAATTCCTCAGCTAGCCATGCTGGCTGAGGAATTCTGGGAATTGAAGTCCACACCTCATAAAGTTGCCAAGGTCGGAGACGTCTGCTCTAAGCATGGCTTACTCAGCAAATTGCAGCTGGCTTGTCATAATGTGTTTAAGCTAGCTTCATTTTTTTTAATCAACTCAAGTGGGTTTCGTAGGACTCAACACAAGGGAAACAAACTACATTCTGGGCTTAACAGACTGGGTGATACATGCATGTGTCATATTCAGTATAAGAATATAAGTGTCTTAAAAGGTAAAGGTTCCCCTTGCACATATGTGCTAGTCGTTCCCGACTCTAGGGGGCGGTGCTCATCTTCGTTTCAAAGCCAAAGAGCCAGCGCTGTCCGAAGACGTCTCCGTGGTCATGTGGCCGGCATGACTAAATGGCGAAGGTGCACGGAACGCTGTTACCTTCCCACCAAAGGTGGTCCCTATTTTTCTACTTGCATTTTTTACCTGCTTTCAAACTGCTAGGTTGGCAGAAGCTGGGACAAGTAATGGGAGCTCACCCCATTACGCGGCGCTAGGGATTCGAACCGCTGAACTGCCGACCTTTCGATCAACAAGCTCAACATCTTAGCCACTGAGCCACCACGTCCCAGCCATAAGAGTCTTACTTTATATTTTAAAACAAGGGGAGGAATACTGTCCCACATTCTTAAGCATTTCCAAGTTTGGCTCTTTGTTTAGAGAAATAATAATAATAATAATAATAATAATAATAATAATAATAATAATAATAATAATAATAATAATAATAATAACAACAACAACAACAACAACAACAACAACAACAACAACAACAGAGTTGGAAGGGACCTTGGAGGTCTTCTAGTCCAACCCCCTGCTTAGGCAGGAAACCCTACACTACTTCAGACAAATGGTTATCCAACATCTTCTTTAAAACTTTCAGTGTTGGAGCATTCACAACTTCTGGAGGCAAGCTGTTCCACAGATTAATTGTTCTAACTGTCAGGAAATTTCTGCTTAGTTCTAAGTTGCTTCTCTCCTTGTTTAGTTTCCACCCATTGCTTCTTGTTCTACCCTCAGGTGCTTTGGAGAATAGTTTGATTCCCTCTTCTTTGTGACAACCCCTGAGATATTGGAACACTGCTATCATGTCTCCCCTAGTCCTTATTTTCATTAAACTAGACATACCCAGTTCCTGCAATCGTTCTTCATATGTTTTAGCCTCCAGTCCTCCAGTCATCTTTCTTGCTCTTCTCTGCACTCTTTCTAGAGTCTCAACATCCTTTTTACATCGTGGCGACCAAAATTGAATGCAGTTCCGAGTGTGGCCTTACCACACTTGGAATAATGAAGAATATTTCAGAAAGAGAGAGCAGTATCAGCAATGGAACGATGGAGCTGGTTAATATGGAAACCTACCTTAAGAAGACTGGCAACAGCTGGTCTAACAACCCATAATCCCACGAAAAGAAATCTGAAGAAGAGAGATCTCATGGTATTCTGATCTAGGTGGAGTTCTGGATCCAGGGATCAAGACTGGCATAGACCGAGCATTCAGAGTCTCAGGGTTTTTTTTTTTTTGGTGTGAGAGTGGTGAAGATATATAGAAGTCCTACCCATTTGGTCACTGATGAGCAAAGAAAAACCACAAGGACTGCCCAGTTCCCAAGACGTCACAGCAGTCAAAGGAGGAAGAATGGAGGAGAAGGATAATTTTTTTTTCTCTCCTCATTTTTGACTGGCATCTGACTTGGCTTTTGCCCCTCTTGGCAACGGAATGGCACAACTCCTGGCGGGAGGACTTTGTTTTAAATGAGCTATAAGCAACGTGCTTGGTGCTTTGCCAAACAGGTTGCCAGCCACTGAAAAAAATACAAGGGGCTTTCCATTTGAAGGAGGTGACACTTGATTTTAAAAAAATGGAAGTCAGGGAAGAAATTTGGATTCTTTGATCGGGAGCCTAGATTCCCCCCCCCCCCAAACTAAACTGCAAAAGGCAACCTTGGGGCTTCCCTCTCACACTCAGAAGATCTCAGTTAGCAAAGGGGAAAAAAAGGAAAAAGGAAACAGGGAGGAGGAGGAGGAGAAGGAGAAGATAGATAAGGCGGACAAGAAGGGGAAGGGGAAGGGGAAGGAGAAAGGAGAAAGGAGAAAGGAGAAAGGAGAAAGGAGAAGGAAGATAAGGAGAAGGAGAAGAAGGAGGAGGAGGAGGAGGAGGAGGAGGAGGAGGAGGAGGAGGAGGAGGAGGAGGAGAAGGAGGAGGAGAAGGAGGAGGAGGAGGAGGAAGATGAAGAAGAGGAAGAAGAAGAAGAAGAGGAGGAGGAGGAGGAGAAGGTGGAGGAGGAGGAGGGAGAAGAAGAGGAAGAAGAAGAAGAGGAGGAGGAGGAGGAGGAGGAGGAGGAGGAGGAGGAGGAGGAGGAGGAGGAGGATGACAGATGTGAGAATTAATCTCACAGAGGAGATGTTTGATCTTTTCCCGGACATCAGACATTAGAAAAGAAACCGCAGTTTAAAAGTCTAAGTAAAAATATTTATTTCGGTACAAAAACAATAAATCCTCATTTGTTTACATCTCTAATATAAATGTGCGTCTTCTCTCAATGGAAGACAGAGCAAGAAGGGTAGAGCGGAGATTGGAATGCACACATGCGTACAAGAACAAAGCAATCACGTGCTCAGGAATAAACCATTATATTAGATAGGGATGCATCTCCCTGCATATACATATAACAGGCAATAATCACACCGTGACAGAGGAGGAGAAGGAGAAGGAGAAGGAGAAGGAGAAGGAGAAGAAGCCATAGTGAGACCAGGATTTTCTCCCTCCATCATTTTTTCCTCCGTGTGAGAAGTTTCCCTCCCTGTCCCATAAATGTTAATGCACCCAAAATATTCTACCACCTTATTTACACAAAATGAGTATATCTGATCACTGCCGTATTAAAATAACAGGCACCACGAGGAACATTGTAGGAAGATGCTCTTTCAAAGGATCCTTCTCTCCAACTATTCACAAGAAGACCGAGAGAAGTTGGCCGATAGAATGGAGCCTAGAACAATCCAAGAAGCTGAATTTCCATTTGTTGAGCCCCCACCCCCAAATTTTACTGAGGTAAAGCAGAACCCGGTTGACTTGATCTGGCTTAAGGATCCTGAGGGAACGTAGCCTCAAAACACGTGAGAACTGAAGGGAAAAATAAGTCACTTCCCCAGTGCCACAGATTCCCAGTAATGAACTTGTGGGTGACTCCTTCACACAAATTGTGTTACATTACCTCAGAGAGGGCTTTGTGTTCTCAGAACTGTGCTGAACCGTGGCAGACAGTGGCCGCTGTCCTTCCCCAGCAGGGACTTGGCACACGCCTTCCCCAAATTTCATTTGGAGGTAATTAGAGAGAAGCCTTCTCTTTGGAGCCGTGGACAATGAGCGTCTTGCCAAGGGAACACTCAGCTGCCTATAAATAGCTGAAGGGGAAGTTCTGGCATGGTCTGGTTCCTCATCCTTTATCATGGTTCTCCATGAAAAGCCAGTGGTTTACAAAGCCACCTCCTTTCCAAAAAGGGAGTTCAGGTTTGCCTCGTGTACCAACAACTCAAGCAAAGTAGGAATTAACAACAACAACAACAACAACAACAACAACAACAACAACGGAGTTGGGAGGGGCCTTGGAGGTCTTCTAGTCCAACCCCCTGCTTAGGCAGGAAACCCTACACCACTTCAGACAAATGGTTATCCAACATCTTCTTAAAAACTTCCAGTGTTGGAGCATTCACAACTTCTGGAGGCAAGCTGTTCCACGGATTCATTGTTCTCACTGCCAGGAAATTTCTCCTTAGTTCTAGGTTGCTTCTCTCTTTGATTAGTTTCCACCCATTGCTTCTTGTTCTACCCTCAGGAGCTTTGGAGCTCGCTGAGGAATTCTGGGAGTTGAAGTCCACACCTCATAAAGTTGCCAAGGTTGGAGACCTCTGCCAAAGCATCTGAGGGCAGGACAAGAAGCAATGGATGGAAGATCATTAAAGAGAGATCCAACCTAAAACGAGGAAGGAGAAATTTCCTAACAGTGAGGACATTTAATCAGTGGAACAACTTGCCTCCGGAAGTTGTGGGTGCTTCATCACTGGAGATTTTTTTTTTAAAAGAAGAAACCAGACGTAGTGGCATAGTGTCTCCTGCCTGAGCACGGGGTGGGATAGAGGACCTCCAAGGTCCCTTCCATCTCTTATCATTCTGCAATTCTAAAACCCTAACCCTCCCCTTTATCATACAAAGGAAAATCAACTGTTAGGAACATAGACTAACCTAAAACCTTTTTTTTTTTTGCTTTTCTGCATGGAAATTGAAATGACAAACCTTACCAAACCAAACCAGAAATAAAATAACAGTTTTAAAAACCAGATTGGGAGCCTGCTGAGAATGAAAACCCACTTCTCGTTAATTCCACAAGTCCAGAGACAGTAACCTCCCCTCTGGTTCGGAACAGATGTCTTACCACTGTGGCTATAAAAAGAAAGGAACGAACGAACGAAGGAAGGAAGGAACAGTAGTATCATTTTCAAGAAGCTCCAAATTAAAAGCAAAACATGGAAGGAAATGAGCCTACGGAGGCAGGGAAAAGCAGGGGCATCCACAGTTCATGTCTTACTCTGCAAAAACCAACAGAAAGTATCTAAAAATATACTTTTTAAAAAAAGTATGCTTACTGAAGTCAGGAGGCACAAGATGACTTCAAAGTTGGCAAAGAATATTTCCTTGGTTGCAAAGCGGCCAAGTTTCAAGAGGCTGCAGTTGACTTCATCATTGCCAAAAGAAAGTCCACCAGCATCCTGATAGGGTAAAGCTAGTTTATCTAGCAAATTCATTTCCACTGCATTGAGAAAAGGTGAAAGGGATGGGAAGAAAGAAAGGAGAGTTTAACAGATTAACAGAGTTGGGAAGGACCCTTTAGGTCATCTAGTCCAACCCCCCCCGCCCCGCCCAAGCAGGAGACCCTACACCATTTCTGACAAATGGCAGTCCAGTCTCTTCTTGAAAGCCTCAAGTGATGAAGCTCCCACAACTTCCGAAGGCAACTTCTGTTCCGTCGGTTGATTGCTCTCTGTCAGAAAATTCCTCCTTATTTCAGGTTGAATCTCTGAAGAGAATTGCAGGGCAAGAGGTGTTAGGGGGGAAGAAACATGCTTGGCCCTTCAACCCTCAAACGCTATGATTGTAAAAAAGGTGTTAGAATGTGCTGAAATGAACAAATTAACTATGGAACTAAGAGAGAGAGAGAGAGGAAACAGGATACTATAAAATTTGGGATAGATGGTACGATTAGTTCGAAAAGAAAAGTAAAATTAATGTGTAAATTAAGATAAGAAAGAAATGTGTTAAGAATTGTGATAAGAAAGAACAAATGTGATAGATGTAACCGTAAATTTTAATGGTTGTAAAACGATGTACACAATGTACATACTGTAAATAAAAGTATAAAATTATGGGATAATAAGTAATAGTGTATATATTGAATAGAGAAAGTTAAAAAAATGTTTAGGCATATAACAATAGCCATAAGAGCCGAGGTGACGCAGCGGTTAGAGGCAGTACTGCAGGCCCACTGTAGCTGACTGTGATCCGCAGGTCAGCGGTTCAAATCTCACCGGCTCAAGGTTGACTCAGCCTTCCATCCTTCCGAGGTAGGTAAAATGAGGACCCAGATTGTTGGGGGCAATATAAATATACATTGCTTACTGGTGTAAACCGCTTAGAGAGTGCTTGCACTGTGAGGGGGTATATAAATCTCACTAAATAAATAAATAAATAAATAAATAAATAAATAAATAAATAAATAAATAAATAAATAAATAAATAAATAAATAAATAAATAAATAAATAAATAAATAAATAGGAAAACATAGAAATGAGAAGGAAATTACGATGGCGTAAAGCTGCATTAGTGGAACTATATTTTATGTATATGTGATGTATATGTTTGTCTTGTATGTTGCATTGTTTTTTAAATTGGAAATTTGTAATAAAAATATCTTTTTTAAAAAAAGAATTGGACCATGTTTGAGCAGAGGGTTGGACTAGAAGACCTCCAAGGTCCCTTCCAACAGATCTGTCGAGTGTTTTTTTTTTAAATTTTGCTAGTTGCCTAGCCATTGTGGCCAAACACATCCCCCCAAATGTATCCTCCATTGGGAAAGATCCAAGAGAAAGTTACTTCCCCCTTAGAGAATTGTCTTCTAGGAAAAGTGGAAGATTTTGAGTCTTCTTCTACACACAAGAGGTAATCTTGAATTGGCACGACTGGTATTTGTGCCAATTGGCATACATTCTGATAGCACAGCCTTTGGGAGCATTCTGGCAGCTCAGTCAATTAACTTGTGGCACAGTAGCTACTCCAGAGGAATGGTATCACAGAAAACACTCAAGAGACAGACCAAAACTGTCTGTTTATAAGAGGAGGGAGGTTTATAAGAAGAGATTGGACAGCCATTTGTCTGAAATGGAAGAGGGTCTCCTGCTTCAGCAGAGGGCTGGACTAGAAGACCTCCGAAGTCCCTTCCAACTCTGTTATTCTGATGTTCGCGCCCCCCACTCCACCTCACCTGCGCGCAGCCGGGGAGTCTGCGTCGCGGTTATCTCCATCCAGCTGCCCGGCGGCCTCTCTCCAGATGTCCCGCGACCCCAAAAGGAGGAGAGGGGACAGGAGCGCCGGCAACATCGCCGGCTTTGCGCGGACTGAGGCGAGAGAAGGTCACGCGCCTGCTGCAGGCAGCTGTTGCGCGCGGACGCCGGCTCCTTTGCAAGCACGAGCCCGGGCAGGCGCAGAAAGGGTTAATGGAGGTGGGGGCCGCTCGCCCCGCCTTCTCTTTTGGGGAGTGGGCGTTGACTCTGGGCTTAAGGTAAACGTGAGGCAAGGAGCAGCGCACCTGGTTGGCAGAAAGGCAACTCCCCCAATGACTGGGACCAGAAGAAGGGGGGGGGGTGTTTCAGGCTTCCTGCTCAGTTGCTGCTTAATCCTGGTTTAAATAAGCCACAATGGGTGGGCTCAGCAGACACTGGGAATGCCATAGATGAGGTCGCACTAGATTTTAAGCAAGGTTAAACCCCAATGATGTTGGATGTGATCAATGTGTCAGGATCAACCAATGATGGATGTGATCAATTTTTAGGATCAATCAGGGATGCTAGATGTGACCAATTTCCCAGAAATATGGAGCATTATGTTCTTCCCATGATGGTTGATGGAATAAGAGCCGAGGTGGCGCAGCGGTTAGAGGCAGGTACTGCAGGCCACTTTAGCTGACACTGATCCGCAGGTCAGCGGTTCAAATCTCACCGGCTCAAGGTTAACTCAGCTTTCCATCCTTCCGAGGTAGGTAAAATGAGGACCCAGATTGTTGAGGGCAATATAAAATATACATTGCTTACTGGTGTAAACCACTTAGAGAGTGCTTGCACTGTGAGGCGGTATATAAATCTCACAAAATAAATAAATAAATAAGCCACAATTGACTGGGTTGATGCAATATGCATCAATTATAGACTTTCTTCCGATAAGAGAATATTTATAGCTCAGGGCTGAACTGTGGGGTCCTTGGTGCTCTCTAAACTTGGGTCTGTTTCTTTCAGACGTTTTATGACCCAACTAGGTAACATCATCAGTGCACTATGAGATCATCAAAGACCCCAAAATGTCCTAGTTAATTAGGTATTGTTCTTATCCCATACACACCCCTACCTATTGTTTCGTCATTCAGGTGGCCTCACTCACATGATGCTCCCTCCACCAAAGAATGTACAATAAATATTCTCACATTTTGGTTACTTGTGAACAGTAAAACACTGGCCTGCGCATGCCCAGCCAGCCTATGCTACACGTCCCAGATTTTGCTCAGCGCCATCTCTTGCCCGCTTTTCGTCACAATAATGCAATATCGGGTTTCCAATTCAATTGTATAGAATGTGAAGGGTGTGTGTTTGTGCTTTGTTTTTATAGTGATAATGCACCATGGCAATTAATTTCATTGTACGAGGTGCAATGACAATAAACTTAGCAATCCTGCATGCGTAGCAGTCTAGTGAAGCTATGGATTTGGCATCTGTGTAAGGGCTGTGAACTGCCCCTGTGGAGTGACCGGCTTCTCAGAGGCCTTCACCATGGAACCTTAGCTTCATGAGGTTGGTTGGTTGATCAGGAGCTTAGAAGCTAAAATATATGAAGAACGATTGAAGGAATTGGGTATACCTTGTCTAGTGAAAAGAAGGACCAGGGGGGACATGATAGCAGTCTTCCAATATTTGAGGGGCTGCCCCAAAGAAGAGGGGGTCAATCTATTCTCCAAAGCACTTGAAAGCAGGACAAGAAACAATGGATGGAAACTAATCAAGGAGAGAAGCAACCTAGGACTAAGGAGAAATTTCCTGACTGTTAGAATCATTGGAATGGCTCAGCTCCAGAAGTTGTGGGTGGTCCAACACTGGAGACCTTTAAGAAGAGACTATTTGTCCGAAATGGTATTGGGTTTCCTTGCTGAGCAGGGGGTTGGACTAGAAGATCTCTAAGGTCCCTTCCAGCTGTGTTATTCTGTTCTCTTTTATCTGTTTTCCATTCATCAGCTTGGAAGGCAAATCTGTCTTCTAATTACAGTGTTTCTCAACCTTGGCAGTTTGAAGATGTGTGGACTTCAACTCCCAGAATTCCACAGCCAGCAACGCTGGCTGGGGAATTCTGGGAGTTGAAGTCCACACATCTTCAAACTGCCAAGGTTGAGAAACACTGCGAACCTTTCTTTTTTTAGGATTTATACTTTCTCTTCCTGCGGTCATTATACTTTCACTGTGCTATTTTTCTCCCCACCGTCTGATAAAGGCCATATCGAACAAAAAAAAAGTAGCCTCTAATTTTGTTTGTAATTCTGTTATGAATAAATCTGAACTTCAAATATGTTTCTTCCACCAATATAATAATTGTCAACCCTGAAGCGAACCTGGCTGAGACCATCTTTGAGGCTTCGTGGTTGCCACAAGGCAGAGGGGGAAAAAGGGAGGGTGGAAATTAGATTGCTCCGCTTTGCCGTCAAAATATGAAGTTTTTCTTGTGGGAACCAAGGTCATTGCAACAGGTGGCCGAGAAGAGGAGGAGTAGAGTAACCAAGCAACCGACCAGCACCTCTATTGGACAATGTGACAGATGACTTAGGGGAAAGGGGGAACTTTCATTTTTAACTGGGTGAAAACCGTGGGAACTTTCAGAGTCGGTTTTCACCAGTTGTGCCAATATGATGTATCCAATAAATTGTTCTTTGAGGAATCTGCTTGCCTCAGAGTTCTGCTTTCAGTGAGTGAATTACTTGGAACGCTGACAATAATTTTCACATATTGTTCATTTACTTACCTCTCATTCTTTACTTTGCGTGCCACAAAAAATTTGCTGTTGAGTTCACACCCGATGAATTAAATCTCTCTCTCTCTCTCTTTCTTTTTTTTCCTAAGGGTTTATTTAAATTCAAGGACTTTGCTTCATACAAAATGTAATTGTAGAAACAATGGCAGAATCCAAAGTTTGGCTGATAAATATGATTCAGGCAGCAAGTCATTCAATCACAGATTTTTTTTTTAATTTTTCCAGCCCCTTTCTTAAAGTTCCATTTATGTTGCATTTTGGAACTTTTCTGTGGTTTTTTTTTTAACACTGCTTTTTTTTAATATAAACTTTTTGCAACAAACCCCCCCATTGATATCAAATATAATGAAAAATTAACAACAGGTGAATACATTGTATCAAAAAGTACGAAGATAAACATTTTCCTCCATGCACCTTATATATATATATAGTCTGTGCTATATATATATAGAGGTCAGTATATATTTATATTGTATGTATATATTTTACATGCAAACATTACTTTTTCAAAGTATAGCCACCACTAGACTGATTTTGGATGCAAAAGAAAAAAAAGAAAAATGATGGGTGCATGTTATGTTTTGGCAACTCGCTAGAAGAATTCAGGGAAACTTGTGAACCCTGAACTTCTGGTATCTTCGTTGACCTGCCTGTGGTGTTATCTGAACAGTTCAGAAGTGGTTTGCTGTTGACTTCTTTTGAGCTCAGCTTCAATTTTCTTGTGTGGCTTCTACAACCCTGGGGTTTTTTCTGGTGCTCGCTTGTGCAAACATTAACCAGCTCCTTTGATTACAATTTTTTCCCCGACATCTTCCAATGTTAGCTAAATGTTGCCATTTGCTTAAAAACGACCTCAGTGTAAGGGTGAAGACTATCTCAAGGGCAACCTCAAGGAAAGACCAAAGACTATCTCAAGGTCAACCTTTAGGAAAGTCTGAAGACTACCTCAAGGTCAACCTTCAAGGAAAGACCAAAGACTACCTCAAGGTCAACCTTCAAGGAAAGACCAAAGACTATCTCAAGGTCAACCTTTAGGAAAGTCTGAAGACTACCTCAAGGTCAACCTTCAAGGAAAGACCAAAGACTACCTCAAGGTCAACCTTCAAGGAAAGACCAAAGACTACCTCAAGGTCAACCTTCAAGGAAAGACCAAAGACTATTTCAAGGTCAACCTTTAGGAAAGTCTGAAGACTACCTCAAGGTCAACCTTCAAGGAAAGACCAAAGACTACCTCAAGGTCAACCTTCAAGGAAAGACCAAAGACTACCTCAAGGTCAACCTTCAAGGAAAGACCAAAGACTATCTCAAGGTCAACCTTCAAGGAAAGTCTGAAGACTACCTCAAGGAAAAATTATTGCCCGGAGAAGGGCAGGTTGATGACCCAACTTTACTCAATGACTCAATTCTCCTACTCAGCATGTGAATTCTCAGCAACCTCCTTTCTCCCTTGCAGCTTCCTTCAAAGCCAGTTCTCCACTTTGGGGGAAGTGCCTGCTCATTTGGTCCCAAGTGTTTCTTTGAAAGTCCTCCCTTGATGGTCACCACCATCTCTGGAAGGGACCTCTCATTTTGTGATGAACTCGATTTGAGACACAACATGTGCCTCGAAAAGAGAGCTGTGTGGATTCTCTGAACCAGTGGAAAGCCAGTTACCAAAGCCACTACGACACGCATTTCAACAGTGGCAATATTTGTGATCAACCTTTCCACCCCCCCTCCCCCGACGTCGCCCAGATGACATCGCCTCCCAAATATTGTCAATCAATTATTCAAACTGTAATTTAGCAGCTGCGAACGCCACTTACAATCCGACAGGGTTGTTGTATCATACTGGTTTAATAAGAAAAATGGGAACGCAGAACAGCGGTTACAGGGATAAAACCAACCAGCCAACCCATTCACAAAGTTGGGGGGGAAAAACAGATTTCCGGCGAGTTTGTCCTCCATATCTTGGAATATATATTTTTTTCTAAAACCACTCCCCTTCCCTTTTTTTATTTTCAAATGATTTCCCCAAGAAAGTATTTGTGCCTTCCTATTGGTAAAACGTAGAAAAGATTTGGTCACAATCATGGTTTTGCCTGGAACAGGGAAAGGGAAACGCCAACCAGTTAAGTTGTAAAATACATGATGGCCTTTGTATGGCTTGATGGATTTTTTGTTCCCATTCTCGACTGGAGTTATGAAAAAAGTATCGCTATCGTTGCATAGCCCTAGTTTTATTTTGTTGCATTTTTTTAAATAATCTTTTTTTTAAAGAAAAAAAAAAGAAACGCAGCGTCCACCCAAGAAGGACGAACTGTTCTCGGTTAATCGGTTTCCTGCTTTTTTAAAAAAAAAAAACTTGATCTCCATCAAGCCAGCCTATTCTTCACCCCAGATGAAAGAACACCTTATGACTTGCCTAGGCTAATTTGTATCCCAAAATGCAAATTTAGAAAGAGCCGCTTGCATTTTAAATAGAGATTCCCTACAGGTGGTCATGTACTTACATCCGTTTGTTTAGTGACTGCTTGAAGTTACAACGGCGCTGGAAAGATGACGGTGTATGACCTCATGATCCCGTGACCAAAATTCAAATGCTTGGCAACTGGCATGTACTTATGACAGTTGCTGTGCCCCAGGGTCATGTGATCAACCTCTGTAACCTTCCCAGCCACCATCCAACAAGCGAAGTCAATGGGGAAAAACCAGATTCATTTAAGGACCGCCAGAGTCACTCAACCCCCGCAGCGATTCGCTTAACAACTGTGGCAGAAACAGGTCGTGAAAATGGGGCAAGACTCGCTTAACAACTGCCTTGCTCGGCAGCGGAAATTTCGAGCTCAGCTGTGCTCTTAAGCTGAGGACTAGTCCCCACGCTAAAGGGGAAACTATCAGGAAAAACATTTGTTGCCCTGTGTGCTAATTCTGGCAGTTCTGAAGATGCCCTCATATTATTATTATTATTTTTAATTCTTATGACATCCAACATTTCAGGTGCACTTCTGTTGGATGGCTCAATCGGAAGACTTTGGGGCCTAAAGTAAAATTAATAGTACTCCTATTTACGTGTTCAAAAAGTGGCGGCTTAACAAAAGAGAAAGACGATACACATGCACTCATCCATACACAAACACGCAATCTAGGGATGAGATTACTTGGAGATCGGAGACTGGAAAACACAGCATTTAAAAGAGAGAGAAGCATCTTTCTCAGATGCCTTAACTTGAATTGCCAAAGGTTGGTCTCTATTCCTTTCCCCCCAATTTTTAGGACTAAAACTACGATACTTTCTTGGATTTTCCCCCCAAATCAACTGGTCCCCTTGGATATGTCATCCAGTTGATCACTTAGGAGGCTCCAAGATCAAATGAGTTCATTTCTCTTAGCAATCACATTTTTTAATTTGGGCTTTGAGGACATCTTTTTACCAGCTGCTCACTCACTGTGCATTTAAAAAAAAAAATTAGTGTTGTAATACTTGTAATGCCCGTGAACCGTCAGTAGATGTCGCTTTTGGGTCCCTTCTGCATAATGTTGAAAATATAGGAAAAACAAGTTAGAAGAACGAGCCGTCTCCAGAAAATTTGTAAGGGAATGGCAAAGGTTAGTCAGTTCCAATTGGCTTTAAAAAGCAATAATTAAAAAGTCCCTTTCCTTTGAGTTCAAGTTACTCCCCAAAAAAAAGGAGGGGGAGGAACTAGGATTGGATTTTTAGTGCAATTTGACTTGCGATGGCACATTTTGGGTGGACTGAGCTTTTCCTCAATTTTCCTGAATTCGTTTATGGCAAGCTTGCATATAAAATACAGAATTGCCAACCGCTGAACCACCATGTTTTTATAGTTATCCTCAATCTAACAGCAAGTTTTAAACTTTCTCTTTAAAACCGTCAAGCTGAGCCCTTACTTGAGGGGTTTTTTTTCCTCATTTAAAAAAAAAGAGAGAGAGAGAGAGATTCTGCATGCAAATAAATTGAACTTCATCAATGGGAAGTTATCTGATATACAGTATATATATAAATTTATTTATTTTAAGGTATCTGATCTTCCCAGGAAGGAATATTTTTAGGAATAGCAATAGCACTTAGACTTATATACCGCTTCACAGTGCTTTTACAGCCCTCTCTAAGCGGTTTACAGAGTTCAGCATATTGCCCCCAACAATCTGGGTCCTCATTTTACCCACCTCGGAAGGATGGAAGGCTGAGTCAACCTTGAGCCGGTGAGATTTGAACAGCTGAACTTCAGATCAACGGTACTCACTTTGCATAAAGAAAACTATGTGGGCCCTAGCAAAAATATCTATCATATGTAATCCGTTCTACAATATTTAATTTATATATATATATGTATATAATATGTTACCCCTTGGAATAATTAGCCTACGATTAACTACTGTGAGTGTGCAGTGTTCTTTAAAAGTGGGTAAACATGGAAAATGCTTTTAAACTAAAAAAAATGTTTCTTTAAATGGAAGACTGGGATGGATATGCAGACAGCTCTTGACTTCCAACAGTTCCTTTAGTGACAAGTTCAAAGTCACACCGGCCCTGGGGGAAAAAGGGACTTATGACCGTTTTTCGCACTTACAACTGTTGTGGCCTCCCCGTGGTCATGTGATCAAAATTCAGTGGCTTGGCCGCTGACTCATATTTATGACGGTCGCAGGTCCCCTTCGGCGACCGTCTGGCAAGCAAAGTCGAGGGGGAAATCTGGATTCAGTGAACAACCAGTGTTCCTAACTTAATAATGGCAGGGATTCACTTAACGATGGTAGCCAAAAAGGGGCAAGGTTCGCTGAACAACTGTCTCGCTTAGCGATAGAAGTTTTAGCCTCGGTTAGTGGTCGTAAGTCGGGGACTACCTGTACAGGATTTCCAGAAGATTTACCAATTCAAATCCGCTCCATTAACGGGAGAAGAAGACATTGTTATGATTGAAGTCTGAGATACCCAGCTTTCTAATTTTAAAAACGTGTTCGCTAAAAACCTGACTCACAAACGCCCAGGGATGCTTTAAAAGCAAAATGTTGTATTGTCTGCTCTTTCCAAAAAAGCATTTCCCCAGTTCGAGAATTAAATGACTTTTTTACGGTCTCTTTGTGTTCCCGTTCGCCTTGTCTGTGTTCTCTGTGGTTAAGTTGTTAAGCTTCTTTGCTTTAAAAAAAATTCCCTTATGTTGAGATTCGTTCCTCCCTTTGCAAAAAAAATAATAATAATCTCCCCTTGCTTCCCTGTGGATCACTCGGATCAAGTATTTAAAGGAGATATAAAATCCGGCCTTGATGCAGAGAATTGCAAGCTTTTTTCACCCAGGACATGGGATTATAGCAACACCTAGTGACAATTTAAGGTTATTAACTAATAATAATAATAAAAAAGGATGTTAGCCTTAGATGCTAATCTGCAACCGCCTTTTAAAGCATGCCACGGTAGGACTCGGTGGGATGGGCAGGGAACTGATTTAAAACATATAAAATGCTTAAAAATTTGGTCATAGAATAAGAGTTATCCAAGATGTGCCCGTAAATGTCTACATTCTTTCTTCACATCAACAAAAAGAGAATTATATGTATATAATAGACGATATAGATATGGAAAATATATATGAGATCAAATAAAAAGATAGATAGACTTAGATAAAGATTAATGAAGGTTAAAAGAAACCAAATAACAATGTAACATGAAACTAGATATGGAAATATTTTGGAAAAGCTGTAAAAATGAGTAACTATTCTTCAGGTTTGTTTTTGATTTATGTAATTTTTTTGGTTGTAGTCTGTGTTTTTGTTGTGTTTGCTCATTGTATATGTTGTCTTTTTTGTCTTTTTAATGAAAAAACAGAATAAAGATTATATAAAAAACGACAACATATAAAACGCTAAACAAAAAAAAATGTGGGACATGCTTAAATTTGCAAAGTTTTATTCTGTTTCCCAGGCTGGGTGGATTTTTAAGTTTGCTGACAGAGAAACAATTTGCATCCCTTCCCCGTCGCATCTTATTTTTCCATTCCTGTATAAGTAATTCTCGACTTGCAACCACGTTCGTTTAGTGACTGTCCAAAATGACAACAGCGCTGGGGAAAAAAGGCAACGTACGTTTTTCGGGTTTACGACTGCAAAAGTGGTAGGTAGAATTTTGGTCATGTGATCAAAATTAAGACACTCGGCAACTGGCTCATATTTATGACGGTTGCACTGTCTCCCGGGGGGGGGTATCACGCAACCCCCCTTTTGCGACCTTCGGACAAGGGGGAAGCGGGACACACTTACACAAACTGGGTTGCTAACTTAACAACCGCGGCAATTCGCTCAACAACGGTGGCAAGAAAGGTCGTAAAAGGGGGGGGTGAGACTCACTTAACAACCGCCTTGCTTAGCAACAGAAACGTGGGGCTCAATAGTGGTCGTACGTCGAGGACTTGCCGTCTCTTAAAACGATTCTGCTTTCAAAGCTACACGGGATGCTTTCGTCTCGAATTGAAGCGCAAGCTAGGTGCAAAACGAAGCACGCTTTTGTGTCTAGCTTTATAAAATTGTGTGTGTGTGTGTGTCTTTCATGCAAGGGGTTCCAACTTTTTTGGGGGGGGCAGAGGGTATTATACTTAATTGCATTTGCTGCAAGCAATGCTTTCCCTCTTAGTTTCCATGGTGCAGATCCTGGCTTGTTAAAAGCTATGGTTTGGCCTGGAAGTCAATTCCTGGTCTGGAAAACAAAGAACAGGAATAGCTAAATGTCTATAGAGATTCTCAGTCATCCAGGTCATAGTTGTCCCAAAAGTGCTTTTTTCAAGAGGCAACTGGACTTTCTGGTTTTTTTCTTTCAAGATGTTTCGCTTCTTTGAAGAAGCTTCTTGGATGAGAAGCGAAATGTCTTCAAAGAAAAACCAGAAAGTCCAATTGCCTCTTGAAAAAAACAGAATCTTTCTTCCAATTTCAGATGGAATTTGTTCCCTATAACTCGGAATAACCATAAAGGATTATGCCTTTAAATGCTCTGCAAATATTCTTCCCTTCCCTCTTTTCTCCCACCGCCCGTTCAGATGGAAACCTGGATTTACAAGCAAGGGTACTTTCAAAGATGAAAATACCTGTAGGATCCTCTCCTTCTAATAGCAAATTACGTTACATTTTCAAAAGTATTTTAAGCTACGTGGAAAGTGTCATGTCAAAAGAGACGCTTGCTCTGGTTTTTCCCACCACCACCGGTTCCCTTCTGACAATTATTTTGGTTCTGGTCCTTCTTTCTTCCTAACCTTCTCCATGCCCAGAACCTCGGCTGTTTTGGGCTGAACGTATCTTCTGTCCATAAAATGGGTCATGTCTTCCAAAGATCTCCCAAAGCAGCTGTTCTAGCATCTTTCAAAGCAAGGGTTTGGCTCCCTAGCAAAACTTGTCTTCCTGAATTCGGAACAAGTGCACGCAGGCACACTAAACCCCGTGCGTGCAGGACGTTAAAAAAAAAATAAAAATAAAAACCACACAGACACACAGACAAGCATACAGAGACCCAAAACGGGGGTTGAGAAATAAAATAAAAAAATAAAAACGGAATCCCATCCCTGAGAATCGGAATTAATGCCAACCCAATGCCGTGGGGTGAAGGGTTTGCACCCACCTCCCAGGCGTTCCCGAGATCCAGTCTCCAAGACACGGATATAAATCCGAAGAGCTGAAGCATTCCTTCCCCTCTTTGCTATTATTGGGTTTTGCAAAAGCGCCCGTCCTAACGCAGGAAGCTGCTTTCTACACTTTCCAGGACCGATCAATTGTCCTAAAACAAAACTTGAACTTATTTGATTTGATTTTTCTAAAACTCGTTCTCCAGCCTTGCAGAGTGAAAAGATCAAGCTCTCAGTGGCGTTGGGAGCCCACTAAAAGCCGTGCCAGAAGATCAGAGAAGCTTCCTTCCTCGACACTCCCTCCTGCCTCTTACTCTATTCTTTTTTGGGGGTGGGTGGGGAGGGGGAATACAAACACAACTGCATTGTTGCCACAAGAGGTTCTCAAAGATTAGGCACTTAGAAGTAAAGAAGGGGCGCCTTCGGGAAGGAAAAGAAAACATTGGAATGGCCAGTAGATCTCCACTGGAAAGGACTCTCCATATTTCGGCTGTGTTCTTGTCTTGCTTTCTTTCGCTATACAATTTACCCCACCCCCCCAGAAAGTGGACACAATGAAAAGGGAAAAGTTTATCCAACAGCTCAATATAAAACACGACTGTTCTGCCCACCCCACCCTCCTCCTCCTCTTTCTTCGTCGTCTTCATCCTCCTCCTCAGCTCAGATTTGTAAACAAGATGGAAATCAAGATGGGGGCCCACCAACTCTTGTCCGAAGAAAGTAACAGCAAGAACAAGATCCGAGATGTTGTCCTTGCCGAAAACCTCTCCTCTCTTGAAGGGCTTTTCCAAAAACGGCTGGTGGGAAGGACTCCCTCCCTCCCCCCACCCCCAAAAAATGTGGAGACCAAAGGATGGACCAAGAAGTTAGGCGTAGCCGTATGGTGCTCGGATTCATTGGAAGTTTTCATGCCTGGCTCGGTTGATAAGGGTCACCATTGGCCAAGGGTTGAGATCCCGCTGGATAAACTCCCTTCTTAAAATGTGGACACAATAAAACATAGGTTGGTTCTTTGTACATCAGGGTGGGGGGGGGCTTCTTTTGTCTTCCCCACCTGCTCACCCCCACCTGTGCAGATCCCAGTCTTTAGTCTAGGGTTCTCTCCCTGGGCTTTTTGTTGTAGCCTCGTAACTTGGGGTGGAAGGTGGTATCTCCCATGACATGGCAACGGGGAGCAGAACAGAAGGACGCCTGCTCTACTCAGACCCTCCCAACCAGGTGCCTTTCCTGACGGACCCATAGCTCTCTAGTGCAAAAGAGGAAACGGGAGACAGAGAGAGAGAGACTAGGCGTCGTTTCCAACGGTGTGGTCCACGGACCTAGGACCATTTTGGCAGGGCTGTTTCCACGGGGAGGCAGCTGCTTGTATCTTCTTTCCCCTTCGGCAGCCTTGATGTCACAGGGCTGGATGCAAAGACATCGGCACATCCACATGGCGGTTGTCTGGATGATAAAACTCATCGAACTCCAGTGTGCAACTTGGTTTCTTGTCCTGCTAGCACCAATCGTCTTCGTCTCGCTCGTGGTAATAGCTACGTGCCCTAGTGCTGGTGCCAGGGCCGGCACTTAGTCCCAAGACATAATGGTACCCATTGGGAACTCGGCGGATTTGATGGGACTGGGACGTTAGAGAGGAGACGTAAGAGGTCCGGGAGGATCTCCCTGAATTGGTGGCCAAAGCCTCCTCAAAGGTGAGCGTGTCCTCAGGCATCGTATGGTATGGACTGTCACTCTCTTCTCGGTGTCCCAGGTAAGGGTCCGAACCGATGCGTGCCATCAGGGTTGGTGAGGGCCCCTGGGAGTCGCCATGCAGCAAAGCATTGTGCTCAGAGAGACCCCGGCTCAGGCGTCCCGGGGAGAAGGTTGGCAGGCCGGTCTGGAACCCGGAGAAATGCACAGGCGAGGAGTTGGCAGTCTTGTAGGTAATGCTGGGGCGTGGAGTCAGCGGAGTTTGCGGCAACTGCCTCCGACCACGGCATGGGGTGCTAGCACCAGAGGTCAACAGCAGGGGGCTCCCGTTAACTGAACCACTGCCCTACATGAAGATTGGAAGAAAGTAAATGAACAAAACAAAAACCAGGAGGAGGAGGAAGATATGGAGAAGGAGAAGGAAGATATGGAGAAGGAGGAGAAGGAAGAGAAGGAGCAGAAAGATATGGAGGAGGGGGAGAAGGAGAAGGAAGACATGGAGGAGGAGGAGGAGGAGGAGAAGGAGAAGGAGAAAGAAAAGGAGAAGGAAGATATAGAGAAGGAAAATATGGAGAAGGAGATGAAAGATATAGAGAAGGAGGAGAAGAAAGAGAAGGAGAAGAAAGATATGGAGAAGGAGGAGATGGAGGAGAAGGAAGAGAAGGAGAAGGAGGAGAAAGAGAAGGAAGAGAAGGAGGAGAAGGAAGATATGGAGAAGGAGGAGAAGGAGAAGGAAGACATGGAGAAGGAGAAGGAGAAAGAAAAGGAGAAGGAAGATATAGAGAAGGAGGAGAAGGAGGAGGAGAAGGAGAAGGAGAAGGAAGATATGGAGAAGGAGAAGAAAGATATGGAGAAGGAGGAGAAGGAGAAGGAAGACATGGAGAAGGAGGAGATGGAGGAGAAGGAAGAGAAGGAGAAGGAGGAGAAAGAGAAGGAAGAGAAGGAGGAGAAAGAGAAGGAAGACATGGAGAAGGAGGAGAAGAAGGAGAAGGAGAAGGAGAAGGAAGAGAAGGCAAAGGCGAAGAAGGAAGATATGGAGAAGGAGAAGGAAGAGAAGGAAGATATGGAGAAGGAGGAGAAGGAGAAGGAGAAGGAGAAGGAGAAGGAGAAGAAGGACAGCGAGCAATAATAAGAATACCAGACAAACACAGAGTCACATGTTGGAGTAGAGTGGCAAAACGCAATGGACAGAAGAAGGAATGATATGAACAGAGGAATGTATCGTAGGATAAAAAACAAAAACAAAAACAAAACAAAAAGGAAAAGAGAGAGTTTAGACATGCACCGTCAAGGACAGGGGGACTGCTCCAGAACCATTTGAACAGAGGGAGGAATACAGGAAACCAACCGGGAGGAGAAAGGATTCCAAATGAAGACAACCAGTAAGACAATACTGGGGGAGCAAGACAATCTAGCAGAGCCAAGTTGATCCACCTTGAAAAGTCAGCAGATCCACTGCATGCTTCCAGATCAACATCAAGTCCTTTCAGACATTGCAAGATTCTATTCACGTAGCCTTACAGTAAGTTAAAATTAGCGCATCTGGTCACGATTCCTCTCTGATCTACTTGGAAAGGCTACCATGGTGGCCTTCACTCTCCGGGGAGGAGAGAGCTGGAGTCCAAAAAGCTGCCCACGTTGATCAGAGGTCCTCGGGAACCCACTTTCTCACCCCTTCTCTCTCTGTCTCCGCCCTCCATCTCCCATTCTCACCTGTTTCTGTGTCTCGTGGTCCTGCCCTCCGCCGGGAGACGGAGGCCTACTGCATTCAGAGGACTTGGGCTGAGAACGATCCCGACTCCCATAGCGGTCGCAGGAGTAAAAGCGTTGCTTTTCAGAGGAAGAGGAAGAATGGACTCTCCGTTCCTGGGACCGGCCCCGCTCCTGCCTTTTGGACTTGGAGGTGGCTTCTCCTGCTGGGGAGACAACAAGAAGACACAGGATTCAAATCATCCTAAGCAAGTCATCATCAAACAAGGTTCACCTCCTAAGCATCCAGAAGCATGAAGACCTACAAACCGAGATGCAGAATGCAGACTAACAGAGATGGAAAGGATCCTGGAGGTCTTTTGGTACAGGAGTGTCAAACTCAAGGCCCGCGGGCCGGATCTGGCCCAAGGGGTGCTTAGATCTGGCCCACAGGCACGCCCTGAAAACAGCGAAGGACTGGCCCACAGTGCCAGAGAAAACAGCACTCAGGAGGGCCGCGCGCATCCTCCCCGAGCTCCATTTCTGCTGGCAGAGGGTTGCAGGAGGCTGTTGTAGCTGAAAATGGAGCCCGAGTGGGCCGCACGCAGCCTCCCTGAGCTCCGATTTCACCGGCAGAGGGTTGCAGGAGGCCATCGTGGACGAAAACGGAGCCCGGGAGGACTGCACACATCTTCCCTGAGTTCTGTTTTTGCTGGCAGAGGGGTGCAGGAGGCCCCCTCCTCATCCTCAAGCATGGAGAGTGGAGAAAAGGCGAGAATAGCGCAGACTAACCTGACTACTCAGAAGGAGAGCGCCCCACCCCTCTTCACAAGGCACACCTGGGGACTGAGACTTAAGGAGACACAGTGGGGAGGGCATTTGTTGTGAACGAACAATTTCCTGGATTCCTTGCATTCTTTCTGGATTTCTTGCTTTGCCGCTGTGGTGCTCACAGCATTGGGCTGACTATTTGCAGCCAGAGGTGTGTGTATGTGTGATCACTTTGCTCTGGCACTTGCCAGAAACGTGGGAGCGTTTGGGGAACATTTGGCGCCATAAAGGGGCGGTTTGAACTGCCAGCTGCCTGTGTTACCTCTGTGCCGTGCCCCGGGTCATCACAGTCACCCTTACCAGGAGCTTCACCGTCAATCAAATGATTGGGTGGCTTGTCAACCGACTTCTGCTTCTTCTCTCTCCGCCGGTGGCAACGATGGTGATGGTGGTGATGAGTGTGTTCAGCTGGCCGGGGATGTTCATACAGATGTGTGGCACGGGGGCGCTGTGGGTTGAGCGTGGAGACTGAGCGCTTCATGGGGCTGGTGTCCGGAATGGGCTGTGGCAAGAAAGGAGGAACAGAGGAAAGAAGAGAAAGAGGAAGCAGAGAAGTTGACCGGATGTACACCATCAAAAGATAGCATCTCTTCCTTCACACATCTGGACCGTGGGTATTTGTTCTAGCAGAAGAACAGAGTTGTAAGGGACCTTGGAGGTCTTCTAGTCCAACCCTCTGCTCAAGCAGGAGGCTCTATACCATTTCAGACAAATGGATGTCCAGTCTCTTCTTAAAAACCTCCAGTGTTGGAGCACCCACAACTTCTGGAGGCAAGTCATTCAAATGATTGATTGTTCTCTCTGTCAGGAAATTTCTCTTTGGTTCTAAGTAGCTTCTCTCCTCGATTGGTTTCCATCCATTGCTTCCTAATAATAATAATAACAACAGAGTGGGAAGGGACCTTGGAGGTCTTCTAGTCCAACCCCCTGCTCAAGCAGGAGGCTCTATACCATTTCAGATAAATGGATGTCCAGTCTCTTCTTAAAAACCTCCAGTGTTGGAGCACCCACAACTTCTGGAGGCAAGGCGTTCCACCGGTTAATTGTCCTCACTGTCAGGAAATTTCTCCTAAGTTGTCCCAAAGGTGTTTGTTTTTATTTTTTCAAAAGGCAACTGGACTTTGTTTTTCTTTGAAGATGTTTCGCTTCTCATCCAAGAAGCTTCTTCAGTTGAATTGAAGTGAACTGAAGGTGAACTGAAGAAGCTTCTTGGATGAGAAGCGAAACATCTTCAAAGAAAACCAAGAATATTATAGAACAAAAAGTAGAACTAAAACCGGAATTTTTTTTTTGTTAGGGATCCTAAAAGGAAAGATAAATAAAAATAATCAATATCTTATACTGCATATAACGACAGCAGCTAGAATGATTTACACCCAACATTGGAAATCAGAAATAACCCCTTCAAGCACAACGGTAATTAAAAATATATTAGAATGTGCTGAAATTAATAAATTAACTAGGGAAATACACGACAGAGAGGAAACGGGATTTTATAAAATATTTATAAAATATGGAACAAATGGTATAATTGGCTGGAACATAAAATTAAAATTAATAGATAATGGTATGACAATAAATAAATCAAAACAGGTATGGCTATTTGTATTTATGTATATAGATGCATGAAAACAAAGTGATAGGTGGATATAGTTAGACACTATATATAGATAGAGATGTTAGATACAGTATTAAGAAATTATAGATGTTAGATATAAGAAATTATATGTTATATATATAGATAGATACACTTGTATAGAAATATATAAATAAAAGGATAAGGTGAAGACGTTTACTGTAAAAGTTTATATGTATATATGTACATGTAAGTACATATAATGTCGTGTTTAATGTATGTCTGTCTTTTTTAATGTTTATATTTCAAATAAAAATTATTATTTTTTAAAAAAAGAAATTATATGTAGGACTTAGGAAATATACGAATAAATATAAGTTAAAGAGTAAGAGATATAAAAACATAGTATATACACCGATATGGTACGCTGTAAAATGAATTTTTTATGGTATATGGTGTTATGTTATGTTAATGTTATGTTATGTTATGTTATGTTATGTTATGTTATGTTATGTTATGTTATGTTATGTTATGTTATGTTATGTTATGTTATGTTATGTTATGTTATGTTATGTTATGTTATGTTATGTTGTTTTTGAATGTGTGGTTTGTATTTAATGTTGTTTTTAAAACTGTTTAATAAAAACTATTTTTTAAAAAACACAAGAAAGTCCAGTTGCCTCTCGAAAAAGCACTTTTGGGACAACCATGACCTGGATGACTGAGAATCTCCATAGACATTTAGCTCTAAGTTGATTCCTACGAAACCTTTCCATTAAAACTCTTTAGCATCTGTGGTGCTCTCTGAGCTTGATGGTGCACTGATGATATTGCCTAGCTGGGTAATGAAACGTCTGCAAGAAAACCAACAAGCTCAGAGAGCACCAAGGATCCCACAGTCCTCCTCCTCCTCCTCCTTTTCCAAACCCAACTCTCTTCTAGCACTGATGATGTTACCTAGTTGGGTAATGAAACGTCTCCAAGAAAACCATCAAACTCAGGGAGCACCAAGGATCCCAATGTTCAACCCTGAGCTACAAAAACTCTCTTCCGTCTTTAGCATCTCCCTTTCCAACATCAAAGCAATGAAAAGTAACATTATCTTCCCAGTAGAGATGCTCTTATAATATAGGGACTGGCAATTCTTTTCAGGCTGATAAGAAGTACAATTCTTATCAGCCTTTGAGAGCTGTTTCCATCATTGGGAGACAGGCAGGACTAAAACATACAGCTGTTTAAACACTTGTTGGGGAAAAGTGAAGCCCAGGGTATCAAGAAACCTAGCACCTCCAGATTGAGTGTTTTCTACTATCTTTAAAAAAAGCCACACAGTTATTGATGGGTGCTCCAGAAATTTGACAGCGAGAGGTAGATGTAGAGGCAGAAGAAATACTTAGACTAAATATGAGTGATGTAAGGGGATACAAGATCCCAAGGGAGGAGCATGGGAGATTTGTCAAAAAAAGTCAATAAGAGTTGAAATGCTAAAAAGGGCAAGAGATGATGGACAGATGCAGAATACTTCTTAATAGGGGATTTGCTTTATTAAGGGTTAGAAAATAGAGGTAGAAATTAGAAACCGGGGAAATATTATTATGTAGACTGCTACATAATATAATACATTATAATTACTATGTATACGTAAATGTTACAAGTTGAAAGATTATTTATTTCTTTATTTATATTTCTTTATTTCTTTATTTCTTTATTTATATTTATATATTTATTTATATTTATTTATTTAGTATAAACTTAACATATAAACATACAAGTATAAACAGGTATAAGTATAAGCATAAGAAATGAGTACGAAATGGAAACAACAGGACAGGGACGGTTGGCACACTGGTGCGCTTATGCACGCCCCCTTACAGACCGCTTAGGAATGGGGTGAGGTCCACGGTAGGCAGACAATACACTGTTCACTAAGCACTTAACGTATGTCAAAGAAACAACTATAAATAATTTTTGTTTTTAAGCCACACAGAAGGTGATCAACTTAAGCCAGGGGTATCAAAGTCTATTTCATTGAGGGCCACATCAGGGTTGTGTTTGATCTTGGGGGCCAGGGGAGGGGGCATGGCCAGGGTAGATGTGGCCAGCTCGATGTCACTCATCGAAGCTTTGTTTTGGGCCACAACAGCCTCCTGCAACCCTCTGCCAGCAAAAACGGAGCTTGGGAGGGCCATGTGCGGCCTTCTCCAAGTTCCATTTTTGCAGGCAGAGGGTTGCAGGAGACTGTTGCGGCCCAAAACGGAGCCCGGGAGGGCTGCACACAGCCCTCCCGAGTTCCCTTTTCACTTGCGAAGACACCACAGGCCGGTCCCTTCGCTGTTTCCAGGGCTGGCCCACGGGCCAAATCTAAGCACCCTGTGGGCCGGCTCCGGCTCCCGGGCCTTGAGTTTGACACCCCTGACTTAAATCCTTCCTTGACTAGCTTTTACAGGACAGGGGAGTTCAAACGAGCTACATACTGATAGATATCGCCCCGGTGAACGTGTTTTGCTCCTCTGCAAGAGAAAAATGGCATGGGTCCCAAACCAGCAACAGTCAAACATCCCAGGAGGCACGTGACAGACGAGATGACCAAGGAGAGGGAGGGAGGGAGGGAAGGGCAGAGAATGAGACAGACGAAGACCGAGGAAGGGGTGGGTGAATTGAGACAAGAGACAGAAATGAGTGTTAGTCAACAGTTATTCATGAGGAAACAATGGTTGGATGAGTATGGTCTTCAAAGCAAGCGGCGAGCTGCAAAAAAATAAGGTTCTCAACTAACTCAGGTAGCGAGGTAATTTTCCACACCCTAGCTGACGTCCAGATTTTATTTATTTATTTATTTATTTATTTATTTATTTATTTATTTGTGAGATTTATATACCGCCTCACAGTGCAAGCACTCTCTAAGCAGTTTACACCATTAAGCAATGTATATATTTACATTGCCCCCCAACAATCTGGGTCCTCATTTTACCTACCTCGGAAGGATGGAAGGCTGAGTCAACCTTGAGCCGGTGAGATTTGAACCGCTGACCTGCGGATGACAGTCAGCTAAAGAGGCCTGCAGTACTGCCTCTAACCGCTGCGCCATCTCAGCTCTTATTCATCCATCGCCATTAGTGATTTTCACTGCTAGCACGGATGATGTTACCTGTTTCCCCGAAAACAAGACCTATACCGAAAATAAGACTTAGCATGTTTTACACCTGCGCCTCATATAAGCCCTACCCGCCCCAAATAAGTTCTACTTAAGAGCCTGGGCAGCTGGCCGTCCACCCATTCCATGTGGTTCCTCGCGGTGCTGCAGCCACGAGGCAGAGTGGTGCCATACATATCCCGCACCACAGGGGTGGGTTCCACATACTGTGCTTCGGGCAAAGAAATTTTGAAATCTTTTTAAATTGTTTTAATTAATTTTTAATTGATTTGTTTGATGTTCCCTAAAATGTTGTACGCCGCCCTGAGTCCTGAGGGAGTAGGGCGGCATAGAAGAACTTCAAATAAACAAACAAATAAATAAATAAAGGTCAAAATTCACCCGCGGGTGGGGGCAAGGGCCCTTTTTCAAGCCGCGGAAGGGGAAAAATTCACACAAAATTTAAAAAAAGATGGCAGCACGCACAGACCGGCACCGACAGTGATGTCACCAGCGGGTTGCTACCAGTTTGGGCGATCCGGTCCGAACCGGGAGGAACCCACCCCATACCTATTGGCCGTGTCTATTTTACTCTCCAAATTTGAGACTGTCTTTGTTCCGAGGATGAAAAAATGAGTCTTAAGAGAAGCTCCTCTTTTTGGGAGAAAGGCTAAGACGGTGCCCAAAATGTCGATGGCTTCTATGAACCCCCTAACAGGATGCTTGTGAAAACATCCAGAATAATGCCTTAGAGATTGGAGGGTCTGAATATCTCTTTACTGTTTGCCTTTCACTTCCCTGTTATGATACCCATGCAACACTGATGAAGTTACCTAGCTTGGTAATGAAACGCCTGCAAGAAAATCGCCAAGCTGAAAAGAGCACCAAGGATCCCAGATTATAACACCAGGGCTTACCTGAGTTTCGGCTGCCAGCCGAGGCATAGAAGCCGCTCGCCCTTGACTTTCCAGTCCTGGCTGATGTTCCCCATTGGCTAAAGTTGGGCTGATTTCTTGCATTTCTACAACCTGTAAAATACAATGACAGGATAACAGGAGTGAGTAAGAAGCGGTTGCCTACAAATACTCCCAGTAGTTTCAATGGCTGTCTGTATACATCAGAGAAAGACGACACCTGTCCCGGTGTGAATATTGTCAGTTGTATGTATATGCAGGGTGATGCACCCCTATCCTAATATTATGGTACATTCCAATACAAGCAGACACGTGATATGAGTTGTACGCATGTGTGCATTCCTAAGCCACCATTCCTTCCTTCTGATTTGGCTCCTGATCTGAACGGTCGCATTTCTTAGCAAAGATGTAATTATTCAGGATTTATTGTTTTTGTACTAAAATAAATATTTTCTATTAGACATTTAATCTCGGCTTTATTTCTAACTGTCTGAATTCCAAGTAAAGATCCAAATAGCCTCTATGGGATTTTATTCTTCCCTCAACAACACCAAACCCTCATTTGGACCAACCAAGATCCCAAAATGTTACAGATCTGGTACCTTCGTTTTTCCTCTTCCTCCCTCCCCATTCCCATTTTGCTTTGATATTGTGTCCCTTGAATGACCAATTGTTTAAGTTTATCATTCTATGCCATCGTAGAATAAAAATGCAGAGGATGAGTGACAAGTAAAAAATAAAGCGGAATGTGACCATAAAGAAGATGTGATGAACAACAGTAGAAAAACCGGCAGGCTTGTTGTCTGTGATCTCCAGGGTCCTTGGTGCTCTCTGGATTTCTTGCAGATGTTTCATTACCCATCTAGGTAACATCATCAGTGCTAGAAGGGAGTTTGCTTTCTCTCCCTTCTAGCACTGATGACGTTACCTAGTTTGGTACTGAAATGTCTGCAAGAAAACAACCAAGCTTGGAGAGCACCGAGGTCCCCAGAATCATCATCTTCCTCCTCCTCCTCCTCCTCCTCTCCTCAAACCCCACTCGCTTCTAGCACTGATGATGTTACCTAGTTTGGTACTGAAATGTCTGCAAGAAAACAACCCAGCTTGAAGAGCACCAAAGACCCCACAATCCTCCTTCTCCTTCTCCTTCTCCTTCTCCTCCTCCTCCTCCTCAATACTTCTTCTAGCACTGATGATGTTACCTAGTTTGGTACTGAAATGTCTGCAAGAAAACAACCCAGCTTGGAGAGCACTGAGGTCCCCAGAATCATCATCATCATCTTCTTCTTCTTCCTCTTCCTCCTCCTCCTCCTCCTCCTCCACCTCCTGCCCCACTCCGTTCTAGCACTGATGATGTTACCTAGTTTGGTACTGAAATGTCTGCAAGAAAACAACCCAGCTTGGAGAGCATCGAGGTCCCCAGAATCATCATCATCTTCCTGCTCCTCCTCCTGCTCCTCCTCCTCCTCTCCTCAAACCCCACTCCGTTCTAGCACTGATGATGTTACCTAGTTTGGTACTGAAATGTCTGCAAGAAAACAACCCAGCTTGGAGAACATCAAGGTCCCCAGAATCATCATCATCTTCTTCCTCCTCCTCCTCCTCCTGCTCCTCCTCCTGCTCCTCCTCCTCCTCTCCTCAAACCCCACTCCCTTCTAGCACTGATGATGTTACCTAGTTAGGTAATGAAACATTTACAAGAAAACCACCAAGCTCAAAGACCACCAAGGACCCCACAGTTCAATCCTGAGCTACAAATCCCCACCCTCTTGCTTGCCTGCTGGACGGGAATTTCCTCTGAATGGCCTCGTTCAAACGCTGGTGTCCTAGTTTCATAAAACATGTTCTGGCTCTGTTGGATCCCCCAGGACACAGATTCCTTGATGCCTCCTCCTTCTGGCATTGGCCTGTTGCAAAAGAAGAAGAGAAGAGGCTCTTAAAAACCACGTGGAAAGGCTGCCCCAGGGAGGGCTAAGAAAGAAGCATAAAACAGAAGCATCTTTGGCTCACTTGCAACTGGAATCCAGAGACGCTATTCTATTCTATTCTATTCTATAATTCTATTCTATTCTATAATTCTATTCTATTCTATTCTATTCTATTCTATTCTATTCTATTCTATTCTATTCTATTCTATTCTATTCTATTCTATTCTATTTCATTCCATTCCATTCCATATTCTATTCTATTCCATTCCATTCTATTCTAATTCTAATTCTAATTCTAATTCTAATTCTATTCTATTCTATAATTCTATTCTATTCTATACTATTCTATTCTATTCTATACTATTCTATTCTATTCTATTCTATAATTTTATTCTATTCTATAATTCTATTCTATTCTATTCTATAATTCTATTCTATTCTATAATTCTATTCTATACTATTCTATTCTAGTCTATTATAATTCTTATTCTATTCTATTCTATTCTATTCTATTCTATTCTATTCTATAATTCTATTCTATTCTATTCTATTCTATTCTATTCTATTCTATTCTATTCTATTCTATAATTCTATTCTATTCTATTCTATTCTATTCTATTCTATTCTATTCTATTCTATTCTATTCTATTCTATTCTAAATTTTTCAGACTTACGACCGTTGCAACATCCCCCTGGTCATCTGATCCAAATTTAGATCCGTGGCAACTGTCCACAGCTGGAAGTGTTCGACCAGCTGCCTTAAGCTTGGCTGAAGCAATGAAAAATAGGAGGCAGGGTACTCACAGGGCGCCCCCATTGTTGAGTGACGCGGAGCTCTTTTGACGCAGGAAAGCATTGGGGAATCCTGTCTGGCTTTGCTCCAGGGCCGCTTTCAGCGGATGGAAAAGGGAAACAGTGCCAGTCTAGAAGAGAGGAGAGGAGAGAGTGCATTTCACAGAATCACAGGGCAGGAAGGGACCTTGGAGGTCTTCTAGTCCAACCCCCTGCTTAAGGCGGTCCTTATTCCATCCCAGTCAAATGGCTGTCCAATCTTTTCTTAAAAACCTCAACCGATGGATCACCTGCTTTCAAGAAAGCCACTTGGAGGCAACTATTGCATTAGTTAATTGTTCTCACTGTCAGGAAATCTCTCCTTAGTTCCAAGTTGGGTCTCTGTTTAACAAGCTTCCACCCATTGCTTCTTGTCTTGCCCTCTGGGGCTTTGGAGAACAGGTCAACCCTGTCTTCTCTGTCTCAGCCCTCAAGTACTAAAAGACAGTTATCGCGTCACCCCTAGTCCTTCTCTTTGTTAGACTAGACATATCTAGTTCCCTCAACTGTTCGTTGTATGATTTAGCCTCCAGACCCTCCGTTATCTTTGTTGATCTTCTCTGTACTCTTCCTAGCCTTAGCATCTTTGTTTGTATAATGGTGACCAGAACTGGGCCTGGAACACCTGTCTTTCTACTATTTTGAACACAGCAAAGGATGAACTGTAGCTGGCAGAAGCATTGAACCCCATTGAATCCCTGGCCAAGGTACAGGTGGGTTTGGGTGGGTGGGTGGATGGATGGATGGATGGATGGATGGATGGATGGACAGATGGATGGATGGATGGATGACAGAGAGAGGGATGGATGGATGATAGAGAGAGGGATGGATGGATGGATGGATGGATGGATGGATGATAGAGATATGGATGGATGGATGACAGAGAGAGGGATGGATGGATGGATGAATGGATGACAGAGAGAGGGATGGATGGATGATAGAGAGAGGGATGGATGGATGGATGACAGAGAGGGGGATGGATGGATGGATGACAGAGAGGGATGGATGGATGGATGAATGGATGATAGAGGGAGGGATGGATGGATGATAGAGAGAGGGATGGATGGATGGATGGATGATAGAGATATGGATGGATGGATGACAGAGAGGGGTGGATGGATGGATGGATGATAGAGAGGGATGGATGGATGATAGAGAGAGGGATGGATGGATGGATGATGGGGAGAGGGATGGATGGATGGATGGATGGATGGATGGATGGATGGACAGATGGATGGATGGATGACAGAGAGTGGGATGGATGGATGGATGATAGAGATATGGATGGATGGATGGATGGATGGATGGATGACAGAGAGAGGGATGGATGGATGACAGAGAGAGGGATAGATGGATGGATGGATATTTACCTGACAGAGACCTCCAGGCCCTGAGTGAGAAGGATCTCGGGTGTTTTTATTTTGTTTGTAGAAATCAAATATCATCAAGGCTGCATAAACCTTCCCTACTGTCATGGCTTCAGCTAATCAGGGAAGACAGAAGAAGCCACAGAGAACAGAAAATCAATTCACAAGATACGGAGGCAAAAGGAAACACAATGAACTGCGGTTGGAGAGTCTATGACAAGTGAAGAAGCCAAAACATTTGAAAGTTCCAGCTGAACTCCAACCGGCGTCCTCCAATTTGGCACTTTCCAAGGATCTAACTACAATACCCCTCGCCCTCCTTCCCGGGTTATCCATGCACACAGAGAGTTGCAGTTGAACACCTCTGGAAGGGACCAAACGGCTTTACGTTTGTTATGCTCTTAGTAGTAGACGGATGTTCTCCATCCAGCAAACATATTAGATATTGGTCTTTTTTCTGATACTTTGCTGGAGGAAAAAAAAACTTGTGAAGGAGGACTGATGGTTGCTTTCCGTTGTGGTATTTTTGTGTGTGTGTGCTTTCAAGTCCATTAGGACTCTTGGCCAACTACCTGGATGCAACCTTGAGGTCCTCTTGGCAAGAGTTGTTTTTTTTTTTTGGAAGAGGTTTGTCCTCACTACCTTCTTCTTTGTAGAGGACTGAGGGTCCTCTGAAGGTCATCCAGCTGGCTTTTTGTGTTAGGTGGGACTAGAACTCCTGGTGTCCTGATTTCTAACCCAATGCCTTGTTTAACCACTAAGCTACCTTGGCTCTCTGAGTAGCATTGTAATAACGTAATTCACAAGAATTATTACATTCCTCTGTTCACAACAGAATACCTTACGAAACCAGACTTGAAATTTTGGGACTAGAAAAATTAGAACTACGCCGCCTTCGATCCGACCTAAGTGTAGCTCACAAAATTATCTGCCACAATATCCTACCTGTTAACGACTACTTCAGCTTCAACCGCAATAATTCACAAGCTCACAATAGATACAAACTTAATGTAAACCGCTCCAGACTTGATTGCAAAAAATTTGACTTCAACAACAGAGTGGTTAATGCCTGGAACACTTTACCTGACTCAATAGTTTCTTCCCGAAACCCCAAAAACTTCAACCTCGGATTATCTACCATCGACCACCTCACCCCATTCCTAAGAGGTCGGTAAGGGGCGTGCATAAGCGCACAATCGTGCCTACCGTTCCTGTCCTAATGTACCCATATATTCATACCTCTTTTACTCTTATTCATGCTTGTAATATTACATATATATTCAATCATGTTTTACTGTTTATACTTTGCTTATAATCATATATGCTTGACAAATAAACAAATACAAAATACAAATACAAATGTTGATGCAATTCATGCTTCTTTCCACTTGCCCAGTCACAGAAGGGCTTGGAGCACTTACGTTTATGAGGTGGCACTAACAGATCCAAGGTTTTGGAGGACAAATTGGGCCAAACCACCGAAATCTCCTTCCTTAGCTCAGCATCACACTGGTGTTGCAGCACACCTGTTTAGATAAAAAGCCAAGAAACAAGATCTAATTTCAGGGGGGAAATCCTCAATCCGCCAGAATAGAGCTGGAAGGGACCTTGGAGGTCGTCTAGCCAGCCATCCCCTTACCTGATGCAAGTTTGATGTCCAGGGCTGTCCTTATCAAGGCCATTAGCGTTGAGGTGAAGCGGACACTTAAATCATCGTTTGAGATGGGCATGTTCATCCTGACCAAACGCTGAAGGAAAGAGAGACTTCCGGTCAAGGCTATATCCCTCGTCACCCACTCCCAACCTCCACCTCCTACGCCCGTCCAAAGTAAAAGAGGACGACAATGTTCTACAAGGCTAACTTTTCATGTGCTGAGATGGTTTTCATCATGGGCCAGAGAGGAAGATTCAGTCACGGTTTTGGAGCGGTTTTTTTTTTTTTTTAAAACCTTCAGCACAGGAAAAGTTCAGCACAAGCATCGATTGGTTTTTTTTTTCATGCAAGCCAGGGAAGGAAGAAGGAAGGAAGGGAGGGAGGAAGGAAGGGAGGGAGGAAGGAAGGGAGGGAGGGAGGGAAGGAAGGAAGGAAGGAAGGAAGGAAGGAAGATGGGAGGGAGGGGCGGAGAGAGGGAGGGAAGGAAGGAAGAAAGGAGGTGGGGAAGGGAGGGAGGGAGGGAGGAAGATGGGAGGGCAGGAAGGAAGGAAGATGGGAGGGAGGGACAGAGAGAGGGAGGGAAGGAAGGAAGGAGGAAGGGAAGGAAGGAAGGGAGGAAGGAAGGAGGGAGGGAGGGAGGGAGGAAGGAAGGAAGATGGGAGGGAGGGCAGGAAGGAAGGAAGATGGGAGGGAGAGCAGGAAGGAAGGAAGATGGGAGGGAGGGAGGGAGAGAGGGAGGGAAGGAAGGAAGGAAGGAAGGAAGATGGAAGGGAGGGAGGGAGAGGGAGGGAGGGAGGGAAGGGAAGGGAGGAAGGTTAAGGTTTCTTTGAGATAATGCTCTCCTGAGACATATCAGAATTACAGCTAAGACACATGCACTTTGGAAGATCTCATGCACAGTATCTCCACAGTTGGGATCATGCCAAGAAGATAACAATACAGACACACAGAAGGATGGATCCATTATAGCCCGTAAGAAGCATGTGGCGGAGAAACACCATGTACATGTCAATTGAGAGCAAAAGAGATGATAAAGAACCATGGTTGGCAGAACCAGCTCTTGGAAACAAGGAAGCAACTGCACAGGGAGGACAATCACAACATCGTTCTATCTCCAGAAGACACGGACACAACAAATAGAGATGGGAGGGACGTAAAGATCACAAGAAGCCGGAATGAACAGAAAGGCAGAACTCTCTCTCTCTTTCTCTCTCTCTCTCTTTCTCTCTCTCTCTTCTAAGTCAACAGGGATTGACGAAAGCTTAGCAATTTTGATAGTAGTTTTAAATAAAATTTTAAATGTTCCAGAGATTGTGATGGCAATCGCTTCTTTATCTATATAGCTATTTAGTCCACTAAAGGCAACCCCATTCTCTGGAGGAATTATTGGAGGGATGTTGGCTTTACTCTATGGCAGGGGTGTCAAACTCAAGGCCCGGGGGCCAGATTTGGCCCGCGGGGTGCTTGGATCTGGCCCACGGGGCCGCCCTGGAAACAGCGAAGGACTGGCCTGCAGTGCCTCTGCCAGAGAAAACAAAGGTTGTGAGGGCTTGTGCGGCCCTCCTGAGCTAAATTTTTGCTGGCAGAGGGTTGCAGGAGGCCGTCGCAGCTGAAAACAGAGCTCGCGAGGGCCGCAGGCGGCCCTCCCAAGCTCTGTTTTCACTGGCAGAGAGCTGCCGGAGGCTGTCGCAGCCGAAAACGGAGTCAGGAGCCCGTTTTTGCTGGCAGAGCGCTCCGGCCACCACAGGCACTCCTGACATGGGTCAAGCTGGACACACCCATCCTGGCCACACCCACCCTGGCCCCCCAAGGTCAAACACAACCCTGATGCGGCCCTCAATGAGATCGAGTCTGACACCCCTGCTCTATGGGATTCTACTGAAGAACAGGGGTGGGGAACTAGGGGAACTTTATGACCTGTGGACTTCAACTCCCAGAATTCCTTGAGCCTCAGGAATTCTGAGAGTTGAAGTCCACAGGTCGTAAAGTTGACCTAGTTGGTCACCTTGGTGTAGAACATTCTTGAAATGCACCAAGGGGAAGTTCTTTTTACATGTCCCCTTTCAAAGAAGAAGCTGAAGAGTGCAACTCGTTGCCTCAGAGCTGAAGGAAAGTCTGTGATCTCTTTTTTCTTTTTTAATACAAAACAAGAAACAACTCTCGGCTTTGATGATCAAAGGGCCTCATTCAGAAACGCAGGGATCTCCCCACGTTCTGAAATGGTACAGTCCCACCAGGAGACTTTCTGAGAAGGAAAGAGTTCCCTTCTTTTTGGATACATTCAGTGTTGGGTTCCTACTGGGGCGGTCCAGTGCGCCGTTCCGGTAGGGACCCGCCGATCGCGCAATTTGCGTGCGACGTCTCCGGTGCCTTCTTCGCCGGTCCATCACGCGGCGCCATCTTTTTCTGGAATTTTTGGGCTTTTTTTGCTTCCTGCGCATGCGTGGAAGCAAAATCTTGTAAGGGGATGTGCGTGCGAGAGAGATTTCGGCAACATCTCTCTCGCGCGCACGTCCCCTCACAAGATTTTGCTTCTGTGCATGCGCAGGAAGCAAAAGCGCACGAGGGAACGTGTGCATGTAGCGAGCATGCACATGCGCGAAACAAGATGATGCATGCGCAGCGCACCAGTAGGCAGGTAAGAGGAACCCGCCCCTGGATACATTCCCATACACCTTGGCACCGAAAACCAAAAATGTGAATGTTTTTCCCCCCTAGAAGCAGACAAAAAGGATTGAAGGAAATTGGAAAAATTGATCAAGAGAGAGGTTTTTTCTAAAAAAAAAAAAAAGCATGAAGAGTATGATGGTCCAGATGGAACGGTTCAAAACTAGAACAGGGGTGTCCAAATCGAATGACTTAGGACTGTAATTCTAACCCAAACAAGATGTGGATATACCCAGGGGTGGGATTTTACCGGTTCGGACCGGTTTGGGCGAACCGGATGATCCGACAATCAGCTGGGAGCGAACCGGTTCGTTCTGACGATAAGGTAGGCCCGCCTGCCCGCCCCTGCGCTTTACTGACCTATATCTTCTCAGCTAATTCGCACGGCAGAGCGGATTGCCGCGCCTCAGCTGTGTTTCTCCCCAGCAGTCACGCGGAAGGTAAGTTTTCATAAAACTGCGCACACGTGCACGCGATGATCGCGAAGCCCACGATCACCGAACCGGTTGTTAAACCGGCAGGATCCCACCACTGGATATACCACAGATATTCTCTCCGGAGAAGATGGTTTACAACTGATCTTCTCCAACCGGTGACTGCAACAATCCTATGCAAGATATAAATAAATGGGAAAACTCCATGGCAACGGGTCTTATTGGGTGGCTTGACAAAGCCGCGGGTGGGATGGGACAACTCGCTGCAACCAACTCGCCACGGCCAACTTCTCACAGTCAACTTGAACACCGCCAATTTGCCACGGCCAACTTGCTGCAGAAACAACTCAACGTGGCCGATTTGCCACAGAATGATTTGCCGAGGGACAATTCAACAATTCAATTATTTAAAACAGGGGCATCAAACTCAGGGGCCTGGGGGGCAGATCCAGCCCACAGGGCGCATAGATCTGACCCATGGGGCCGCACTGGAAACAGCGAAGGATGCCTCTGCCAGTGAAAACGGAGCTCCATTTTCTCTGGCAGAGGGTTGCAAGAGGCCGTCGCAGCCAAAACGGAGCTTGGGAGCCTCTTTTCGCTGGCATAGCACTCAGGCCACCACAGGCCCCCCCGACACGAGTGACGTTGAGCTGGCCATGCTCACCCCAGCCTCCCAAGGTCAAACACAACCCTGATGCGGCCCTCAATGAAATTGAGTTTGACACCTCTGATTTAAAATTCTGCCTCTACCTCTACCTCCAAACAATTTGCCTTCTTGCAGTTAGTTTCACTTTCAGTTTAGCACGTGGCCTGCTGCCTCACTCAGCTGAGAGTCGGGAAGCTGATAATCAGTTGCTTGGCTTAATAGGCTCTGTTCTGTTTGCTGCAAGGAGGTAAATTGCTGGGAGGCAGAGGCCAAAGGGTGGAGGTGGCTGGGTGGGGCTACATTCGGTGTATAAGACGCACCCAAGTTTTCACCCTCTTTTTGGGGGTAAAAAGGTGCGTCTTATACTCTGAAAAATACAGTAATTTAAAAATATTTTTTAATTTTTAATGTTCACGTTTCATTCTGTCCCTCCTTTGGCATTCTTTCTTTCATGATTTTAGTCCCCTATTACTTGGATATTCTATCCAACTCGACACGGCGAGTCGTCCCATGGAGAATTGGCCGCGGTGAGTTGGCCACGGCAAGTTGGCCACGGCCAGTTGTCGTAGACCCGCTATGGGGGCAGTTAGGTGCCTGCCTGGGCTTTGGCAAATAAGGGACTCTTCCATTTTTCCCCCCACCTTGAAATAGTGTTCACTGAAATAGGTGAGAGTAATTCCTACTTTCTGAAGACAATTGTACAGGTGTGGCGTTCTCAGGTGTGTTCTTTCTCTTTCCAACCTCGTGAAAGGAGAATCCAATCAGGGCAACCATTTTTGTTTTCCACTGGAGAAGTCCAAACTTGGAAGTCCCTTTGGCCGAGAGTTGGACACCCCTGGACCAGAGGAAAAAAGAGTTCTGCGGAAGCCACGAGTAACCACGAAGGAAGGAGGGCGTGAAGCTTAGAACGAAACACGGACGCCACCGGTGGTCTGGTGGGGCCAATCTAACCTTATAGGCAATACGAGCGGGACAGTTCTTCCCGAGGCCAAGTGGTGGGGACATGTGCCTCAGCATCTCGTACATGTCGGTGTAACTGATCCGCCCACTTGGAACCAGAAGGGGAAGACAGAGAGACAGACGGGGAAGGTAAGACAACGCAAGAAAGACACACCAGCCACAAACGAAGGGGTGGGGGGGAATAATAAGGATTGGTGGGGTGTGGGGGGGAAGCAAACAAGGAGACAAGAAAATTCCGGTTAATCAGTGCGTTGGAAGACTGGTTTCCAGGGAAGGTAACAACAAACCAAGGAGGTGGTCGGATGAGGAGGGCTTCTCCAAGTCCATCTCTTTTGGGTTTCTCCTGCCATCTGCTCTCAAGATTTCATTTTATCTTTATTTGGAAGAAACAGGTCAGGCCTTACGAAAGGAAGGGAGGAGATGTGGGATCCTTGGTGAAGGTGTGAGGGGAGGGGAAAGAAACCGTAACTCCTTTAGAAAAAGGCAGCGCGCGATTTCAAACGGGGAGGTGTTATTTTGGCGTAAAGGAAAGTGGTAGTGCTCCTCTGAAGGAGAGGTGAAAGGAAGCGTTATGGGATGGTCAGCCGTGGTTGAAGGAAAGTGTTTGTTGGGGTCCTTGGCATTCTCTGAGCTTGGTTGATTTCTTGCAGATGTTTCATTGCCCAACGAGGTAACATCATCAGTGATCTTCCTTCCTTCCTTCCTTCCTTCCTTCCTTCCTTCCTTCCTTCCTTCCTTCCTTCCTTCCTTCCCTCCTTCCTTCCTTCCTTCCTTCCTTCCTTCCTTCCTTCCTTCGATGTCCTTAGTGCTCTCTGAGCTTGGTTGATTTCTTGCAGATGTTTCATTGCCCAACTAAGTAACATCGTCAGTGATATTCCTTCCTTCCTTCCTTCCTTCCTTCCTTCCTTCCTTCCTTCCTTCCTTCCTTCCTTCCTTCCTTCCTTCCTTCCCTCCTTCCTTCCTTCCTTCCTTCCTTCGATGTCCTTAGTGCTCTCTGAGCTTGGCTGCTTTCTTACAGAAGTTTCATTACTCAACTAAGTAACGTTGTCAGTGATCTTCCTTCCTTCCTTCCTTCCTTCCTTCCTTCCTTCCTTCCTTCCTTCCTTCCTTCCTTCCTTCCTTCCTTCCTTCCTTCCCTCCTTCCTTCCTTCGATGTCCTTAGTGCTCTCTGAGCTTGGCTGCTTTCTTGCAGAAGTTTCATTACTCAACTAAGTAACATCGTCAGTGATATTCCTTCCTTCCTTCCTTCCTTCCTTCCTTCCTTCCCTCCCTCCCTCCTTCCTTCCTTCGATGTCCTTAGTGCTCTCTGAGCTTGGCTGCTTTCTTGCAGAAATTTCATTACTCAACTAAGTAACATCGTCAGTGATATTCCTTCCTTCCTTCCTTCTCTCCTTCCTTCCTTCCTTCCTTCCTCCCACTGTCCCTCCCAGTCTGTCACGTAGTGAATATTGTCAGTTCTATGTCTATGCAGGGTGATGCACCCCTATTTAATATTATGGTACATTCCAATATAAGCAGAACACGTGATATGATGTTCTTTGCGCATGTGTGCATTCCTAAACCTCTATTTTTTTCGTCTGCCTTAGCTCTTGACCTGAACGGTCCTGTTTTCTTAGCAAAGATGTAATTATTCAGGATTTATTGTTTTTGTACTGAAATAAATATTTTCTATTAGACTTTTAATCTCGGTTTTATTTCTAACTGTCTGAATTCCAAGAAAAGATCTAAATCGCCTCTATGAGATTTTATTCTCATCCCAACACAGTCTGCCTCCCATTCATCCATATTTGATGCGCTCTGATCTTGGCTGCTTTCTTGCAGACATTTCATTACCCAGCTAGGTGACATAATCAGTGCAATGTTCTTTCTTTAGTGGAAGATCTGTCTCAATTGCACAGAAGGGCTAAAATGGAAACCTGTGGCAGAGAGACCGCTTCCGTGGCAAACCTTATCCCAATATTCAGTCTTTGGAGAATGAGTCAAGAAATAAGGCTGTAGCTTTGGGATCTTGGAAGATAAGAGCTTAGTCCATAGCAGCAAAATGAGTGGGACGAATAAGTTGGAAGCAACCCTCCATAGTTTCTCAGGCTGTAGACGATACAGCGGGAGAATTGTACTTTCAAACGTGCGGGAGAATTGTACTTTCAAACGTGCAAGATTGATGTCAGCCTTACCAAATAGATTAGACAGAAAAGCCAATGAGATCACTAATTCTATTTTAGCACTGATCATGTTACATAGTTTGGTGTGGCAGACATCACAAAACCACCGAGCTCAGAGAGCACCAAGGATCTTGGAAGACTGAAAACTCAATTCCAATCACCTTTACAGCAATTGAACAGGGTAAAACATCTCCTTTCTCACTGACTGAAGATTTAATGGATTTATCTTGTGGTTTTTTTAAAAAAAAATCTTATCCTTCTTCAATAATTTAGCCCGTATTTTGCTACTATATTCTTTAAAAGCTCTCCTTAGCTCTTAAAGCCAAGTTAAGAATTCCAGATTACATTAGACCCTTGGCTGGCTTTTTAAAACCAAAAAGCAAGCTCTAGCTTTGAACTAAATAAAAGTTTTTAGCATCTCACTGTGGAACAAAAGAATGGAGATCTTTTTTTCCTGGAATTGGGCTGGATGAAAAAAGTGGCCGGTTAGAACAGAGCAGAATAACAGAGTTGGGAGGGACCTTGGAGGTCTTCTAGTCCAACCCCCTGCTTAGGCAGGAAACCCTACACCACTTCAGACAAATGGTTATCCAACCTCTTCTTAAAAACGTCCAGTGTTGGAGCATTCACAAGTTCTGGAGGCAAGTTGTTCCACGGATTAATTGTTCTAACTGTCAGGAAATTTCTCCTTAGTTCTAGATTGCTTCTCTCCTTGATTAGTTTCCATTCATTGCTTCTTGTCCTACCTTCTGATTCTTTGACCCCCCTCTTCTTTGTGGCAGCCCCTTGGATATAGGAACACTGCTATCATGTCACCCCAAGTCCTTCTTTTCACTAGACCAGACATACCCAATTCCTGCAGCTGTTCTTCACATCTTCACAGCCTGTTGTTTTTAATTTTTTTAAAATAATCAGTGCAGAGAAGAGCAACCAGGATGATTAGGGGACTGGAGACTAAAACATATGAAGAACGGTTGCAGGAACTGGCATGGCTAGTCTAGTGAAGAGAAGGACCAGGGGAGACATTTAACAGTTTAACAGAGTTGGAAGGGACCTTGCAGGTCATCTAGTCCAACCCCCTGCCCAAGCAGGAGCCCCTACATCTGCCTCTACCTAGGATCGAACTCACAACCTCCTGATTGTGAGGCAAGAGCTCCACCTCTAGGCCACATGATAGCAGTCTTCCAATATTTGAGGGGCTGCCACAAAGAAAGAGGGGATCAACCTATTTTCCAAAGCACCCGAAGGCCAGACAAAGGAATAATGGATCGAAACTGATCAAGGAGAGATTCAACCTGGAAATAAGGAGAAATTTTCTGACAGTGAGAACAATCAACCCATGGAACAGAAGTTGCCTTCAGAGGTTATGGGAACTTCATCACTGGAAGCTTTCAAGAAGAGACTGGACTGCCATCTGTCAGAAATGGTGTAGGGTCTCCTGCTTGGGCCGGGGGGGGACGGGGTTGGACTAGATGACCTACAAGGTCCCTTCCAGCTCTGCTAATCTGTTAAATCTGTGTAGGAGCTAGGGCAAGGCCAGGCTAACCTAAAACGTCTCCCAATTCTGAGTTAGAAGAAGGAAATCTTTTTAAAGCTGACAATCCCATAAGGTTTCCAAGTTTCCAGGCAAGGAAGATCTAAGTTGGGCAGAAGGAAAAATGTAGCAGGCACGTCGGGGGTGGGAACAAGCTTGTCCATATCATTTCTATGTACACAACCGGTTAGTTTCATTCCAAGGTTATTTCAATTTTTCTTTTGGTTTTGCAGTGCAGACTCAAAAGACCCCATTCCGTTGCAAGTCAAGGTCAGCTCTCCTCCCCCCTCCCAAAAAGAAAAAAGAAAAAAGGACTTAGATTTCCCCACCCCCACCCTGAAATTTCAAACCTTGTATGCCACTCTAGGAGGGCACTTCTTTCCTAAGCCCAAGGGTGGAGCAATAGCTCGGAATAAATTGTACATATCCTTATAATGTATCCGGCAACTGGAAAGGAAACAGACATTTTTATAAGTCGCGAATCAACAGGGGGGAAAAAAAGTTGCGATTGAAATTAAAACAAAAAGTCCCCTCCTGGAAACTCTCGTCTCCATCCCATAATAACACGACCAGGAGAAGAAAAACTGTAGGAAAAAGATGACATTTCAGAACCCACGAGTTAGAAAAATACTCCGTGCTGAAGTCTCATAAAAGTAATTGTCAGGATATAAAGAGTTAATAGCTGTAAGCTAATGAGAGGTTGTAAGCTAAGGCAATCGGAAACTGATGCAATGTGAATGAGACAGCAGGGTTACTGCCACTTTAAGAAGCAGGGTATGAAGCTTGTTAGGACTCTGTCCAAACGGTTGGGTTGGCAATATATAAACAAGCCACCAATATATGTTTGTATATATTTAAGTAATATAGCTTTAAAATGTTTGCTATGTTCTGATTGGCTGTGGTGTTACAATTTGCCATAAGAGGGAGCTAGAGATCATGGTTCTCTCTCTCTCTGCTGATTCATTCGTGATTGACTCTTTGACTGATATAGTGAGCTCTGTGTGTTATGCTCTGTTAATCTATGATAGTTTGATGTGTTTGTAAGCTGTAATATCTTTGTTTGATGTAAGACAAAGAAAGGCTGGTAAGAAGATTATTGTACTTCTTGATATTGACTGACTGAACGTGTATGACCTGGACTGTTTATTTGGACTGTGCTATTTTTAAAAGTAAACACTAATTGTACTTTAACGTATCTGTGTGTATGACTGGATAATTACTCACATCTGCTGAATACCAAACTGCAAACCCTCGTTTCTACGTGCATGTCCTTGATAACTCAAGGGTCACTCTGCACATTCCTTAACAAAGCTGCCTATAAAAAGGAAGCCATTAGAGCCGTGATGGCGAACCTATGGCCCGCGTGCCGGAAGTGGCCCGCGGAGCCATCTCTTCGGGCACGCCAGCCGTCGCCCGTTGCTCTTCCGGGTTCGTGCACGTGGGAGTTGCCGGAAACTGGAAGAGCAGCTCCCTGATGCGTGTGTCGGGAAGCTGAGCTTTCCCGGCACGCACATGCCCGCCAGAGAATTGCTCTTCCGATTTCCAGTACTCCCTCACATGCACGCCGGGGAGCTGCACTTCCAGTTTTTGGTGCTCCCCTGTGCGTGCGCGCTCCCGTTTCGGCTCCAGGTTCGCCAACACTGCATTAGAGGGCGTTTCCCTTCTCCTCATGTTTCCTCTCATCTGTGTAGTCTCGTTGCTCTTCTTCATGTATCAGTAGCTGTATGATAAGGTATTTAACCACGTATAAATTTGTATATATTTAGCTGTACATAAACCACTATTAAGTATCTAAAGGCGCTGTGTGCTGTGTGATTTGCTCCTGGGTTTATCTCATAATACTAATCACGCTGCCTAAACTCTGACAGTAATTTGTTAGTTTCCGTAAGTAGGAGGAGATGAATCAATAGCAATAACTTTAGAATAGAATAGAGCTGGAAGGGACCTGGGAGGTCTTCTAGTCCAGCCCCTAAGCTCAAGCAGGAGAACCTATACTATTTCAGATAAGTTGTCTAGTCTCTTCTTAAAAGCTAATAACCAAATCCTCAACTTACGACCACAACTGAGCCCAGAATTTATGTTGCTAGGCGAGACATTTGCTAAGGGAGTTTCGCCCCATTTTATGACCTTTCTCGCTGCCGTTGTGAAGTGAATCATTGCAGTTGATAAGTTAGTAACCCGTCTGTTAAGTGAATCCGGCTTCCCCACGGGCTTTGCTCCTCAGAAGGTCGCAAAAGGGGACTCACATGACTTTGGGAACGCAGCCACGGTCGTAAGTATGAAGCAGTTGCCTACTTTGATCACGGGGAATGCTACAAAGGTGGTGACTTTTCAAAAACGGCCATAAGTCACTTTTTTCCAGTGGCGTGGTAACTTTGAATGGTCACTAAGTGAACTGTCGCAAGTCAAGGACTACCTGCAATCTGTTTTCTGTACATGCACCAACCAATAGGTAGAACAACAGACGTGAAAACTACGCCAACTTTCGTGGACTTCATTCACTTCACCGACTGTTGTTTTCCCTATGTTTTTTGCCATGGTGGTGTAACCATCATTGTCCTTTTGAGTTTAGACCTATGACTCTCTGGAATGCATGCCCAATGTTAGAAAGCGGAGCGTTGTATCATTAGAAATACGGATACCGGTCCAGCTTCCAAATCTCCATCCCCCAAAATATTGATGGGTCTTGAACCTCTAATGCCAGGTGGGGGACCTCAATGCAGCTGTCTTTGAGGATAGCCAGCTAACCCCCTTTTTTTCTTGGCTGATCTTCCCCCAATGTGAGAAGCGCCTGAGCCAATCCGACGCCACCTTCGCAAGACCAAAAGTGGGCGACCAAGAGGACAAACATACCAAGCAGCCGGATCGTACTCTGCCCACACACGAATGAACTCATCCAGATGATGTGGTCCAAGGATGGATGAATCTCGGGTCAGGTACTCAAAGTTGTCCATGATTACAGCCACAAATAGGTTCAACATCTGTAAAGGGAGGGTGGAAATGAAATCATGGGAGGGGGGAGGAAAGAGATTAACTTTAATCCAAATTAATCCAAAGCAGAGAGAAGAGAGAACAAGAAACAATGGATGGAAACTAACCAAGGAGAGAAGCAACCTGGAATTAAGGAGAAACTTCCTAACAGTGAGGACAATTAACCAGTGGAACAGCTTGCCTCCAGAAGTTGTGGGTGCTTCATCACTGGAAGTTTTTTTAGAAGAGACTGGACAGCCACCTGTTTGAAATAGTATAGAGTCTCCTGCTTGAGCAGGGGGCTGGACTAGAAGACCTCCAAGGTCCCTTCCAGCTCTGTGATTCTGTAAGGGTCTCCTGCTTGAGTAGGCGGTTGGACTAGAACAGTGCTTCTCAATTATTTTCTGTTACGCCCCCCCTAGGAAGAAGTAAACATTTCGCGCGTCCCCCCCAACTCTCCGATCTGGGCCCTAATGGAATTTTAGTGTTAATATTTATTATTTTACTTATTATAAGCTGCAAGCAAACTATTGGCTGGGGAAGGCTGCTCTACCCACTTACCTGGGAGTAAGTCACACTGAACACAGTGGAGCCTGTTTTCAGTTAGGCAGGCATAGGCTACCGTGGTTAGGGCCCTCTGTTGACATGGGGCCAGGCCAGATTAATCAATCCGATGTTTTGGGGTCGCCGGCCTGGCCCATAAGCGCCGCCTCTGCCGGGCACTCACAGCGAATGGTGTGCAAGGAGGCTTTAGGGTGCCGTTCGAAGCTTTCGCCCAGCTGCAGAGGATGCTCCTCCTTGTCCAGCAGCAGGTTCGCCACGCCGTTATATGGCTACCATGGCACCCGCCGAGAACAACAAGAACCCATGCAGCCGCCCCGCCCCGCCTGGCCACCTTCTCTTCCGGGCTCGGAGCAGCGTGCAACTGGAAAAACACTCCCCGTCCAGGGGAATCGATCAAGAGGGAACACACATGTTTCCCGGGGTCACACACGCCCCCCTTGCATCGCTCCATGCCCCCCCCAGGGGGGGGGCACCCCACTATTTGAGAAACACTGGATTAGAGGAACTCCAACGTCCCTTCCAGCTCTATTCTGACTCTTAAACTTTTTTTGTTATAGTTGATAAGTGAGTTCCCAACTTTTCAGACAAACGGAGTAGGACGCAGACTGGAACAAGAAGGGTAACTTTTTGCGGTCAAAGGAAAACGATGCCTGAAAGAGACGGAGCTCTTGAATACATTAGAGCATTGCAATGTTCAACGGAGAGAGAAATGTCTCACCAGAAAGGAGCAGAGGAAGATGAAGGAGACAAAGTAGAAGTAAGCAAAGTCACTGCCACATTCGTTTCTGCTGAGGTTGGAGTGCTCGTCACAGGGCTGGTTGCTGAGGCACGCAAGCATGATTTCATGCCAGGCTTCTCCAGTAGCGCTCCTGAAATCAAACGCAAGAAAAGGAAATGGGGGAATCAACTTGGTCCAGAATGGACTCAGTAGCATAGATGCGTTGTGGCCCGCTGGCCGCCGGCCCCTCCAGCAGCCGAATCAGAGGAGGAGTAGGAGGCATGGGAGTCAGGGTCAGCATCAAGGCAACCTGAGAGCTCCGAGGGGGAAGAGGGAATGGAGCTGGCAGAGAGAGACAGAGACAGAGGTGGAGCCTGGACCATCCATCAGCCCTCAGATGGAGAGTCAACAGCCCCCAGGTCTGGAGGTGGCTGATGAGGAAGAGGAGGAACAGCTGGGTCTGGTGCCTGACGCGTCGATGCGCAGAAGGCAGAGGAGAGGAGAACAGTGGAAATCTATGGGCCGGTCCTTGGGATGGAAGAGCCACCACTGCTAGCGAAGCCCCACCTTAGCTCTGGGGATAAAAGCAGGGGGCAGAGATGAATAGGTGTGGCAGACAGCTATTCATCTCCCTGCCAGACAGACTTGAGTGGGGAGGGAATGGGCATTTTGCAGTATTCTTCCTTCCTTCCTTCCTTCCTTCCTTCCTTCCTTCCTTCCTTCCTTCCTTCCTTCCTTCCTTCTTCCTTCCTCCTTCCTCCTTCCTTCCTTCCTTCTTTCCTTCCTTCCTCCCTTCTTCCTTCTTCCTTGTTCCTTCCTTCCTTCCTTCCTCCTTCCTTCCTTCCTTCCTTCCTTCCTTCCTTCCTTCCTTCCTTCCTTCCTTCCTTCCTTCCTTCCTTCCTTCCTCCCTCCCTCCCTCCCTCCATTCATTCCATGGTGGCACAGTGGTTAGAATGCAGGATTGCAGGCTAACTCTGCTGACTGCCAGCAGTTCAATCCTGACCAGCTCAAGGTTCTGTCCTTCCGAGGTGGGTCAAATGAGGACCCAGATTGTTGGGGGCAATAGGCTGACTCTGTAAAACCACTTAGAGAGGGCTGTAAAGCACTGTAAAGTGGTATATAAGTCTAAGTGCTATTGCTGTTGCGGCTATGCGATGTAAGTAGGTAACCGTGGGATCTTAATCAATAGTTCTTCAGATTGCTTAAAATTGTGGCATGGTTGATAAACACGGGCCAAGAAGGAACATTTCTCCCGTATGGGATCCAGGAATGACTCACCGAAAAAGCAGCATTAGTGCTTGCAGAAAGGTTTGGAAGTTATTGTGACGATTGATGGCGCTGTCATCATCCAGAGCGATGTTTCCGAAGACCTGGGGGCAAGGTGAGAGAAGGAGGAGAGAGAAGGGGAGAGAATGAAGGAAGGAAAAACCGAGAGGATGTTGTAAAGAGTTCTACGCTTCGGCAGGACAAACAGCAGATACGGCATTTAGGTCAGATGCCGTTGGGGATGGTGGGTTTAGAATAGAATAACAGAGTTATTCTATTCTATTCTATTCTATTCTATTCTATTCTATTCTATTCTATTCTATTCTATTCTATTCTATCCCTTATTCTATCCCTTATCCTATCCTATCCTATCCTATCCTATCCTATCCTATCCTATCCTATCCTATCCTATCCCTTATTCTGTTCTATCCCCTATTCTATCCCTTATTCTATTCTATCCCTTATTCTATTCTATTCTATTCTATTCTATTCTATTCTATTCTATTCTATTCTATTCTATTCTATTCTATTCTATTCTATTCTATTCTATTCTATTCTATTCTATTCTATTCTATTCTATTCTATTCTATTCTATTCTATTCTATTCTATTCTATTCTATCCCTTATTCTATCCTATCCTATCCTATCCTATCCTATCCTATCCTATCCTATCCTATCCTATCCTATCCTATCCTATCCCTTATTCTGTTCTATCCCCTATTCTATCCCTTATTCTATTCTATCCCTTATTCTATTCTATTCTATTCTATTCTATTCTATTCTATTCTATTCTATTCTATTCTATTCTATTCTATTCCTTATTCTATTCTATCCCTTATTCTATCCCTTATTCTATCCCTTATTCTATCCTATCCTATCCTATCCTATCCTATCCTATCCTATCCTATCCTATCCTATCCTATCCTATCCCTTATTCTGTTCTATCCCCTATTCTATCCCTTATTCTATTCTATTCTATTCCTTATTCTATTCTATTCTATTCTATTCTATTCTATTCTATTCTATTCTATTCTATTCTATTCTATTCTATTCTATTCTATCCCTTATTCTATCCCTTATCCTATCCTATCCTATCCTATCCTATCCTATCCTATCCTATCCTATCCTATCCTATCCTATCCTATCCCTTATTCTGTTCTATCCCCTATTCTATCCCCTATTCTATTCTATTCTATTCTATTCTATTCTATTCTATTCTATTCTATTCTATTCTATTCTATTCTATTCTATTCTATTCTATTCCTTATTCTATTCCTTATTCTATTCTATCCCTTATTCTATCCCTTATTCTATCCTATCCTATCCTATCCTATCCTATCCTATCCTATCCTATCCTATCCTATCCCTTATTCTGTTCTATCCTCTATTCTATCCCTTATTCTATTCTATTCTATTCCTTATTCTATTCTATTCTATTCTATTCTATTCTATTCTATTCTATTCTATTCTATTCTATTCTATTCTATTCCTTATTCTGTTCTATCCCTTATTCTATCCCTTATTCTATTCTACTCCATTCTATTCTATTCTATTCTATTTCTGAACTGCCTGCACTGAGCCGAAAAAGAAGCTCCACTTCACCCCTAGCATTTTATATACCACAACGTGAAGATGCTACAAGATATGGAGATGGCCACCCTCCAAGATGAGTTTTCTCCAAGCACCTCCACAGGGAAGGTGGATTTACAACGGGGTAGGTGTTTTTTGACCCATCGCAAAAACCTATCCTGCAAATCTGGGGAGAGCAGGCTCTAAACCCCGCTGCTTAGCCGATCTGGTTACCGCCCACAGATTTTTTTACCTGCATGCCGATTATGGCATAGATGAAAAACAGCATGGCGATGAGGAGGCACACGTATGGCAAGGCCTGGAGGGAAGGGGGAGGAAAAGTCAGGAGGTTAGACTCGCCCAGCAGAGCACAGGACGTCACAACATCTGCACAACAACCGCACATTTCAGAGAGCTTAAATGTATCGGTGGCACTCGGCTTAAGGCCGCAGTTGAACCCTGAATTTCTATCGCTAAGCAAGACGTTTGTCAAATGAATCTTGCCCCGTTTCACGGCTTTTCTTGGCACCGTTGTTAAGTGAGTCACACGGTTGTTAAGTGAATCTGCCATCCCCATTGTCTTGGCTTGTCAGGAGGTCGAAAAAGGGGATCGCATGACCCCGGGACACTGCAACCGTCATAAATATGAGTCACTTGCCAAGGGTCTGAATTTTGATGGCGTGACCCCCGGAAACACTGCGACCGTCATAAATACATGGCAGTTGCCAGGCATTTGAATTTTGATCATGTGGGTGACCGTCATAAATACGAGTCAATTGACAGGCGTTTGAATTTCGATCACGTGACCATGGAGATGCTGCAACGCTCGTAAGTGTGAAAAACGGTCATAAGTCACTTTTCTCCGCGACGATGTAACTTTGAACGGTCATTAAACAAACTGTTTTAAATCGAGGACTGCCTGTGTGTCTTTGTGAATTTTTAAGGCACCTTTTTAAAAAAATGTCTTGTGTTGGTTTTTGTTTTGCTTTGTTCCTGCTAAGTGATCTTTTTAAAAATATATATATATAAAATAAAAACCTAGAAGCCAATCGAAATTGGCAGCGGTGCCCACCATCCAAACCCCTCACCTTGAAGGACTGGACAAAAGTCCACAGCAGAATCCGTATGGTGTAGCCCTGACGAAGGAGCTTAATCAGTCGAGCTGCCCGGAAGAGTCGGAGGAAGCTGAGGTTAATGAAATTATCCTGCAGAGGAAAGAAAAATTTGCATCGTTCAGACGCCAGGAGGGATCGAAAAGTGCAACCCACAAAAAAATAAAAATAAAAAAAAATTTTTTTTTTTTAAAAATATCGGCTTTGTGTTCTAAGCGGCTAGTTCGGCCGCCAAAAAAAAAACTTTCAGAAAGAAAATTTTGACAGTGTGAGTCACTCCTCATGCAGGACACCTGAGGAATCCCCCTCTCTCCCCACGAACCCTTCCTTCGGCTACGGGAAAGAGGGGGCGAAAAGTGAGTGAAAGAGGGAAGCCGTCTTTGCAAGAGATTGCTAGTTGTCTCTTTTGGGCTTCATCCTTAAAGTAGGTTCTAGCTTGGAAGGGTGGACAGTGAACTTTTAGTCAACACAAAGGACCGTCATGAAAGTCAATCATTTCTGATGGGCCTCTTCCACATCAAGAGGGGAGATGATAGATAGAAGATATCTAGATAGCTGGATAAGTAAATGATAGATGAGATAGATGATAGATAGATAGATAGATAGATAGATAGATAGATAGATAGATAGATAGATAGATAGATAGATAGATAGATAGATAGATAGATAGATAGATAGATAGATGATAAATAGATGATAGATAGATAGATAGATAGATAGATAGATAGATAGATAGATAGATAGATAGATAGATAGATAGATAGATAGAGGATGGATGGATGGATGGGTGGGTGGGTGGATTGATGGATGGATGGATCATAGAGATAGATAGATAGATAGATAGATAGATAGATATAGAGAGAGAGAGGAGAGAGAGAGAGAGAGAGAGAGAGGAGAGAGAGAGAGAGAGAGAGAGAGAGAGAGAGGAGAGAGAGAGAGGAGAGAGAGAGAGAGAGAGAGAGAGAGAGAGAGAGAATGCCTATTTTGGTCAGTGACCAGATAAATAAAGGAGTGGTCAGGCAAAATCTTTTCGGAAAGATTAAATCAGGGTCTGAATCTTAGTGGCAGCTTCTCAAGAAGCCTCCTAGAAAAAAATGTAGACTATCTGGCAGGACAGTTGCGTTAGATACAGAGTTGTGCCGCGGAGAGAATTTAGGACTAAGAAAAGAGAAAGCTTTGGGAAATGCTTTGCTGGGCCATTGGGTGATCTGGAACTCAGCCACTTTATCTCCGTCGAGAGTAAGGAAATGGAGCGATGCAAGCCCTGTTGCCAAGGCGACCAGGGGCAAAACATCTTTTTGGTCCACAACTGTCAAATAGCATTTGGAAGTGGATTGGACAGATCCTACCCGGAGGAGGAGGAGGAGGAGGAGGAGGAGGAGGAGGAGGAGGAGGAGGAAGAGGAGGAGGAGGAGGAGGAGGAGGAGGAGAAACATAATCAGACTTTTAAGATCCCGTTATATCCAATCTCAATGGGAATCACTGTAACCTTCCTATGGAATTGATTGATTGCTCCAGTCTGCCCAGTGGATCTGATAATGTCAACCTATCTGAGGATTACTGGGAAGATCAACTACGGTGGCGGAAGAAGAAAGAGCCATAGATTTGATCTTGAGCCCTCGGACAATAGGCAGAGTATAAACACTATTAAAACTCCATAAATGCGTCATTTAGCTGGACAGCTTTCAACAACACTAAGAAAGGAAGAAGTCTTACGTCTTAGTCTGGATTCCCTTCTAGGTCTTCACATATGTTATCTCAATGTTTATATTTCATTTTTCAAGCTTAAATTAAACTTCCCCCATCCCCGTAAAGAACAGGCACCGTCAACTTTTCCATTGATCCCAATTCATCGAAATGGGAAATGTGATTGATTTTTATTTCAATTTCCTTTCCCTTTTCAGCGAACCAATGCTGAGAAAAATGTAATTTGGGATGGATGGTTTAAATCAGGGTCTGCAACCTTGGCAACTTTAAGCCTGGAGACTTTGCTGGCTGGGGAATTCTGGGAGTTGAAGTCCGCCAGGCTTAAAGTTGCCAAGGTTGGAGACCCCTGGTTTAAACAAAGGATGTCGGCACATACAGATGAGGAAAGAATGGATATAAATCTAAAAGCGGAAGAGATTGGATTGCGTAGGAAGAAAGACCGAATGAGTGAAAAAGGATCCAAGAATGAAAAACAGAATAACAGAGTTGGGAGGGAACCTTGGAGGTCTTCTAGTCCAACCCCCTGCTTAGGCAGGAAGCCCTACACCACTTGAGACAAATGGTGATCCAAAAACTTCCAGTGTTGGAGCAAACGCTCTAAATGTGGAAAGGAGATCAAACATTTGGAAGAGATGTACGAGGAGTGGAAGTGGAATTAAATGTGAATGCAATGAAGGCATTTGGGTGGAATTGAAGTGAAGGAATGCTGGAAGGAGCCGCTTAGAGATGTGCGCATCAATGACAGCGATATGCTACAGAGTGGATATGAAACCAAAGTCATGAAGGTAGGGTTTCCTGGTGAACGTGTCTGTGAAGGAACCTCAGGCTTGGTCACTGGAAGGGTGGAGATTTGACTGAATGCCAAACCCACAAGTGTACTAAGTGTGCATCGGAGAGAGTTTGGCAAGATTCAATCAATCAATCAATCAATCAATCAATCAATCAATCAATCAATCAATCAATCAATCAATCAATCAATCAATCAATCAGAGAATAGAGTTGGAAGGGACCTTGGAGGTCTTCATTGAATACATTGAAATGGTTGGGCTGAGAGGAAGGAGGGGATTAAGAAAGGTGTGGCTGGCTGGATGGAGCTGATATCCTGAAAAAGAGCGAAGTGAAATGTTTGAAAGGACAAAGCAGCAGACGACACGGTGGAAGCGTTGGAAAGGAGAGACAAGCAGAGATAGAATGGATGGGATGATGTGAATTTAGCTGTGTTTTCTTTCCTTTCTCTTTCGTGCCTTTAATTGCTTTGGCTCAGACGTATTTCGTTCTTTCCCGGGCTTTGTGCGGGTCCTGTTTGTCCTTCAAAAGGACTTGTGTGATGGGTACGTCTCTACGGAATCCCTCCTAAGCTTCGGACTTCCTCTCCAGCAAAAGGAAGGACATCAGAGGAGAGAGGGACCTGGTAGGTGTAATCTAGCAGGCCGAAACCTTGCTTTCCACCGCCCCACCCTCTTTGACCGCGCTGACCCATCCCCACCATCACGCTTAGTTGAGTGTACAAAAGCTGATTCGTTATCCGGTCATTGCTTTAAACAGTTGGGAGCATCCAAGCCAACCATGCTACATCAAAACTCAAGGGATTCAGCCACAGGCATGCAATCAGTTTGGCTGCCATTTTGTTTCGCTTGCGGTTTTAAAGAAAAAAAAGGGGGGGGAAACAGATACAGCTCTGTCATTGGTTGGGTCCCGCCCACGACATCACGGCGGCCAGTTCTCAAAGAAAGAGGAAAAAGCAAGGTGTCAAATCAAGAGGCCCCGACTTACAATTAAAACCACCACCCCAAGAAAAGCCACAGACAGCGTCAAGCAACAAGCAGCCAATTATGCTCCCTGGGCTGATGTGGCAAGAGTCACCGCCCCCCCCCCCCCCAAAATATCTCAAATTAAAGAGAAGGAAAGCAAACGAACGGCGGACTAACAAGAACAACAGATCTTTAAAGCAGACAATTGAATTTTTTTTAACACACACACACACACCCCAAAAAATCAATGAAACCAACCGTGTCCTATATGGGATGTTTTCATGGATGAATTGTGATTTGCAAGGATTTTTGAGTTTAGCATTATTATTATTATTATTTTAAAGAGGTATTATTTTGGAGCAGGAGGCAGGCAGGCAACAGACAGATGTAGATGATGATTGGTTTTCGGTTTTTTGGTGGTTTTTTTTTTAGTATGTTGATTGAATGGCATGATTCAGCAGGAAAAGAGAAAACACACACACAAACACAAAACACAAACAGAAAGAGAGAAAATGAGTCATTGGCTGTAGCAAAGAACACGAATGATTGTATTAGGGGGGTGGGAATTAGAGGTTTATGAAAAGAAGTGATTTTTTCTTAACAATGACCAACCCTGGAAAAAAAACACACAGTGCGGTGAATTATTTGCATTTCCACATTGTGATGCAAATTCATGGACGTTTTTTGCAAGCACCTTGATTTGTCATTTTTTTTTAAAATTCCCAGGCAAAGCTAGAAATGCCAGTTGAACAGTTTTGGGTTCAAAAAGGGAAGGTGAATTTAGCAACCTCCTGCAGGATCTTCCAAGATGAATCAGTAATTCGCACTAGCACTAGCACTTAGACTTATATACCGCTCACAGCGCTTTACAGCCCTCTCTAAGTGGTTGACAGAGTCAGCCTATCGCCCCCCAACAATCTGGGTCTTCATTTTATTTATTTATTTGTTTTATTTATTTTGTGAGATTTATATACCGCCTCACAGTGCAAGCACTCTCTAAGCGGTTTACACCAGTAAGCAATGTATATTTATATTGCCCCCCAACAATCTGGGTCCTCATTTTACCTACCTCGGAAGGATGGAAGGCTGAGTCAACCTTGAGCCCGGTGAGATTCGAACTGCCAAATTGCAGGTAGCCGGCAGGCAGCAGAATTTAGAATAACAGAGTTGGAAGGGACCTTGGAGGTCTTCTAGTCCAACCCCCTGCTTAGGCAGGAAACCTTACACTGCAGTATTGCATTCTAACCACTGCACCACCAAAAACCTAAAACTCCAAAAAACTCATGGATGTCACTCATATCATGTGCATTTTTTTTTAAAAAAAAATCCCCGATTTATAATGCATCCATTCAAATCTTAATCTTCCTGGCTGTCTGATCTGATGATTAAGCTTATAACCTTAACCGTTGAAGGAGGGGGGGGAAACATCAGGTCTTCCCTGACGATGCAAGAGCTTATGTTTGTGAGGTGGGAAGAAAAACTGACATGGTTGTGTTTGCCTCCAGAAGTTAAAAAAAAAAAAACCAAAACCCAACAACCACAGAGAGCAAGAAAGAGAAGAATTGGTATCATTGGCTAAAGAAACCTGTGCAGCTACAGAATCAAAGGAAAACGAAATTCATTGATGTGTTTTCTTTACTCCATGGGTTCTGTTGATGGCTAAACGTCTCTTAGACGTAGAGGATAAAGGTCTAGAACCAGGTGGGGAAGGAGGGGGGAAATATTAGGAGCTGAGATAGCGCAGTGGTTAAAAGCAGCATTGCGACCTTCAGCTGATTGCTAGTTCAGCAGTCCAGCTGTTCGAATCTCACTAGGCTCAAGGTTGACTCAGCCTTTCATCCTTCCGAGGTGGGTAAAATGAGGACCCAGATTGTTGGGGGCAATATGCTGAACTCTGTAAACCGCTTAGAGAGGGCTGGAAAGCACTATGAAGCGGTATATAAGTCTAAGTGCTATTGCTATTGCTAAATATGGAGGAAGCCCTACTTCTGGATTTCAGGGTGAGGAGGAAAATGCCCCATTTTCCAGAAGTTCCTTCAAGTGGCTTCTGTAGTAGGAGAGCAGGCAGAGCTGGGAGGCGGAGTTAAGCAGGCCATTAGCTTAGAGTCTGTGCGTTCCCACAAACACTCCAAGTCTAATTCCTGCTGAATTCCCTTGATCCTTATCCGATGCCAATTTGGTGTTGAACTTAAATCTTCTATGCTGCAACCTAACGGATGGTCCTTATTCTTTGTGCCTGGCAGCTCCTTTTGTTTTGCAGGGACCCACATTCAGGCAATCCAAAAGTCTGAAACCAGGGTGAAGGGATTGAAGCATGATAACCATGGATTAGCAGCTGCGATGGGGAAAAAAATGAATTAATGTTCCTCCCAAATCCTCCTGCCCTCCATTGTTTTAAGATAGCAATAGCACTTAGACTTATATACCGCTTCACAGTGCTTTACAGCCCTCTCTAAGCGGTTTACAGCATCAGCCTATTGCCCTGGGTCCTTATTTTATTGCCCTGGGTCCTTCTTTTAAACACCTCGGAAAGATGGAAGGCTGAGTCAACCTTGAGCCTGGTGAGTTTCGAACTGCCAAACTGCAGGCAGCCGGCAGGTAGCAGAAGTAGCCTGCAGTACTGCACTCTAACCACTGCACCATCGTGGCTCATGCTTTAGATACAGAGATCTCCAACCTTGGCAACTTTATGAGGTGTGGACTTCAATTCCCAGAATTCCTCAGCCAGCATTTGAAAAACCACCTTTGGGGTCTGCTCTCGAGGATGACTATGTTGGGGAGGTCTGAAGACGCTCCCCTGAATTACATAGACGTTGTCAGGGTTCCAAATAGCATCCAAAACTAAATCAGAGTCCGAGGCAAGGCAATCCTCAAAGTTCCAATCTCTTAGTAGAGCCATGTTGGCACGTCTGTGAGAAACCCGAATCTAAAGCCACGAGGGTTTCTCCACCCAGTTTAAAGTTCATTCCCTTGTCCCCACACCCACAAGTTCATCACGTTGACCAGTTGTCTTCTGCCAACATGTCCGGTACTCCCATCAGCTTCCGGCCAGGTGCTGAACAAAGGATGACCTTAAAAGCCTAAAAGGAATTTGTTATGGCTACATTGCTCATGGACCAGCCCCTCCCAAATTCCCACAGCAAGAATACATTCTAAAGCATCAAGTGTGGCAGGCCGAAGTCTCTAATAAAATATGGCTTCGGCCTGACAGACGTCTCATTACTGATGTCGTGATTCCTTCCATGGACAGAAACCCCATAGCTCAGTCCAGAAAGCAAAAAGCAAAGATTCCGGTTGCAAGAACACCGTGGGATTCATCATCAAACCTACGCACACGACTGAGTCAAGTCATGACCTCGCTGAAGAATTCACACATCACATTAAACTTGATAGGGAGTGGCTCCCGATTGTCGTGCAACTCCATCTGGTCTGCTTACGTTACAGGCCGCGGCATCGCACGAACTCAGAACACGAATTGATTCAGTAACCTCGGTAAGCATCTTGCACGAATGCCAGCCAGATCAAGCTGTCGTTACACAGAGGGCAGCAGGAAGAAGCAACTATAATAAACCTCGGTGTCAAAGGCTGCTCGCAGGGTCAGGAAGGAAGCTAAATGAGATTGAAATTAATTCAAACTCTATCCAACGCATTGGCATGTGATTAATGCAGCCGTTTGGTGGCATTTGAGTCTTTCTCTCGTGTCAAAACGTTATAATCTGTGGAAGAGGCGGTACGAATTATGGCTTTCAGAAGCCAGGAGTCCCACTCTGGGGAAAGAATTTGCAAATATCGTTGACCACCAGAGTGGAATGATCTATTGCCGCTGGATACCAGCAGAAACAAATTTGAGTATTTGGATATTTATCTATCTATCTATCTATCTATCTATCTATCTATCTATCTATCTATCTATCTATCTATCTATCTATCTATCTATCATCTATCTATCTATCTATCTATCTATCTATCTATCTATCTATCTATCTATCTATCTATCTATCTATTTGTGAGATTTATATACCGCCTCACAGTGCAAGCACTCTCTAAGCGGTTTACACCAGTAAGCAAGGTATATTTATATTGCCCCCCAACAATCTGGGTCCTCATTTACCTACCTCGGAAGGATGGAAGGCTGAGTCAACCTTGAGACGGTGAGATTTGAACCGCTGACCTGCGGATCACAGACAGCTAAAGTGGCCTGCAGTACTGCACTCTACTGCTGCGCCACCTCGGCTCATTAATTAATTAATTCTTTGGCATTGTACCTAATGTCCCTGCGAACAACCCGTTTCGGTTGCAAAAAATTGACGTAGCATTCCTTACAACCAATGCCTTCAGTTTCCAAAAGATATGCAACCTTGAACTTTCAAAGAAATTTACCACCGCTCGCCGAACCGGCAGCGATGACCGGCGGTCCACGCTCTCGAACTGGTCCTCCGGTCGCCGCAGTTTGCAAAAATAAAACCCTCTGTGCATGCTCAAAGGACTTCTGTGCATGCGCAGAGGGTCATTTCCGGGTGTTTTGCGCGACGCAACGGGGGCGCACTTCTGTCACGATGCGAATCGGTAGGGAAGGTAAGTGGAACCCACCCCTGGTCATGTTTAGCAACATCGGAAGGCCAGCATGTTGCCCATTTGTGCCTTAAGTAATAGATGTTAACCATAATTCATAGTGTCAAGCATGATGGACCCAAAATCAGGAACTCTGCAAAATCCTTTTGAGGTCACAAAAGGTCACAAAACCTAAATATGGTGCAAGAGAGGAAAATTAGAAGGCCTCATAATACGTATGCTATTCTGAAGCAGTTCAAGATGTATCTTCATCACTTACCCATCTCAATATTAGCCTTAGTGCCCCCAAATTTACAATTCCCCAAATTTGCTCTATCCAAAAGATTTTCTAGAGCCCTCCTTTAAAAACAACAACCATGGTTTGTTAAAGAAAAAGAAGTCTCCAACCGGTACTCACCGCAATCTCTGTGACTAAAATATCAGTAATACTTCCCAAGACAGTGACAAAATCAAAATGTTCCAGGCATCACGAAAATAATTCTGTAAGAGAAAAGGGAAGATTCTTCAGATCCCTTTCAAAGCTTTTGACCAAAAGGAAGCATCAGTGACATGATACAGAACTCGGATGTAGACCCACTTGAAAGCAAGATAGGACAGTGAGTCGCTCCAACATCCAAGGAGGGATAGGATAGGGTAGGGTAGGGTAGATAATAGAGGAGAGTATAGAATAGAATAGAATAGAATAGAATAGAATAGAATAGAATAGAATAGAGTAGAGTAGAGTAGAGTAGAGTAGAGTAGAGTAGAGTAGAGTAGAGTAGAGTAGAGTAGAGTAGAGTAGAGTACAGTACAGTACAGTACAGTACAGTAGAGTACAGTAGAGTACAGTAGAGTACAGTAGAGTACAGTAGAATAGAAGAGTAGAGTAGAGTAGAGTAGAGTAGAGTAGAGAACAGAACAGAACAGAACAGAATAGAATAGACTAGAATAGAATAGAATAGAATAGAATAGAATAGAATAGAATAGAATAGAATAGCAAATATAGTAGTATAGATAGAATACAGTATAGTAGAGAGTAGAATAGAATAGAGAATAGAATAGAATAGAATAGGGAATAGGGAATTGAGTAGAGAATAGATAGGGTAGAATAAAATAGAATACAGAGTAGAGAGTAGAGTAGAGTAGAGTAGAGTAGAGTAGAGTAGAGTATAGAATAGAATAGAACAGAATAGAGAATAGAGTAGATAATGGAGTAGAATAGAGAGAGTAGAGTAGAGTAGAGTAGAGTAGGTAGAGTAGAGTAGAGTAGAGTAGAGTAGAGTTGAGTAGAGTAGAGTAGAGTAGAGTAGAGTGCAGTAGAGAATAAGAATAGAATAGAATAGATAGAATAGAATAGAATAGAATAGAATAGAATAGAATAGAATAGAATAGAATAGAATAGAATACAGTACAGTACAGTACAGTAGAATAGAATAGAATAGAGTAGAGTAGGTAGAATGAAGAGTAGAGTAGAGTAGAGTAGAGTAGAGTAGAGTAGAGTAGAGTAGAGTAGTGTAGAGTAGAGTAGAGAAGAGAAGAGAAGAGAAGAGAAGAGAAGAGAAGAAGAGAAGAGCGAATATAGTAGTATAGATAGAATAGTATAGTAGAGAGTAGAATAGAATAGAGAATAGAATAGAATAGGCAATAGGGAATTGAGTAGAGAATAGAATAGGGCAGAATAAAATAGATACAGAGTAGAGTAGAGTAGAGTAGAGTAGAGTAGAGTAGAGTAGAGTAGAGTAGAGTAGAGTAGAGTAGAGTATAGAGAATAGAATAGAATAGAGAATAGAATAGAATAGAATAGAATAGAATAGAATGGAATGGAATGGAATGGAATGGAATGGAATGGAATGGAAAGGAATAGAATAGAATAGAATAGAATAGAAATAGAATAGAATAGAATAGAATAATATTGGAATGAAGAATAGAATAGAATAATATTGGAATGAAGATAGAATAGAATAGAATAGAATAGAATAGAATAGAATAGAATAGAATAGAATAGAATAGAATAGAATAGAATAGAATAGAATAGAATATTGGGAAATGAGTATCGAAAGTGAGAATTCAGTTTAATTTGGAAAGTGGAACTTGACTTTGACAGTGTGGAAATAAAGGTCGTACCAATGCACCAAAGGCGATGATCTTCAAGATACATTCCAGTGAAAACATGGAGGTGAAGACAATATTGAGGCATTTCAGCATATCTTCGTAGGGTTCAGGGGCGCCATAGAACTAAATTAAATGGGCGGAAGAAAAGTCTAGTTGCTTAGCAAGCAGAAAAATAGGACCAAATTACCCCGGCAGGAGTCCTCACGGATCACCCCAGATGTTGCTAACCTTCATCATGAGCACAATGGTATTCAGCGCAATCAGGACCATGATAAAGTACTCAAAAGGAAGAGACACCACAAATTTCCACATCCTGTACTGGAACGACTGCTTGTTTTGGGGCATATAGCGGGTTAAAGGCTTGGCACTAATGGCAAAATCTATGCAGGCTCTCTGCAAGGGAAGAAAAACAGCAACGTCAAAAGAGAAAGTCACAAAAACACAATCTTAACTTCTCTTGTCTTCTTCCTTTAAAACATAACAATTAAATACACACAACAACAAAAATAAACACAACAGAAAAAAAACAAATACAAAAACTGTAGAAAACACTACAGTAAGCAAATATCATACGCAATCAACTACAAACATAACGCCGACTAATACAAACCATAAAAGTGAAATCATGCTTCTTTAACAGCCTATTAGCTATTAATATATATATCTATATTTATACATTATAGATCTTATTTTCTTATAAACTATATCTATTGGAATGTCAACTTTTATTTCTACAGCTAATTTAACCAATTCATATTACTCGCACTATTTCATTGAGGGCCACATCAGTGTTGTGTTTGACTTCAGGGTGGGTGTGGTCAGGGGTGGGCGTGGCCACCATGACATCACTCATGTCGGGAGGGTAGGCGTCTCTGGTGGCCCGAGCGCTCTGCTAGCGAAAACGGGTTCCCGAGCTCCGTTTTCGGCTGCGACGGCCTCCCGCAACCCTCTGCCAGAGAATATGGAGCTCGAAGGGCCCTCCCAAGCTCAGTTTTCTTTTTCTTTTCTTTTTTTTATACTTTTATCAATTTTCCAACATTAAAAAACATAAATGCAAAATGCAAGTACAAAGGAATAAAAAAATAAAAAATAATAAGACGAACATCAAATTGAACAAAAACAAAATACATACTATTATGACATTAAGAACACTACACAACATATTTTACAGTATGTCGTGTCAAAAAGTAAATGCTACATTCATGCTTCACCATTTGACTTGGTATTTATTTG
>JALIGW010000026.1:5258441-5358583 GCA_023053685.1 Diadophis punctatus similis | reverse complement strand
GATTTGTCTAACTCGACTTCAGAATTCCCTTTCGACACACGCACACATGCGCACTCGTGCATCTGCAGAGGGACAACCCAGCCTTGGATTGATACAGGGAGTCCTGGACTTACAACCGTTCGTTTAGTGACCGTTCAAAGTTACAATGGCCCTGAAAAAGTGACTTCGGACCGTTTTTGCTCCCTCCTCTTCAATCAAACCTCGTTCCCTTCAAGCACTGATGATGTTCCCTAGCTGGGTCATGAAACGTCTGCAAGAAAACCACCAAGCTCAGGTCGCACCACAGTCCTCTTCCTCCTCCTCCACCACCACCACCACCACCTCCTCTTCCTCCTCCTCCTTCACAAACGTCACTACCTTCTAGCACTGATGATGTTACCTAGCTGGGTTATGAAACATCTGCAAGAAAACCACCAAGCTCAGAGAGCACCAAGGACCCCACAGTTGTCGTCTTCCTCCTCCTCATCATCATCATCATTATAATCCTTTCCCAAACCCCACTCCCTAGTAACACTGATGATGTTACCTAGTTGGGAAATGAAATGTCTGCAAGAAAACCACCAAACTCAGAGAGCACCAAGGACCCCACAGTCCTCCTCCTCCTCCTCCTCCTCCTCCTCCTCCTCCTCCTCCTCCTCCTCCTCCTCCTCCTCCTCCTCCTCCTCTGCAAATCCCACTCCCTTCTAGCACTGATGATGTTCCTAGTTGGGTCATGAAACATCTGCAAGAAAATCACCAAGCTCAGAGAGCACCAAGGACCCTACAGTCTTCCTCCTCCTCCTCCTCCTCCTCCTCCTCCTCCTCCTCCTACTCCTCCTCCTCCTCTACAAATCCCACTCCCTTCTAGCATTGATGATGTTCCCTAGTTTGAGTCATGAAACATCTGCAAGAAAACAAGCAAGCTTTGAGAATACCAAGGACCCCATAGTCGTCATCTTCATCTTCCTCCTCCTCCAACCCCACTCCCTTCTAGCACTGATGATGTTCCCTAGCTGGGTCATGAAACGTCTGCAAGGAAACCACCAAGCTCAGAGAGCATCAAAGACCCCCAGATTTCAATCCTGAGCTACAAATATTCTCACAACTCCAGCCAAGTGGAGAGTGGGGGGAAAAATGTCCTGAGACCAGCCCATCCCAGTAAAGGCACAACAAAACTAAATTTGATTGTAACCGGGTTGAATTTGGGGCTCAACAAAATGCCACGGCCTCCCTGGACGATCAGAACTTTCCCTCCGAGCAACGAAATGAAAGCTGCACGTGACAAAAATTTCATTTTAACGTACGCCCGATTGGCGTACATTTTAAAGCGACAGAAAACAGTTATTCTAAATCTAAGTCCCTTCTTTCAAGTAATACGAAACAGCAGAGCTTGATAATACAATATATTTCCTTGCAGCCTCTTCGCACAGGCAAGGGAATAATGAGAAAGGGAGACTGGTGAGACAAGGGGAAGTAAATGAGCAAGCAAGAAAAAGGGTGATAAATGGGCAGGCTGAAGTATCAAGGGGCTATTTCGGCCCAGCTACTCGTCTGACCAGTGCCACCGTTCAGCAATAATTCCAACCAAGCCCCATTAATGTAATTGACTTTTAATGGCCGCGCCCGAAATGATGATGTGAATGTTTTATCAGGAGATCTTGGACAAATTGCAAGGACGCCTCGTCCAACTTTCCTTCCTCGGAATTTTTTTTTTAAATTAAAAAATATATATCAAGGGATGAAGGAGACGAAAGTTCATGCCATGGCTGTGGGTCGTTCTCGGATGCCTTGGCAACAGAATTGGCCCTTTCTGGGTAGAGCGGCTGTTTGTCTTTCTCCATCCATCCCATTTTTTTGCAAGGATTGTGCTGCACTGTTTCCCAGGCCCGTTTATGATGAGAAGGCGGAATAGCAGAGCTGGAAGGGACCTTAGAGGTCTTCTAGTCCAACCCCCTGCTCAAGCAGGTCTGGGTTCGGGTGAAGCCACACCAGCACTTGCATTGAAATGAAAAGCAGGTAACCGATCCGATAAAGGGATAAATTAAACAAACTGAAGTCCGAAATTCCTTCACTCTGACCAGGTCAACGTTCCTCGTGGGAAATGTATTTCAATCAATCAGAATAGAGCTGGAGGGGACCTTGGAGGTCTTCTAGTCCAACCCCCTGCTCAAGCAGGAGACCCTAGACTATTTCAGACAAATGGCTGTCCAACCTTTCCCTAAAAACCTCCAGCAATGGAGCACCCATAACTTCTGGAGGCAAGCCGTTCCACTGGTTAATTACAGAATACAGAATAACAAAATCGGAAGGGACCTTGAAGATCTTCTAGTCCAACCCCCTACTCAAGCAGGAAACCTTACACCATTCTGGACAAATCGTTGACCAATCTCTTCTTGGAAACCTCCAGTGTTGGGGCACTCACAGCTTCTGGTGGCAAGCGGTACCACTGACTCATTCTTCTCCCTGTCAGGAAATTCCTCCTTAGTTCTAGGTTGCTTCTCTCCTTGATTCGTTCCCATCCGTTGTTTCTTGTGCTGCCTTCTGGTGCTTTGGAGAATAGGTTGGACCCCTTTTCTCTAGGACAGCCCCTCAATTTTTAAGGAAGGCTTTTCAGATGAAGTAACAACACACTCAAGGCTATTAGCCTACCTGTCCTATCTCAGAGAGTCTCAGAAAGATCTGCTTAGCCCCAGAAGGAAAAGAGGAGGAGGAGGAGGAGGAGGAGGAGGAGGAGGAGGAGGAGGAGGAAGAAGAAGAAGAAGAAGAAGAAGAAGAAGAAGAAGAAGAAGAAGAAGAAGAAGAAGAAGAAGAAGAAGAAGAAGAAGAAGAAAAGGAGGAGGAGGAAGAAGAGGAGGAGGAGGAGGAAGAGGAAGAAGAAGAAGAAGAAAAACAAGAGGAGGAGGAGGAGGAGGAAGAAGAAGAAGAAGAAGAAGAAGAAAAAGAAGAAGAAGAAGAAGAAGAAGAAGAAGAAGAAGAAGAAGAAGAAGAAGAAGAAGAAGAAGAAGAAGAAGAAGAAGAAGAAGATTATCCCACATTCTTAATCCACTCTGATCAATCCATCACACCATCTCTTGCCTTGCAAATGCTTGTAGAAATGGTTCAAGGAAAGGATTGCTTTCCCCATCCTTACTCCAAAGGGGCATGATGGCCCCATGGCTAAAGACGCTGAGCTTTGTCCGCTGGAAAGTTGACAGCACAGGTTCGAGACCCGAACGCTGAGCAACGGGTGAGCTCCCCATTCCTTGCCTCCGCTCCTGCCCCCCCACCAAGCAGTTTGAAAACACGCAAAGGCGAGTAGATAAATAGATACCACTTCGGTGGGAAGGTAACAGCGTTCTATGCGCCTTGACATACAGTCAATGCCAGCTACGTGCGATTGCAGAAATGTCTTCGGACAACACTGGCTCCCCTTGGCTAAGAAATGGACATGACCCCTCCAGTAGAGTTGGACAGTATTGGATAGGGGAAACTTTTACCTTTACCCCAAAGTCCATCTGCTAAGCTATTCCTCCGTTGCAAGGCTTTCTATTTTAATTGTCCCCTAACGCATGCAAGCCGGAACTGTGATTAATGAGCCTCTTTGGAGATACCAGTCAAGGACCCTGCTCTATCCGGCTTCCTGTATCAATTATTCTCTCTCAGAGAACGGTCAAAGTGCAGAAGTCTCATGCTAACCTTCCTCCAATTTGGTCGTGGCTGGAACGTTGATACCTGCTTCCTGCTTTAAATTAACTGGCAGGAAAGAAAGACGGGTTTAAAAGCTGCTCATAAGACAAGCCAGCGGAAGAACAAGGAAGGAGAACCAGAGATGGGCGGGGAGGAGGGGAAAAAACGACAGGTTTCGTATGGAAGGAACCGTTTTTATTCCTTGGGCTTTGTTGCATAATAATCATTTATTTATCGTTTCGTAGCTGAAAGCCCCATAAACGTATTTTGGGACCAGGAGCAATCAGATCGGGGGTTTTATTTGCTGCATTCCTTGCTCCTGCTGTGTTGGTCATTAGCTGTTTTTTTTCCAAAGGCCTGTGCTAAAAACAGGCAGAGATATTTAGTAAAGTCTAAAACTGACGCCACCAGACCGCTAAGTCAAAGTCACAGCAGGGTTTTCCTGGATCTTTCCAGTTTTACTGCAGAGTAAGAGATGGCGGTAGAGAAGTGAATGGGAAAAAGTTGGGTCGGACTTGGTTGGGATTCCCTCTGTCTCCTTCTGAGATCTGGCTGCATGTCACTAGCTTTGTAAGGCTAGTGGCTTAGGCCTTAGATCTCCATCAAAACTAAGTGATGATGAGATCATAGAATCACAGGTTTGGAAGGGACCTTGAAGGTCTTCTAGTCCAACCTTCTGTCCAAGGAAGGAAGCCTCATACCATCTAGGCCAGGGGTGAGTTCCGGTTTTCTTCACTGCCGGTTTGCTCAGGGATGCGCCGCGCGTGTGCTTCGTGTGCATGCACAGTGCTAAAAAAATAGCTTCTGTGTATGCGCAGAAGCAAAACACAGGGTGGCGATACCTACAGCGGCGCCGAGAGAACCGGCTCGGGAGCGTGGCAGGCCCGGTTCCAGCAACCCAGGCCGCCAAGTTACTACCGATTCTATAGAACCGGTCCGAACCGGTCCGAACCCACCTCTGATCTAGGCCCTAGGGCAAATCATTGTTCAAGCTTTTTTCTGAGGTCATGTGGCTGGCATGATTATAGGCCGAGGAGCACAGAACGTTGTGACCTTCCCACCAAGGTGGTATCTACAAAGGAGAATATTTGTAGCTCAGGGTTGAAATGAAGCGTCCTTGGTGCTCTCTGAGCTTGGTTGTTTTCTTGCAGACATTTCATTAACCAAACTAGGTAACATTATCAGTGATAGAAGGGAGTGGGGTTGGAGGAGGAGGAGGGGGGGAGGACAACGACTATGGGGTCCTTGGTACTCTCTCAGCTTGCTTGTTTTCCTGTAGACGTTTCATTATCCAAATGAGGTCACATTAGCAGTGCTAAAAGGGTGTGGGGTTTGTGGAGGAGGAGGAGGAGGAGGAGGAGGAGGAGGAGGAGGAGGAGGAGGAGGAGGAGGAGGAGGAGGAGGAGGACGACTATGAGGTCCTTGGTACTCTCTGAGCTTGCCTTGTTTTCTTGTAGACGTTTCATTATCCAAACTAGGTATCAGCAGTGCTAGAAGGGTGTGGGGTTTGTGGAGGAGGAGGAGGAGGAGGAGGAGGAGGAGGAGGAGGAGGAGGAGGAGGAGGAGGAGGAGGAGGAGGAGGAGGAGGAGGAGGAGGAGGACTATGAGGTCCTTGGTACTCTCTGAGCTTGCCTTGTTTTCTTGTAGATGTTTCATTATCCAAACTAGGTAACATCATCAGTGCGAGGAGGAGGAGGAGGGGGAGGAAGGAGAAGGGGGAGAGGGAGGGGGAGGAGGAGGGGGAGGGAGGAGGGGGAGGAGGAGGAGAAGGAGAAGGAGAAGGAGAAGGAGAAGGAGAAGGAGAAGGAGAAGGAGAAGGAGAAGGAGAAGGAGAAGGAGAAGGAGAAGGAGAAGACAACAACTATGGGGTCCATGGTACTCTAGTGAACTTCATCAATGCTAGAAGAGAGTGGGATTTGCTCTCTCTCCCTTCTGGCACTTGTGACATTAGCTAGTTTGGATAATGAAACATCTGCAAGAAAACGACCAAGCTCAGAGAGCACCAAGGATCCTTCAAAGTGGTACCTATTTACCTACTCGCATTTCCATGCTAGACTGGCAGGAGCTGAGGCAGGAACAGGAGCTCCCCCTATCACGCGGTGCTTGGGTCTCAAACCGCCAAACCTCCGGTCAACAAGCCCGCCGTCTTAACCTATCGGACACCACGCCCGCCTCTTACAAACTCAACATGGTTCAATCCAAGTTGGGATTGAGTCATCCGCATCCAGATTCCCCCATCCGTCCACGATGGAAGGAGAGGAAGAGAAGACGTTTCCTTACGCTTTCCATCTGAACGAAGCTGAAAAGGAAGCCGTCCAACGCTGACAGACAACCTCTTCCCCGTGGAGGTTCATTGTCAAGAAATGTCACAGCAGCCACCAAAAAAAAAAAAAAGAGAGAGAGATAAAGAGGGAAGCAGTTTTGCTCCCACTGGTTCCTTAGCGGGAACCTCATATACAAGACAATTTCAATGCAAGCCAGCAAGAGACACCGGGAGAGGTAAATGTCCTGACATTAACCGACTTGTACTTCAAAGGGATACTCGTATCATCAGCAATGCGGAGTCTGGATTTCTTATGCCAGCCGTCTAATCAAGCGCAGTGCAATTCTACCTTTGATCAAAACACGTTCAAGATTGCCCAGGCAAGGGTAGAAAAACAACGTTCAGACGGCCCATGTCACACCGTTCTATTGTTAACGTCCCATCCCCGGTCTGAGATCCTGCAAACGCGGTTAAACTTGAACTTGGTATTGATGGAAGAAAACCGGAAGGAGGAGGTACATTTGCCATGGGGAACCTTGACCTGGTTCAGGGGTCAGCAACCTTAAACACTCAAGGAACCTCAAAGGTCCCAACCTGAAGCTCCCCGTTCAATTCCGGAGCCGACCGGAAGTCCGCTTCCCCCAACCATAGAGTCTCCTCCTAGCACAGCGTCCTTTTTCATCTATCTGTCCTAACCGAAAGCCCTATCAATTGTGGAGCCGACCGGCGATAGGGAGCCGCAGCAGAGGGACGAAAGAGCCACATGCGGCTCCAGAGCCGCGGGTTGCCGCCCCCTGACTTGGTTGGAATGAGTGACTGAGTTTTCAGGCGGATATATTTCATTTATTCCTTTAGCAGAGGGGTTACCTGCTTTTCATTTGAACGCAATGAAGGTGTGGCTTCACCCAAACCAGGCCAAAATGCGGGCTTCCTGATTCCTGGTGATCACAAGCACACCTGGGAAATCTATTCGATTGAAGGGTAGGACTCCAAAGGAGCTGGGTTGGTGCAGTGGGTCAAAGAGCCTGTTCTGACCCAGCTTCCCAAACACGACAAATTCTCTGAAATTAACTCAAACTAAGATTCCTTTATTAGGAGCGCCGGCAGCAAGGGATCCTTTCGTTGAATCTCAGATGAATTCAACCAGATATCGAAGGTTCTCAAATGCTGTGTGAACTTTCCCACGAGATTTTGAGTAGGGGGAACTGGGATTGTATTGCTACTGTATTGTGATGGCGCTAATACAGAACACAGCCTGGATGAAGTTGAAGCTAAGGAAAGCCAGCATTATGAACGATGAAAAGTATGAAGACTTTTGCTTTTTGTCAAAGGAGGCACATCAATAAATTCCCCCTGTGGGTCTCTGCTAAAGCGTAGCCTGCAACCTTTTTATTAAAGAATAATAATAATCTGATTTCGCCATTAGCAGTCTGCTGGCCAGATACATCTGAGATACAGCTTCAATCCCTCAGTTATTTAACTGGGCTTGAAACAAATTCAAAAGAGAGAAAGTCAACCAGTCATGAAAGCTCTACAGGATCTGAGAAAAAATAATCCGTTTCTCCCATTTCCTGGGAATCTGAATAGCAACAGGTGATTTTCTCTGTTCTGCTTGGAGAATTCCCAAGTAGAAGCAAAGGTAGCGATCGAGGAGAATATGTGTAGCTCAGGGTTGAAATGAGGGGTCCTTGGTGCTCTCTGAGCTTGGTGGGTTTTCTGGCAGACGTTTCATTGCCCAGCTAGGAAACAGCATCAGTGCTAGAAATGCAAACGACACACCCTTCTGGCACTGATGATGTTACCTAGTTGGGTAATGAAATGTCTGCCAGAAAACAAGCAAGCTCAGAGAACATCAAGGACCCCACAATCTTCCTCCTCCTCCTCTCCACACTCCCCACTTCTTTCTAACACTGATGATGTTACCTATATTGGGTAATGAAACGTCTGTAAGAAAACAATCAACCTCAGACAGCATCAAGGACCTCACATCCTCCTCCTCTTCCTCCTCCTATCCACACACCCCATACCCTTCTGGCACTGATGATGTTACCTAGTCAGGTAATGAAAGAAATCAATGAAGCTCAGAGATCATCAACAACCTCACATTCTCCTCCTCCTCCTCCTATCCACACACCCCACTCTCTTCTAGCACTGATGAACTGTGAGGCCCTTGGTGACCTCTGAACGTGGTTGCTTTCTTGCAGACGTTTCATTACCCAACAAGGTAATATCATCAGTGCTAGAAGGGAGAAAGAGCAAACCCCATTCCCTTCTAACACTGATGATGTTACCTTGTTGGGTCATGAAACATCCGTAAGAAAATAACAAACCTCAGAGAGCACCAAGGAGCTCGCATCCTCCTCCTTCTTCCTCCTTCTCCTCCTCTCCACACACTCTACTCCCTTCTAGCATTGACGATGTTACCTAGTCGGGTAAAGAAATGTAAAGAAAACAGCCGACTTCTAAAAAAATTTGAGTTATAAGGGGTTAAAGAAATCTAGAAATATTGGAAGTAACATTTTGTTAGAATGTTTTAAATCCTTATGTATATTGAAGAGGTATAATGAAGAAGGAAGTTTTACTTAATATTTATTTAATATTTACTAAATTTTTACTTAATATTGAGGAAATGATGTTGATGGTTGTAACTGAATGAAATGGTGAAAGAAAGATTTCTTCTTCTTTTTTTTCTTTTTTCTTTTTTCTTTTTATTATTATACTAGATTATACAAAGATTATATAAAGGAAAGATATTTAGTGGAGTAAATTAGTAGCCTGAAATGATGTTTGATTAATAATATGCTTGATTTTTGGATTATGCTTAAAAAGTTTTGAACAACAAGGAGTTAAAGATTCAAAGAAATGTGGAAATTAAGAATTTTTTAGTATAATTTAAATTTATTTTAATGAATATTATGCCCTGTGCTTTTTCTGGGAAGCCGGGGGGGTGAGGGGGGGGGAAGGGGGGAGAAAAAGAGAAAAATGTTTGTACTTTGTATTAATAAAACTTTTTGAATAATAAAAAAAAGAAAACAGCCGACTTCAAAGAGCACCAAAGACCCCCACCCCCAAAAAAACCCAAAAATATTTGATCGACTAGGCCTATGCTCTGTCCTATCAAGAATTATATTGATCATCTTGCTTAATCATCTTGCATCCATAAGTTAGCTTTAAAACACATAGCACGTGGTTTTACACCCAGCAATCCACTCCTTAGATTCTTGGAAAGAAAAAGTGAGCAAACCGATGCTAGCTTTGATGTGGTTTTCACCCAATTCTGAAATGGGTTTATTCTCTAAATCGTGTCACTTAACATCAGGAGAAATTTCCCGACAGTGAGAACAATTAATGAACGGAATAGTTTGCCTCCTGGAGTTGTGGGTGCTCCATCGCTGGAGGTTTTCAGAAATAGACTGGACAGCCATTTGACTGAGGTGGTATAAGATCTCCTGCCTTGACCAGGGGGTTGGACTAGAAGACCTCTGTGGTCTCCTTCTAGCCCTATGATTCCATGTTTAACACGTTTGGGGGAACAGAACACAATATGTGTGCCTTTCTAGAGTAGGTTTCCAGTTCCTCTTTCAAAATGGGTGGGCCAAGTTGGCACAGCCTGGAGATAAAGTCGGATTGACACTGAAGCTCAATTAAAATTAATCATAGTTCAACCTAGTGCTCGGCGTATCGATAAAAACTCCTGTATTTCTGCCAAGAAAACGGCACAGTTGAGTTCAGGTGGCGACTCGCTGTCATCCTTACCACAAAGAGCAATTTCACCATTACGCTTACCTCCCGTAGTACAACTGGTGGCAGTTTTTAGAGGCTTGGGTGAGGGAGGGAGAGACCTACAAGCCACTTTCAGACCTTAAATTGCCTGCCTTTGTTCGCAAATCAAGCCGAGTAATCAACTGAACAATATTCAAGGGGACATGAAACAGCGGACTTTGAAATGCTCTAGATCAGGGGTGTCAAACCCAAGGCCCATGGGCCGGATCCAGCCTTGTGGTGCTTAAATCCAGCCCACAGGGACGGCCTGGAAATATCAAAGGACCGACCTGCGGTGCCTCTGGCGGCTAAAATGAGTTGTGTGCGGCCCTTCTGTGCCTAGTTTTCAATCTCCATGGCCTCCTGCAGCACTCTGCCGGCCGAAAATGGCCCTCCAAAAGGCCCCAAAATGGCCCCAAAACGGCCGAAAAAACATGCTGTTAACCGCCTGAAATCCAACCTCCTCCCCGTTTTCTCCTCATCCTTCAGATCCTCTGCTCATTTTGATCATTGCCAAAGCCAGGTCGATTTTCACCAGGGAAAAATAAAAGCCCTCGGTCTAATGGGGTTTTCCCCCTCCTCGTTACGATTTCCTCATTACAAAGCCATCTTGTCGTGTTCAATCAAGAGTGTGTTACCCAAAAATAAAAAAAATAACCATCCTTAAGTACCCCCGTCAACCGATACCAAAGTACTTTGACACTTCTTTTCAAAAGCGGAGCTGTCTAAACGGAGCTTGTAGCTTCGCGCTAACCATCTAATCTCTTTCCCGTCCTTCTTTTGATGCACATAAACGCCATCACCAAATTTCATTAAGGAGAGAGAGAGAGAGAGAGAAAGAGAGAGAGAGAGAGAGAGAGAGAGAGAGAGAGAGAGAGAGAGAGAGAGAGAGAGAGAGAAATGAAAGAGAGAGGGGTGAGGAGGTGGGGGGAAGGGGGGGGAAGCGACTTACCCCGTAAGCACAACCACAAAATCCATCACGTTCCAGCCGTTGCGGAGATAAGATCCTTTGTGAAAAGCAAAACCCAGCGCAATAATCTTTATGCCCGCTTCGAAGCAGAATATTCCAATGAAATACGGTTCGGTGTCATCCTGGGGTGGAGAAAGAAAAGGACACCAGTGTTACCAGTCTATGGATGGGCAAAAAAACCCCAAAAGGATGGGATGGGATGGAATGGAACACCAAGGACCCCTCATTTCAACCCCGAGCTCCAAATATTCTCCTTTTTGTCCTATTTCTTGGATAATAGGAATAGCAATAGCACTTAGACTTACATACCGCTTCACAGGGCTTTACAGCCCTCTCTAAGCGGTTTACAGAGTCAGCCTATTGCCCGCAACCATCTGGGTCCTCGTTTGACTGACCTCGGAAGGATGGAAGGCTGAGTCAACCTTGAGCCGGTTGCGATCGAACTCCTGGCAGTGAGCAGAGTTTAGCCTGAAATCCTGCATTCTAACCACTGCGCCACCACAGAATAGAATAGAATAGAATAGAATAGAATAGAATAGAATAGAATAGAATAGAATAGAATGGAATGGAATGGAATGGAATGGAATGGAATGGAATGGAATGGAATGGAATGGAATGGAGAATGGGATGGGATGGAAAGGGATGGAAAGGGATGGGATGGGGTGGGATGGGATGGGGTGGGATGGAAAGGGATGGGATGGGATACGATACGATAGGATAGGATAGGATAGAATTAGCAATAGCACTTAGACTTATATACTGCTTCACAGTGCTTTTACAGCCCTCTCTAAGCGGTTTACAGAATCAGTCTATTGCCCCCAACAATCTGGGTCCTCATTTTACCGACTTCGGAAGGATGGAAGGCTGAGTCAACCTTGAGCCAGTGAGGATTGAACCCCTGGCAGTCAGCAGAATTAACCTGCGATCTGCATTCTAACCACTGTGCCACCACAGCTCAGAATGGAATGGAATGGAACTGAATAGAAGTGCATAGGTTCTCAGTGTAATATTTCATTCTCGGATTGTCTTGTTCTTTGTCAATTACTACAGTGGCCAAGGGTGCCTGCACTGTTTGCTTTTTATTCAGGAAGGAAGGAAAGAAGGAAGGAAGGAAGGAAGGAAGGAAGGAAGGAAGGAAGGAAGGAAGGAAGGAAGGAAGGAAGGAAGGAAGGAAGGAAGGAAGGAAGGAAGGAAGGAAAATATTTATCTCTCCCACCAAAATATAGGATACTCACCAGCCTCTCTGACATAGGTGTCTTATCTCCATCAGGGAGATGTTGCTCCAAAGCCAAAACAATGCAATTGGCTATAATTGTAGCCAGAATCATATATTCAAATGGAGTGGAGGCAACAGTTAAGGAAAAACTCATAAAGACAAGGTTAATAAAGGCAACAGCCAGCAACTGCATTAATTTTTCCCGATACTGAATCTTGATCGATGATCCCAATTTCCCAAATCCATGCTGACCTTTATGCCCAAGTACATATAATAGGGTTACAGTTAGCCTTTTGTTGATTATTCAAGGAAAACCTTGTTCTTGTCTAAGGTTTTCTTTGCTTTGAAGAAGAGCTGTGGGTGGGATGAGACCCAGAAGAGAATCAAAAGGCATTCTGCTTTTGATTGTTCAGGATCTAACGTTTCTCCTGCAGCTATTATATTATATTATTAAATAAAGCTGGGGTTTTACTTGAAGTGGTCTGCCCTCTTCTCTCCAACTTGCCCCCATCTGCAAAATTCTAAAACCTCAAAGTTTGCACTGGATTTGTGCTCTCAGAGATCATTTTTGCAAGCTGATAATTGATGGATACTATGAGCAATTAAAGCAAATTCTTCAGAGTTTAGTAGCTGTAGAAAGGTATCAACCCGTCCAACATTCTTTATGAAAGTTGGGTAGTAGCGGAACTCAAGAACAAGTTAAGCAAAGCTTCGAGCTCGTTTTAAATCTTGATTTGTTTAACATCTTCCCGCCCTCGGTTTTGGAAAATGAGCCAGAAGTGGCTGGATTCGCCCAACACACACAAGTATGATCACAATGACAACATCTAGTAATGATCGCGACTTACAAACCACGATCACCACGTTCATTTCTCACGTGCTTAAGTTTGTTCTATGGACTCTGAGAAGAAATTCCCAGGGTTTTTGAGCTCCTGTTCTGAACTTGCCACGCAAAGGCCTCCGTGCCAAAAACGCAACACAAAACTAAGCCCGTGAAGCTGACAAACCCCAACCTCTACTCTTATTGATTCGATATTGTCTGGATTATCCAACCAGTTTTTGCTTTCCCAAAACACCAACTCCAATAGGAGGCTCACAGACAGCTTTGCAAAATGGACTGTTCTCGTTGCTGCGAGATCTTAATGCATCCTGTTTCAAAGTTCGGCTGAAGCCATTTTGGAACCTGTCCCTACTATGGTCCCCAAAGTGCTTTTTCAAAAGGCAACTGGACTTTCTGTTTTTTTTTTCTTTGAAGACGTTTCGCTTCTCCTCCAAGAAGCTTCTTCAGTTCTCTGATACCTTCCCGTCCACTTTGATGTTTCGCTTCTCATCCAAGAAGCTTCTTCAGTTCTCTGATATCTTCCCGTCCTCTTTGATGTTTCGCTTCTCATCCAAGAAGCTTCTTCAGTTCTCTGATATCTTCCCGTCCTCTTTGATGTTTCGCTTCTCATCCAAGAAGCTTCTTCAGTTCTCTGATATCTTCCCGTCCTCTTTGATGTTTCGCTTCTCATCCAAGAAGCTTCTTCAGTTCTCTGATATCTTCCCGTCCTCTTTGATGTTTCGCTTCTCATCCAAGAAGCTTCTTCAGTTCTCTGATATCTTCCCGTCCTCTTTGATGTTTCGCTTCTCATCCAAGAAGCTTCTTCAGTTCTCTGATATCTTCCCGTCCTCTTTGATGTTTCGCTTCTCATCCAAGAAGCTTCTTCAGTTCTCTGATATCTTCCCGTCCTCTTTGATGTTTCGCTTCTCATCCAAGAAGCTTCTTCAGTTCTCTGATATCTTCCCGTCCTCTTTGATGTTTCGCTTCTCATCCAAGAAGCTTCTTCAGTTCTCTGATATCTTCCCGTCCTCTTTGATGTTTCGCTTCTCATCCAAGAAGCTTCTTCAGTTCTCTGATATCTTCCCGTCCTCTTTGATGTTTCGCTTCTCATCCAAGAAGCTTCTTCAGTTCTCTGATATCTTCCCGTCCTCTTTGATGTTTCGCTTCTCATCCAAGAAGCTTCTTCAGTTCTCTGATACCTTCCCGTCCTCTTTGATGTTTCGCTTCTCATCCAAGAAGCTTCTTCAGTTCTCTGATATCTTCCCGTCCTCTTTGATGTTTCGCTTCTCATCCAAGAAGCTTCTTCAGTTCTCTGATACCTTCCCGTCCTCTTTGATGTTTCGCTTCTCATCCAAGAAGCTTCTTCAGTTCTCTGATACCTTCCCGTCCTCTTTGATGTTTCGCTTCTCATCCAAGAAGCTTCTTCAGTTCTCTGATACCTTCCCGTCCTCTTTGATGTTTCGCTTCTCATCCAAGAAGCTTCTTCAGTTCTCTGATATCTTCCCGTCCTCTTTGATGTTTCACTTCTCATCCAAGAAGCTTCTTCAGTTCTCTGATATCTTCCCGTCCTCTTTGATGTTTCGCTTCTCATCCAAGAAGCTTCTTCAGTTCTCTGATATCTTCCCGTCCTCTTTGATGTTTCGCTTCTCATCCAAGAAGCTTCTTCAGTTCTCTGATACCTTCCCGTCCTCTTTGATGTTTCGCTTCTCATCCAAGAAGCTTCTTCAGTTCTCTGATACCTTCCCGTCCTCTTTGATGTTTCGCTTCTCATCCAAGAAGCTTCTTCAGTTCTCTGATATCTTCCCGTCCTCTTTGATGTTTCGCTTCTCATCCAAGAAGCTTCTTCAGTTCTCTGATATCTTCCCGTCCTCTTTGATGTTTCGCTTCTCATCCAAGAAGCTTCTTCAGTTCTCTGATATCTTCCCGTCCTCTTTGATGTTTCGCTTCTCATCCAAGAAGCTTCTTCAGTTCTCTGATACCTTCCCGTCCTCTTTGATGTTTCGCTTCTCATCCAAGAAGCTTCTTCAGTTCTCTGATACCTTCCCGTCCTCTTTGATGTTTCGCTTCTCATCCAAGAAGCTTCTTCAGTTCTCTGATATCTTCCCGTCCTCTTTGATGTTTCACTTCTCATCCAAGAAGCTTCTTCAGTTCTCTGATATCTTCCCGTCCTCTTTGATGTTTCACTTCTCATCCAAGAAGCTTCTTCAGTTCTCTGATATCTTCCCGTCCTCTTTGATGTTTCACTTCTCATCCAAGAAGCTTCTTCAGTTCTCTGATATCTTCCCGTCCTCTTTGATGTTTCACTTCTCATCCAAGAAGCTTCTTCAGTTCTCTGATATCTTCCCGTCCTCTTTGATGTTTCACTTCTCATCCAAGAAGCTTCTTCAGTTCTCTGATATCTTCCCGTCCTCTTTGATGTTTCACTTCTCATCCAAGAAGCTTCTTCAGTTCTCTGATATCTTCCCGTCCTCTTTGATGTTTCACTTCTCATCCAAGAAGCTTCTTCAGTTCTCTGATATCTTCCCGTCCTCTTTGATGTTTCGCTTCTCATCCAAGAAGCTTCTTCAGTTCTCTGATATCTTCCCGTCCTCTTTGATGTTTCGCTTCTCCTCCAAGAAGCTTCTTCAGTTCTCTGATATCTTCCCGTCCTCTTTGATGTTTCGCTTCTCATCCAAGAAGCTTCTTCAGTTCTCTGATATCTTCCCGTCCTCTTTGATGTTTCGCTTCTCCTCCAAGAAGCTTCTTCAGTTCTCTGATATCTTCCCGTCCTCTTTGATGTTTCGCTTCTCATCCAAGAAGCTTCTTCAGTTCTCTGATATCTTCCCGTCCTCTTTGATGTTTCACTTCTCATCCAAGAAGCTTCTTCAGTTCTCTGATATCTTCCCGTCCTCTTTGATGTTTCACTTCTCATCCAAGAAGCTTCTTCAGTTCTCTGATATCTTCCCGTCCTCTTTGATGTTTCACTTCTCATCCAAGAAGCTTCTTCAGTTCTCTGATATCTTCCCGTCCTCTTTGATGTTTCACTTCTCATCCAAGAAGCTTCTTCAGTTCTCTGATATCTTCCCGTCCTCTTTGATGTTTCGCTTCTCCTCCAAGAAGCTTCTTCAGTTCTCTGATATCTTCCCGTCCTCTTTGATGTTTCGCTTCTCATCCAAGAAGCTTCTTCAGTTCTCTGATATCTTCCCGTCCTCTTTGATGTTTCGCTTCTCCTCCAAGAAGCTTCTTCAGTTCTCTGATATCTTCCCGTCCTCTTTGATGTTTCGCTTCTCATCCAAGAAGCTTCTCTGAAGAAGCTTCTTGGATGAGAAGCGAAACGTCTTCAAAGAAAAACCAGAAAGTCCAGTTGCCTCTTGAAAAAGCACTGATGACTGAAAATCTCCATAGATATATTTCTACTATTTTTTTTCCCTTCCGCCATCCTCTTAGCTGTTGTGAATTCTACTGGCTTAGCTATGCTTTCTCAAGCTCATTTATATCCCCAGTGTTTCAGCTGGGTGAGAAAGGACGAGGCAACCTGCAACCGCGCTGGGTTGTTAAGAGGAAAGCCTGTTGCTCGTTGGGTGAGAGAATTATTATCTCTGTGATTTCAGATCAAAGGAAAACAACAGGCCCCTCCTGGGGAATTGCTTCGTGCTACACGTGCAGATCAAGCGGCAAACAGAGAGAAGATACTCCTTAGCAACCTAACCCCAATCTCAAGTTGGATGTTCTGAATAGAATAGAATAGAATAGAATAGAATAGAATAGAATAGAATAGAATAGAATAGAATAGAATAGAATAGAATAGAATAGAATAGAATAGAATAGAATAAGGGATAGAATAGAATAAGGGATAGAATAGGGGATAGAACAGAATAAGGGATAGGATAGGATAGGATAGGATAGGATAGGATAGGATAGGGTAGGGTAGGATAGGGTAGAATAGAATAGAATAGAATAGAATAGAATAGAATAGAATAGAATAGAATAGAATAGAATAGAATAAGGGATAGAATAGAATAGAATAGAATAGAATAGAATAGAATAGAATAGAATAGAATAGAATAGAATAGAATAGAATAGAATAGAATAGAATAGAATAAGGGATAGAATAGAATAGAATAGAATAGAATAGAATAGAATAGAATAGAATAGAATAGAATAGAATAGAATAGAATAGAATAGAATAGAATAGAATAAGGGATAGGATAGGATAGGATAGGATAGGATAGGATAGGATAGGATAGGATAGGATAGGATAGGATAGGGTAGGATAGGGTAGAATAGAATAGAATAGAATAGAATAGAATAGAATAGAATAGAATAGAATAGAATAGAATAGAATAGAATAGAATAGAATAGAATAGAATAGAATAGAATAGAATAAGGGATAGGATAGGATAGGATAGGATAGGATAGGATAGGATAGGATAGGATAGGATAGGATAGGATAGGATAGGATAGGATAGGATAGGATAGGATAGGGTAGAATAGAATAGAATAGAATAGAATAGAATAAGGGATAGCATAGAATAAGGGATAACATAGAATAAGGAATAGAATAGAATAGAATAGGCTGAAAGGGACCTTGGAGGTCTTCTATTCCAGCCCCCTGCTCAAGCAGGAGAACCTATACCATTTCAGACAAATGGTTGTCCAATCTCTTCTTAAAAACCTCCAGTGATGGAGCACCCACAACTTCTGGAAGCAAACTGTTCCACTGGTTTATTGTCCTGTTAGGAAGTGTCTAGTTAATTCCAGGTTGCTTCTCTCTTTGATTCGTTTCCAACCATTGTTTCTTGTCCTGCCTTCTGGTGCTTTGGAGAATAATTTGACCCCCCTCTTCTTTGTGGCAGCCCCTCAAGTACTGGAATACTGCTATCATGTTGCCCCTAATTCTTCTTTTGTTTAGACCAGCCAAACCCAAGTCCTGCAACCGTTCTTCATATGTTTTAATCTCCAGGCCTTTGATCCTCTTAGTTGCTCTTCCCTGCACTTTTTCCAAAGTCTCAACATCTTTTCTGTCGTACGGTGACCAAAATGGGTTGCCATTTTGACTTCAAGAAGACCACCTCTGCCCTCCTTCGTAAAGGAGTGGGCGGTCTCCAAAACTGGCTAGCTAAGAGAAACGGGGCAAGGGGGGGGAATGACCATTTCGGCTCCTTCCTCCGTCCAAAATCCAGACAGGCAGGAAGACAAGCGCAGGACATTTCTGTTTGCACCCAAACGGAAGGATTGAAAATGGGTGGGGTGAATCTCTGTTGCAAGGCTTAAGGGCAACAGTGAGACAGCCTTGTGTTTATCCAGTGAGGAGGCAGACAAGAATTTAAGGTAGGTTGCTCTGCCTTTCATTGAGAAATCCTGCACTTTCTCTGGCTGCCCATCCGTCGTGTAGATTTAAAGATTTAAAGAAGGGGGAATTCTTCAGATTAGGAAAAGGAGGCAAGATAAAAAAGATAGGGGCCAAAGAAACCACTCATCGGCCATCTGGAGACTCCCTGGTTTTCCATTCAACCCCAAAGGTTTAAGAAAAGAACAACTGTTCATTTACTGACCGCTGAAAGCAACAACGGCCCTAAAAGAAAGCGGCTCGTCGCCATTTTTCACACTTACAGCCATTGCAGCATCCCCAACATTTGGATGCTTGGCAACTGGTTTGTGTTTATGACGATCCCGGAAGTCACGTGATTCCCCTTTTTGCGACCGTCCGGCAAGCGAAGTCCGCGGGGGAAAGTCCGCGGATCCACTTCACAACCGGGTTCCTCACCTTCAGAATGGCAGTGCTTCCCTTCGCCGCCGGGGCGAGAAAGGTCGTAAAGTGGGGCAAAGCTCACTTCCGCAGCCATCTCGCTTAACGACGGAAAGGTTGGGCTCCGTTGTGGTCATAAGTCGAGAAACGGCCTGTATTTAGATCGGGTGGGAGGGCGGAGCCGGGGAGGCTGCAATGGATGAAAACCACAACCGACAACAGCGCCATCCACAGGCCCCTATTGGTAACAATAAGATCGGTTCGAAATGCCAGCCAGAGAAATCGGACAGAAATTCTCAAGCTTGCTGAGTAGCCGGTAGAAAGAAATATCTCTCTTTTTTTTAAGGGAAATACTTCTGAGATATTTTGCATTATTCTGCTTTGAGTAATATAGACTGCCAAGGATAATAATCCTCACAGGTCAAAAATATCAGCCAGTCTCTGAATAAATGGACCCAAGGAGCTGCTGATCCAGTTCTACAGAGGAATGATTGAGTCTGCCATCTGCACCTCTATAACTGTCTGGTTTGGTTCTGCAACCCAACAAGACAGACACAGACTTCAGAGGATAATCAGAACTGCAGAAAAAAAACAATTGCTACCAACCTGCCTTCCATTGAGGACCTGTATACTGCACGAGTCAAAAAGAGGGCCGTGAAAATATTTACGGACCCCTCACATCCTGGACATAAATTGCTTCAACTCCTACCCTCAAAACGATGCTATAGAGCACTGCACACCAAGACAACTAGACACAAGAACAGTTTTTTCCCGAACGCCATCACTCTGCTTAACAACTAATTCCCTCACCACTGTCAAACTATTCACTAGGCTGCATTACTATTACTATTAGTCTTCTCATTGTTCCTATCACCCATCTCCTCCCACTTATGACTGTATGACTGTAACTTGTTGCTTGTAATCTTACGATTTATATTAATATTGATTGTTTCCTGATAGCTTATTTGAACCCTATGACAATCATTAAGTGTTGTACCTCATAATTCTTGATGAACTTATCTTTTCTTTTATGTACACTGAGAGCATATGCACCAAAGACAAATTCGTTGTGTGTCCAATCACACATGGCCAATAAAGAATTCTATTCTATTCTATTCTATTCTATTCTATTCTATTCTATTCTATTCTATTCTATTCTATTCTAATTTTCTATTCTACTCTTCTATTCTCTATTCTATTCTATTCCTCTCTATATTCTATTCTATTCTTCTCTATATTCTATTCTATTCTATTCTATTCTATTCTTCTATTCTATTCTATTCTATTCTATTCTATTCTATTCTTCTATTTTATTCCATTCCATTCTATTCTATTCTAATTTTCTATTCTACTCTTCTATTCTCTATTCTATTCTATTCCTCTCTATATTCTATTCTATTCTTCTCTATATTCTATTCTATTCTATTCTATTCTATTCTATTCTATTCTATTCTATTCTATTCTATTCTATTCTATTCTATTCTATTCTATTCTATTCTATTCTATTCTATTCTATTCTAAATGGGATATTCCCATGCATCCAATTTCAAACGGGCATATGGTTTTATGGTTAGGATGCGGCCAATTTAAAGAGATCGTCTTTTCTGTCCCCTCCCTCTATTTCTTCTCCCCCCCCCTCACAAAGTCTGAATTTAATCATCAGGCTGAATTGTGATCTGTTCTAACCGTTGATCACAATGGACAGAAAGTGTCAATCCTACCAAGACACAAACCACAGCATACAAACCCTAATCGATGGCCTCCCGTACAAAGTGGCTTGTTTGCGCATAGGTTTCTTCAGCCAAGGCATTCCCACCTTGCATTAAGCCACAAGTTCAGGTTTAGGAAGCGACAAAGCTCAGATTGCAACAATTAGCAATAGCAGCAGACCCAAATCGCGTTACGGCTCACCAAGGGCAGATGTTAAGATTGCAGCGTATTGATTTTTTTTTGCACACACACACACACAAAAATAAATGTTTAGGATTTTGTCAGTGGTAAGACAGCAGTGGGAAACATGGGAAGACCCCTTCCCTCTCTTTCTAAACAAACAGAGACGGTCAAACTAACATTAAAAAACAGCTTCTTCCTCCACTCCAAGGGAGAAAGTGGGCACCAGGGGGGAATCTATTTTCCAAAGCACTAGAAGGGCAAGACAAGAAGCGACGGATGGGAACTAACCAAGGAGAGAAGCAACCTAGAACTAAGGAGAAATTTCCTGACAGCGAGAACAATAAACCAGTGGAACGGAAGTTGCCTCCGGAAGTTGTGGGTGCTCCATCAATGGAGATTTCCAAGAAGAAATTAGACAACCATTTGTCTGAAACGTTATCGGGTGTCCTGCTTGAGCAGAGGGGGGGGGGGGGTCAGACTAGAAGGCCTCTAAGGTTCCTTCCAACTCTCTTCTTCTGTTCTGTTCTGAATACCAGACAGCTGGTCTGGATCATCTTGACCTAGCATGCTAGGAAGAGCTAAGGAACAAACCTCAGCAGGGTGTTGATGGGAATCCAATAATATTCTGAAGAGTATTTTTCAGGAAAAAAGGAAACCAGACAGGGTACATCTAAACCAGAACTGCCCTACCCTAGCAGTAACAAATGGATTAACAAAACCGCAGCAAGTGGGAATGGAAAATGGAGATTCTGTAGGCATTTGGGCAACCTTTTAAAAGTCTTGAGCTTACAGGAGCATCCATACACACCCAGCCACATGTAACAGATGCATCTATGAGAACAATTCCCATAACCTAAGTGGATTTCTAGTCAATGGGGGTGGAGACCCTCACCCTCCTATGGGGGAACTCACCCACGCATTCCCTCCCCAAAAAACCCATCCCTTCCTTGCAAAAGAGCTGTCCAGAGAGGTAGCAAAGCAGTTTTTCTAGTCTAGAGGGACTAGCAGCTCAAGGGTTGGAGAAGGGGCGGAGAGACCCCTGCCTCTTTTTTCCCAGAAGCCCCTTGAAATCTCCTACCCACCCAGCTGGGTGATTGAAATAATCACCCAGCTGCTGTGGCCTAGAGGTGGAGCTCTTGCCTCATTATCAGGAGGTTGTGAGTTCAATCCTAGGTAGAGGCAGATGTAGGGTCTCCTGCTTGGGCAGGAGGTTGGACTAGATGACCTGCAAGGTCCCTTCCAACTCTGTTAATCTGTTAAATACTCTACTGCTCTCCTTCCCCATAAGCATTCCTTTTGGGGGAACCCCCACCCCTCTCAGCTGTCCTAAAAAAATGCCTGCCACGGAAAAGTAGGGTCACCTCGGGCCAGCATGCCGACACACCCATCCCCAAGGCTGGAGCCCTCCTGCCCACACCCAGGAAACAGCCACCTTAAGCTATTGGCCTTCCTTTTTCCACATCCACACGCGTCCCATGGGGGAGGGAGGAGGGTCCCTGGGATGCAGAGAAGGGGCGCGCGCGTGTGTGTGTGAGTGCGTGGAGAACCCCGACACCCCCCCGCCCACCCACCCCAGCTCCCGCAAGGATATGGCCACTCCGTGATGCGCTTGGCGTATTTGCGGATCACGTTGTCCTCGCTGAAGATGAAGAGCGAGCGGTTGAGCGTGAGACAGTTCTGTCTGACCGGGATGGGGTTGTAAAGAGCCATTGTCCGGGCCCGCTGGGCCTTGGTCTGCTTGTATATCGGGGGCCGCGGGCCCGGTTGGCCGGGGGGGCCCTGGCGGCTGCTGCCGCGGGCCCCGCCGGGCCCCGGGGGAGCCCCCGCGCCGCCAGCTCCATAGCGGCTGGGCAGGTCCTCTCCGAAGCGAGCCATGCTGGTGCCCCTTCTCCAAGCGCGCGGTGCTGGCCCTCCGAGCTGCAAAGACGCATCCCAGCGCCAGAAGGGAGGGAGGAAGCCTGGGCTTCTGGTGGTAGTGCTGGCGGCGGGGCTCTGCTGCTGTTGCTGCTGCTCTGGCTGGTGGCGAAGGCGGGCGGGCTGCGGCTCGACTCTGGAAGCGGCGGCGGGGAGGAGGATGCGAGGCGCCGCCGGCGCCGCCGCCGCTCAGGGGCGAGGCTCGGCGAGGCCGCCAAGCGCCCAAGGCGGAGGCGAGGCTGGGGTCTCCCAGCTCCGGCTGGAAGCCGAGCCGAGCCGCATCAACTTCCCACCCGGGAGCCTCTTTTCCTCCACCCCAGCATGGCGCGGCGCGCAGAAGGCAGCCGGGCTGGGGGGCGAGCCGCAGAGACTGGCGAAGGGAGATCCAGAAGAGGCTGGGAGCTACTTAGCTTGCGTGGGCCTCTCTTCTTCTTCTTCCTTCTCCTCCTCTTCCTCGCGGCGCTGAGGTTTCGAGAGATGCTCTTCTCCTCCGGTTCCTCGGGCTTTTCTCCTGGCCGGGAACGGGGGCGGCTGGGTGGCTTGGGTTGGGGGCGGGGGGGGTCGCCGACAAGCCTTGGAGAGAGCGAAATGGAAACGTCAAGCGCAACCGGTTAGTGAACCTCGCCCCTCCAAAAAAAAAAAAAAGCACACCCAGCTGACAATCGGGAAGCCAATCAGAGACGCTAGCTCCACCCGACTCCGCAAGGGTACCCAACGAAGCCCCATATCAATAACGGGGAAGGGAGAGGAAGGATCCGCCCCTTCTCCAAGGCTCGGCGATCGAACAGGGGGGCGTCTTTGGAGAACCAGCCTTTCCTTCCTTCCCACCCTCCCACCCGCCTATCCCCCTTTTTTTCTTTCTCCCCGTCGCCTCCCCACCTGCTTGTGTGTTGAGCTTGGAGCCTTCAAGGAGCCCTGGGGTGGGGGTGGGGACGCTGGAAAAGAAAAGGAAAAAGGAAAAAAACCACGGAGGATAGGACACGCGAGCCACGGAAGCCTTGGGGAAGGACCAAGGGAGGAGACAACCGGATGAAGAACAAGTTGGCTAGGAAGATGTTGGAGAGACGGGAGGTCTTCGCTCCCGGAGCTGTCCAGGTGCTGAAGCGAAGGCGCACGGAAACGCATGCCCCTCTCTGCTTTTTCACTCGATTTCCCAGCTTTCGGCTTTCCTAAAGGTTTGGTTTTCCTAGAGTGCCGAGGGAAAGGAAGGCCCAAAACCACCTTAGAGCCTTCCACTTGCAGCCAGTTCTGAACAAATGCTCAAGTCCCTTCAAGAGTCTGGCGAGGTTATCTTGGTTTGGCTTGAAGCGCGCTTTGAGGGGGGAGGGATGAGCTACAATGACCAGGGTTGACCCTGGCATGAAGCCAGAGAGAGAGAGAGAGAGAGGGAGGGAGGGAGGGAGGGAGGGAGGGAGGGAGGGAGAGGGGGAGAGAGAGAGAGAGAGAGAGAGAGAGAGAGAGAGAAAGAAAGAAAGAAAGAAAGAAAGAAAGAAAGAAAGAAAGAAAGAAAGAAAGAAAGAAAGAAAGAAAGAAAGAAAGAAAGAAAGAAAGAAAGAAAGAAAGAAAGAAAGAAAGAAAGAAAGAAAGAAGAAAAAAGAGAGTGCGACATTGTGAAGTCAAATTTGTAAGGCCTGACTTCATGCCTCCGATCCGAAACTTTCTTAACGGCGAAGGGTTGAGTGAGATGGGTGAATCTTGTTGACAAATTGTTGATCGATAAAATATCTGTCCTTCTCATTCTTGAAAAAACTTTAGTTGTTGGCATGTAGAATTATGCCTGACTTTGCTGGGAATAATGGTCAATCTTGAAGATTTGTATCCCTCTTCCATCCCACATGTACAGATACAAAAAAAACAACTTTATGAAGTCAATGGTTTTCAGGCCTATTCAATAATGAACCTGATTCTGTCTGCATAATTATAGTCGTCAATTTACAACCACCATTGAGCCAAATGTCATTTAGTTCTGTTGCAGAGTGAAACATCTGTTGAGCTTTGTCCCATTTTACGACCATTCTTGCCACCGTTAAGTCAATCACTGCAGTTGCTAAGTCAGCAACACGGTCGTTAAGCGAATCTGGCTTCCCCCTTGACTTTGCTTGTCATAAGGTCACAAAAGGAGATCACAGGACCCTGGGTTACGGCGACCGCCAGTTGCCAAGCGTCTGGATTTTGATCACATGATGCTGCAACAGTCGTAAGTGTGAAAAACGGTCCTAAGTCACTTTGTTTTTTCAACACTATTGTAACTTACTGTAACTTCAGTGCTATTGTAACTGGTCAGTAAACAAACTGTTGTAAGTTGAAGGTTACCTCTAGTGTCAAAAACAGTCTGTGTTCCTGAGCATGTCTAATGGTGGATCAAAACCAACTTCTTCTCCACCAAAAAGCCAGAGTTGATTTCCTTCAGGTTGCCCAACTGAGCTACTCTTTCCAAAGAACTGTTTGAACATGAACTCACGGATAATATTTAGACTTTGCTCCCTTTCATTTTCGGATAACGCCATATGATCAAAAGCAGAAGCCAATCACAGTGCCAATTTGTCTCATGGGACCAACATTTCTAATATCAACTTAAACAAGACCACACTTGGAATACTGCGTCCAGTTTTGGTCTCCACACTATAAAAAAAGAGGTTGAGACTCTAGAAAAAGTGCAGAGAAGAGCAACCAAGATGATTAGGGGACTGGAGGATAAAACATACGATGAACGGTTGCAGGAACTGGGCATGGCTGGTCTAGTGAAGAGAAGGACCAGGGGAGACACGATAGCACTCTTCCAATATTTGAGGGGCTGCCACAGAGAGGAAGGGGTTAAGCTATTTTCCAAAGCACCCAAAGGCCAGACAAGGAATAATGGATGGAAACTGAACAAGGAGAGATTCAACCTGGAAATACTGTAAGAAGAAATTTTCTGACAGTGGGAACAATCAACCAATGGAACAGACGTTGCCTTCTAAAGTTGTAGGAGCTTCATCACTGGAAGCTTTCAAGAAGAGACTGGACTGCCATCTGTCAGAAACGGTGTAGGGTCTCCTGCTTGGGCAGGGGGTTGGACTAGATGACCTACAAGGTCCCTTCCAACTCTTGTCATTCTGTAATCTGTAAACCTTCTGCCCGATTCTTTTTATGCAGAGGGAAAAACAAAGACGAGCAGTCAGCAGAAAGAACCACTGCAAAAGTTCATGAGTGCAAAATCAGGGATAGTTAGAAAGTCCTGGGACTTAAATATATGAATCCAACGATATTCTTATGCCATTATTAGAACAGGGCAGGCTGTGGATGCTATCTTTAAAAAAAACACCCAACATTTACAGCACGGGAAGTAGGAAATGAACAAACCTAATACTCAAGGACCATGATCTGACATCACAAGGACCCACACAACTTCCAAGAGGAGCAAGGGACGTCGTGAACATTGTGTTGACATCATCTGAGGCCACCAAGACATCAACGCTATCTTTTTTCACCAAAGCTAGCAGATCCGCAACATTCAGGAGAAACGAAGAAACTATGGTTTGCTTGCCTGCATCTCTTGAACGTTGGAGGCCTCCTTTGGGTGGGTGGGTGGGGGGAGATGATGTGGATGTCATCAGAGGGTTTCACCACAATGTGTATGGCATCCCTGGCTCCGCCCTTTTGTACATCCCTATAGTTTGCTTCCCAGTTTCTCCTGCTAGATTTGGACAACAAAGACCTTGTTGATGTTACGATGGTATCAGACGTTGTCAACACCATGTGCACGACATTCCTATCTCCTACTTTCATAGACCCTTGTATTTTAATTCCTTTGTTTCTCCTGAACTTTGGGGACCTCCTAGTTTTGGAGAACGAAGACTGTATTGGTCTCATGATGGCACCAGTTGATGCCATTGCTATGTTCATGATATCCCTTGTTCTTCACTTCCTAGACTCCTATAGTTTGCTTCCCTGCTTCTCCCAAACATTGGGACTTCCAAGCTTCGGGCAAAAAGATGGTATTGATGATGCCATGATGGCATCAAGATGATGTCACCACTGTTAGAATATTCATGACTGGGAGAGCCAATGGTAAGAAGGTCAGCCAATGAATAGGCATAGCAACTAAGTCAGCCAATGGGAGCTAAACACATCTGAGTCTGTGCAGAGAATCGAAACTGAAGCTAGAAGGCTGGGCGTGGCTCAGTCCACTCTGAACTCTGAAAATGAAACTAACTGTTCTCTCCTGCCGGTGTGTTTGCTTGCAACCGCTTGAAGAAGAATCTACATTGGTATTGTATATATATTCTTGTATATAAAGATGTTTCTTATTTAATCCTGCTGCATCACTCTGCCTGTGTGTGCTTTCTGGATTTAATTTTCTGCAACAAACTCTGGTAACCACCACATGCATGACATCCTTCAATCCTCTCTTTCGCAGACTCCAACTCTTTGCCTCACATTGGGAGGACTGCCTGCTTAGAAAAAAATTCCCAGTGTGACATCATGCCACATTTCGATAATGTCCCCAACGTACACATTGCCTGTCTTGCCTGGGGCAGCGCCTTTTTATTTTATTTTATTTTTGCCTCGCTGCTTAGCATCCTGCCAGCTTGGGACTCCAGAAAGTTGTTTGGATCCATTAGGCCCTAATTTTACCCACCAAAATTTTTTGGGGGGTCTGTTCGGATCTTCAGTAGGCCTCTCTTTGCAATTGAATTTGGAGCAGACTTACATGAAGGGTCACACCCCAAAAGTTTTTTTTATTATTATTACAATATATTAAAGCATATTACTCTGCCTTCGGTTACAGCCCGTCCCTTTCGTCAATGCAGTCTTCTCAAGTCTTCCCAGATAACCATCTCTGGATTTGGGCTCCCCCACCCCAGACAAGGCACAAACAGTGCCACCAAAAAGGAAATTAAAAAAAAAAAAGACGAGAGTCGCTTTTCTCTCCTGGGGCCCGCGGAGATGGAACACAAGCCGTTATCAGAAAGATGAGCTAATATTCCTTGCAAGACGAAGTCTCCGGAGTGAGGAAATGGCTCGCCTCTATGGAGGCAGATTGGACAATTCCAACTTGCCCGATTTCTCGTAACTTACAGCAAAATAAGAGAGTCCAGCAGTCACACGTCCGTCCGGACCGGTTGGAGATAGACACAATTTTCAGCAGACACAATTTTCAGCATCCCCAGCAAGTAAATAATAGCCATTTCTCAGCCCTGTCATGGCCCTATTGGCGCACGGTTTGGAGAAATTGGAACCTGGACCGTCCGATAGGGATGGCACGTCTCCCTTGGCATGTTTTGAGAGGCCAGGGGCTGGGGATGATGCTGTCCCAGGCCCCTCGGGCATGGGGGTGGGGAGGAAGGGAGGAAGGCGATAGATAGGAATGAGAGGAAGGAGGGAGGGAGGTGGGAATGAGAGGGAAGGAGATGGGAATGAGAGGAAGGAAGGAGGCAGGGAAGAGGAAGAAAGAAAGAAAGAAAGAAAGAAAGAAAGAAAGAAAGAAAGAAAGAAAGAAAGAAAGAAAGAAAGAAAGAAAGAAAGAAAGAAAGAAAGAAAGAAAGGAAGGAAGGAAGGAAGGAAGGAAGGAAGGAAGGAAGGAAGGAAGGAAGGAAGGAAGGAAATGAGGAGCGAAGGAGGGAGGGAGGAAGGGAGGGAATGAGAGGAAGGAAGATGGAAATGAGAGGAGCGAAGACGGGAGGCAGGCAGGCAGGCAGGAAGTGAAGTGGGAATGAGAGGAAGGAAGATGGAAATGAGAGGAAGAAGGGAGGAAGAAAGGCAGGCAGGCAGGCAGTGAAGTGGGAATGAGATGGAAATGAGAGGAAGGAGGTGGGAATGAGAGGAAGGAAGATGGAAATGAGGGAGGGAGGGAGGGAGGGAGGGAGGGAAGGAAGGAAGGAAGGAAGGAAGGAAGGAAGGAAGGAAGGAAGGAAGGAAAAAGGAAGAGAAAGAATTTTAGGAGATGACCAATAAACAGTTATTCCATAACCAAATAGAATTCTTCACCATAAGCACACCTACAAAACAATTGAAAAACCTAATCCTGACCTCTTGGGATCTGTTCAGCAAGCAGAACTACACAAACAATACTCACTCTTGATCCAGTGCAAATTTGATCATTTTTAAATGACAAAAAGCTTGGATCGTCCCGGTGCATTTTCCCCACCCGTTTATATTACCGGCAAGCCCAAAATACAGTGTCAACTGAAAATACGGCTCCTTTCTTTGCCGAGATCTTTCGGATTGGAACCGGTTGTTTCAGACGGAGATATTCCTGAATTGCTGGTGCCGAGATCCCCTAAAATGTGAACGTGGACAGATTTACGATGACGGAATCGCCAGCGATGGAATTGCACGCACCCGGATGCCCTGCACATGGTGGTCCTCGCCCTACGACCGCTTAACGACCATTCGAAATGACGACAGACCTTGTGAAACTTCTTTCCGATTTTCAGCCCCACCCCCTCCAAAAAAGACCGTTTTTCGCTTTAAAATTTAAAAAATTTGCTTTAAAAAAACCCGCGGCATATTTTACGACTGCTGCATATGCTTCGTGACCGCCAAAAAAAAAACAAGGAAAAAAGTTGCCAAATCAGCCACGTGATCCATTTTACGACCACAATGACTTAATTCATTTTACGACCACAATGACTTAATTCTGGTTCGTTTGGTGACCTTTCGAAGTTGGAACGGCACAGGAAAAAAGTCTTAGCACCGTTTTTCACACTTATGGCCACTGCATCATCTCTATGGTCACGTGATCGAAATTCGGACGCTTGGGGCAACCGACTCATATTTACGACGGTCAGAGTGTTCCCGACAGTCAGGTGATTCCCCTTTAACGACCTTCTGGCAAGCAAAGTCGATGGGGGGGGGGGAAGCCGGATACTCTTAATAATCATGTTCCTGACTTTAACAGCCGCAGAGATTCACTTAACAACGGTGGCGGGGACAGCCGTGAAACAGGAGAGCAAAATTCATGTAACAAACGTCTTCGCTTCGCGACAGGAATTTGGGGGGGCTCCCTTCTGGTCGTAAGTCCGAGGACTGCCTGTATTTCCGGCTCCGAAAAGAATTCCGCTCGAGACCGGCGAGCAAAGAATGGAGGGTTTTTTTTAAAGCACTTTTTTATTATTATTATTGATCTCATTGAAAACAGAACAAGGAAATGACAGAGCTGAAAGGCAGTGGGCCCCTTAAAACTTGTCCAAACATTGAACAGAAAACGAATGGAACGGAGGGAAGGGAGGGAGAGAGAAAAAAAGAGAAATAACACCCAGCCATATGTACTGTTTAGAAGAGTTGAACCAAGAGAAAAAGGGTACGGGGGAGAAAGACCCCAAAACCTGATACTGCACTAATTACAGTATTGAAAGATATATGAAAAAAAAAGGAAAAAAAGAAAAATAATTAAATGACCTCTTCGGTCATCACGCAAAAGGTGATGACTCATTTATGCTCACTACCGTACAACATATGTAGGGGAGATTTTTTTTGATTTTTTTTTAAGAAAAAGGGAGAATCCGGGTGGGTTGGGTTGGGGTTTTTTTTCTTCCTGTTCCTGCGTTTCATACTAAAATCACTTTGTTCTTTTTTTTATTTTTTATTTGTCTTTTTTTTCTTTTTTTGTTGGGTTTTTTTTTTGTCCTTTTTATTATACAACTGAAATTTCATGTTCACGTAGTGAGTAAAAATCGCAAAGAGAGAATTCAGCACCGTGAAGTTGCTTGGGTGGGTGAGTGGGTGGATGGGTGAGGAAGAGGAGGAGGAAGAGGACACCGCCGGGGGAGGGGGGAGAAGGAAGGGGACTCGTCCGTTCAACACCCCAACCCTCGTCCTCCCGCTGTCCACTGCACCCCACCCCTAATTGATTACAAAATAAACTCGGTCCGATCCAACTTCGGCCTCAGAAACGGGTAGCTTTCGAAGAGGAAGGAGAGGAGTAGAGGCTGGTTTCCAGGAAACAGGAATGGCACAAAATCTCCTGGGGCTTACAAAATCCTCCAGTCTCGACTTAAGAAATGCCCCCTCCCTTACAAAAAAAGAGGTCTCTAAGAATATCAATTTTTTTTTCTCCTTAAAGATGCCGCACCCCTCTCCCGACAACCGCCCGCCCCAAAGTTTCCTCTTCCGATTTGGAGTTAGTGTCATGGAAAACAGCATTCCTGTCCACGAGAGGGAAGAGGCAGGGAAGGAAAAAAATAAAATAAAATTATTTTAAACGTTAAAAAATAAAAAAGAATAATAATAATAACAACGCTGCGGGGATAGAGTAAGGAGGAGCTCTACCCGAGGACTAACGGAGAAATTCCAGATGGTCGCTCTCTTGACCTTGGTGAATTGGGATGGGGAGCGAGCGACAAACCAAGAATTTATCGGACTCGGTCTCTGGTTGGCCTCCTGTTCCAAAGCCCAGGCAGCCAGCAAATGAGTGGGTGGCAGGGAAGGTTCAACAGCAAGCAAAAAATAAAAAATAAATCTTTCCCGGATGCGTGCCAAAGCCGGCGCAACTCTCCGAGACTCTCCGCAGAGTTTGTCCCCTGCTCGCCAACGGGGAGCGACGGGTTTGCGAGCCGTCCATTTCAACGTTCCTTGTTTCCAACGAGGAGGGGAGGGGGCTTGGAGAACACTTATCACATTAAAAGAGGGGGAGGAGAGAGAGAGAGAAAAGCCTCGTTCTGCCACCCCGGAGCGTGCCACGGCGAGGCTGCCTTCCCCCTGCCACGTCGCGAGAGGGAAGGGAAAGAGGGAGGGAGGGAAGGAAGGAAGGAGGCTGGGCGCCACGCCGCCACCGTCCACACCCCCAAAAGGGGAACCAGTTACGGCGGACGCGGGCTCGCCGGGAAAAGGGCAGAACGAAACCGACGCAAAGCATCGTCTCCGATGTCACGGCCTGGCTTGGGAGGGGGGGGGCGGGGTCTTCAGGGAAGGCCTCCCAAAGCAGGGGGGGACGCCAAGGCGGCAGAGCTGGTGTCCGGGAGTCCGTTCTCGGGGGTCTCCGGTGAGGAAGCCGCGGCCGTGGTGGTAGCAGCAGCAGCGTCGGCCGCCGCCGCCACGCTGGCCTGCCGCTGAGCCAGGACGGCGCTCGAGTGCCTGCATTTCGGCGAGTCGCAGAGACAGCTGAAGTATTTGGCTTTAATGTTCCAGAATCTCTCGCCGTAGTCGAACCTGCGGAAATAGGAACGGTGCGTAAGCGATAACTTACTAAAAATTGTTTTGTGTGTGTTTTATTAAGGGGAGGAATCGCTTTTTGTATCTTTTCTTTTACATTCTTGCTTTTCTTCTTTTCTGCAATTGTTTTTTCTTTGGGTTACTTTTTTTTAGTATTTTTCTCGTTTTTATCTTTTATTGTAACGTTTAATCAAATGGTTATTTAGTAATAGTAATAGTAACAAGTTGGAAGGGACCTTGGAGGTCTTCTAGTCCAACCCCCTGCTTAGGCAGGAAACCCTACATTACTTCAGACAAATGGTTATCCAACATCTTCTTAAAAACTTCCAGTGTTGGAGAATTCACAACTTCTGGAGGCAGGCTGTTCCACGGATTAATTGTTCTCAGTGTCAGGAAATTTCTCCTTAGTTCTAAGTTGCTTCTCTCCTTGTTTAGTTTCCACCCATTGCTTCTTGTTCTACCCTCAGGTGCTTTGGAGAATAGCTTGATTCCCTCTTCTTTGTGGCAACCCCTGAGATATTGGAACACTGCTATCATGTCTCCCCTAGTCCTTCTTTCCATTAAACTAGACATACCCAGTTCCTGCAACCGTTCTTCATATGTTTTAGCCTCCAGTCCCCTAATCCTCTTTGTTGTTTAAATAAACTTAATGCCGGAGCATACGGGGCCTACAACTTTTCTTTCTTTGGAGGGTTTGAGCAAAGCCAGGGGACTCTGGATGCCGAAGAGCAGATGGGATGGGGCAAGGGGGCTACTTCCTCTCCAGGGGAGGGAGGGAAGGAGGGAGGAACTGCTGCTTATTCCGGGGTTGCCTCCAGTGGGCGTTGGGGGGTCTTACTCCTCTAGAAAGCAAACTGTGGGTCTGCCCTACGACCAAGCAGCTATTTTCTGGCCTGAGCAGACGCCGAGGCCAGCCTGCTCCAAAGTTGAGCGTCTCGGCCTTCCTACGTGGCTTTGCCTCCTGCAGCTGATGTAGGAAAATCAAAGATAGCAGGGAGCCAAATTTTGGACTACTCCAGACTGCAATGGAGGCCAAAATTTCTGCTGCTAAGCGAAGCAGTTCTTAAATGAGTTCTGCACCCACTTTACACCTTTGGAGAATTAGTCCATGGAGATCCTCGGTCATCCGGGTCATGGTTGTCCCAAAGGTGCTTTTTGCAAGAGGCAACTGGACTTTCGGGTTTTTCGTTGGAAGACGTTTCGCTTCTCATAGGAGAAACTTCTTCAGCTCCGACTGGATGACTGAATCCTTCTATTCCCCACCACCATCACCAGAGCCGAGATGGTGCAGTGGTTAAATGCAGCACTGCAGGCTACTGCTAGTTCAGCAGTTCAGCTGTTCAAATCTCACCGGCTCAAGGTTGACTCAGCCTTCCATCCTTCTGAGGTGGGTAAAATGAGGACCCAGATTGTTGGGGGCAATGTGCTGAACTCTGTAAACCGCTTAGAGAGGGCTGGAAAGCACTATGAAGCGGTATATAAGTTAAAGTGCTATTGCTATTGCTACCATCCAGAGCTGAAGAAGCTTCTCGGATGAGAAGCGAAACGTCTTCAAAGCAAAACAAGGAAGTCCAGTTGCCTCTTGGAAAAAAAGCACCTTTGGGATGACTGTTGAGTACAGGTCGTTCCCGACTTACGACAGGTTCTTTTAGTGACGGTTCAAAGTTGCAACAGCGTTGGACAAAAGGGACTCGGGGCCGTTGTTCACACATTCCCCAGGCTCGCGCGATTTAAATTCGGATGATGCTTTGACAACTGACTCATATTTATGTGAGAACGGTGGCAGGGACGCCCTTTGGCGACCGTCTGGCAAGCAACGTCAACGGGGAGGCCAAATTCACTGAACAACCGTCACTAAGTGAAGTGCTGTATGCCGAGGACGACCTGTATTGAAGACGGATTCTCACTTAACAACTGACTTGCTTAGCGACGGAAAGGAGGACGTAAACCGGGAGGACGTGAACTGGGGACTAGCAACGCAAGCTCTTTCTTTGAGAAGATGTCGGGGGGAACGGATGTGCCTCTGCTACAGAATCAAATGGGGGGGCATTAAAATGCAGCCATTTACAAGGGGAACATCAGAAAGGGGGCTAGACAAGGGTTTCACTCTTCTCCCCCCACCCACCCCCTGCCTTGACCTCCGTCTCTCCACTTCCGCTTCTGGGGCAAAGCACCCGTACCCGATTTCTTCCCCTGCCTCTATGTGTCTGCTGCTGAAGAAGGCGATTCTGGGAAAGCGCAGGTCCTGGTGGGACATGAAGACTCGCACGGCGATGAGGTTGGGCTCGCAGAAGTGGTTGATAAAGCGGCTGATGTTGCCGTAGAAGCGAGCGTCGATGCAGTAGACGTCCCGGTCCTGGAGGAGAGAAGACGGGAGAAGGGAGGAGTGTTTTACGGGGGGGTGTTAAAAGAAGGGACGATGACGGAGGCTTTCGAAACGCTTGGTGTTGTGGCCTGATTTAAGGGCCGGATCGGATCTGGCTCCCAACGGCTCTTGATGCAAAAGGCGATAGAAGAATAGAAGTCACAACAAGGAAACAAGGAAAGAACGAAGGGAGGGAGGGAGAAGGAAGGAAGGAAGGAAGGAAGGAAGGAAGGAAGGAAGGAAGGAAGGAAGGAAGGAAGGAAGGAAGGAAGGAAGGAAGGAAGGAAGGAAGGAAGGAAGGAAGGAAGGAAGGAAGTCCTCAAACAAAGCCAACAAAAATTTCAATATGGAATTTCTCTGAGCAGAAACCACCCAAAGCAATGGCCAAGGAGGAGGAGGAGGGGGAGGAGGAAGGCAGGGGTAAGGGGCAGTAACAGAAGGAGGGGCAAGAGGAGGAGGAGGAGGAGGAGGAGGAGGAGGAGGAGGAGGAGGAGGAGGAGGAGGAGGAGGAGGAGGAGGTGGAGGTTGTTAAATCAGGCCACCTTCATACAATAACCAAAAATCCCACTTCCAGCTGGATGCGAGCAAAAGAACTGGTATTTTAAAGCAAGCACTAGAATCACATAAGGCTCAGTTCAAGGAATGGCTGATGGGGGCTGGTACTCCCACCATGTCAAACCTCCCATTTGTGATTGCTGCAGTTATTCACTTACACCCCCTCCACTTCGCAGCAATTTGTCTGAATGAGTTTGCAACACAATCAAAGCAAAGAAGATCAAACGGCAGTTTAGTGTTTACAGGGTCGGATTTAGAACTGTTGATTTTGTCTCAGTTTCTCTCTCTCTCTCTCTCTCTCTCTCTCTCTCTCTCTCTCTCTCTCTCTCTCTCTCTCTCTCTCCCCTTCTCTTTCTCACACACATTCTCTATCTCTCATTCTTCTCTATCTTACTCTTTTTTTCTCTCTCTCTCCTTTTCATACTCTTTCTCTCTGTCTCTGCCTCTGCCTCTGTCTCTCTCTCTCTCTCTCTCTCTCTCTCTCTCTCTCCCCTTCTCTTTCTCACACACATTCTCTATCTCTCATTCTTCTCTATCTTACTCTTTTTTTCTCTCTCTCTCCTTTTCATACTCTTTCTCTCTGTCTCTGCCTCTGTCTGTCTCTCTCTCTCTCTCGCTCCCCTTCTCTTTCTCACACACATTCTGTCTCTCATTCTCTTCTCCCTCTCTCATACTCTCTCTTTCTCTTTCTGTCTCTGTCTGTCTGTCTCTCTCTCTCTCCCCTTCTCTTTCTCACACACATTCTCTGTCTCTCATTCTCTTCTCTCTCTCATACTTTTTTTTCTCTCACTCTCTCTTTCTCTGTCTCTGTCTCTCTCTCTCTCCCCTGCTTTGATGCACGTAAACAGTCTGAAAATGTGAAACTGTGTTTTTATCTTCTCAGTAGGATCGGATCCTTTCCCCTGCTCTGTCTTACGTTGGCCAGCCTAAAACCCCCATGGTCCTCATTAATTTATTTTTATTTTATGCCCTGAGTTTCCTCGGGGCAGCGTAAAACACACTCTCTCCTCCAATTTTGCTCCATCACAATAATCCTCCGGGTTATAATGGAGTGAGAATAATTGATCCCAAGCCTTGCCCCCCCCCAAGCAAATTTCCATTATTTTACTATTCCTGGAGAGATAATCTAATGAGGACCCAAATTGTTGGGGGCAGTATGCTGACTCTGCAAAACCGCTTAGAGGGGGATGTAAAAGTGGTGGGATGTGAAGTGGTATATAAGTCTAAGTGCTATTGCTGCCGTATATGCTGCTTACATGTATTTAGGCTGAAGTGGTCTATAAATTTTATAAAACAACGAACAATAATTCCAAAGGTAGCTTTGCTTGGACAGCTGTGACAATCCTGTGACAATCCCTTTAATACCAACAAGCCACAACATCTGTCTATTCAGGTCCTTGGGAAGGACTCGACAGGTGGATTAAAATGCCAAATCAAGGCTAAACATCTGGCTGACTTAAGAGAATATTTGTAGCTGAGGGTTGAACTGTGAGGCCCTTGGTGACCTCTGAACGTGGTTGCTTTCTTGCAGACGTTTCATTACCCGACAAGGTAACATCATCAGTGCTAGAAGGGAGAAAGAGCAAACCCCATTCCCTTCTAACACTGATGATGTTACCTAGTTGGGTAATGAAATGTCTCCAAGAAAACCACCAAGCTCAGAGAGCACCAAGGACCCCACATCCTCATCCTCATCCTCATCCTCATCCCTCCTCCTCCCCCTCCTTCTCTACACATCCCACTCCCTTCTACCACTGATGATGTTACCTACTTGGGTCATGAAACGTTTGCAAGAAAAACCACCAAACTCAAAGCGCACCAAGAACCCCACAGTCCTCCTCCCCCTTCCTCCTCCTCCCATAAACCCAACACCCTTCTAGCACTGATGTTATCTAATACGGTCATGAAACGTCTGCAAGAAAAACCACCAAGCTCAGAGAGCACCAAGGAGCCCACAGTCCTCCTCCTCCTCCTCCTCCTCCTCCTCCCTTCTAACACTGATGATGTTACCTAGTTTGGGTCATGAAACATGTGCAAGAAAAACCACCAGACAGCAAACCGTACAGGGTTGTATCGTGCGCTGAATTCCTAAAGTTAAGAACAGTACGCTTTGGTTCACCCTCGCCTCGAGGTTGAGCACGGAATCTCTTAATAGCCTCATGGTCTCGAGTCGGGTAGCCTTCTACTATTCGATTTACAAACAAGGCCGCGGCTTTTGCAAGAATCGTGTGTGCTGCCCAAACCAACCGTGTCTTCCAAGAGATGCCGGCGGTGCAGAGAGACCAAAAAGTTCCTTCGGCTTCTGTCGGGAGAAGGCGCACGTTGCTGCTTCTCCCTGCCTTCCCCTCTGTCCTTCCTGCCTCCCCCTTTTAAGTTGGTAATTTCATTTGCTTGTAAGTAGGCATCCTGCAGGCCTGGGTTGGCTGTAATTGGATTGTCAGGTTCAATAGCAGGAGTGGGAGGAGGAGGGGAAGCCTGGAAGCTTTTGAGTTTAAGGAACATGAAAATTGGCCTCCCTGATGCACAGAGAAACTACTTCTTCTGGTTTACCGCGCGTCTTAGGTCACATAAGTACGCGAAGAAGCATTTTCGCTAGGGGGTACCGCAGTGATGGCGAACCTTTTCTGGTTCGCGTGCCCACGCCCATTCCCCCCCCCCACGCATGCGCACAATGGGCAAACCGGAAGTGCGGAAAAACGCACTTCCGGTTTGCCCGTTTTGCTGTTTTTTGCATTCCGGGGCTTCAGGAAGCTTCCCTGAACCCTCCGGAGTGCAAAAAACAGCTCACTGGCAAACCGGAAGTGCGTTTTTCCGCACTTCCGGTTTGCTGATGGGCAACGCTCGCGTGCCCTCCGCTATGGCTCTGCGTGCCACCTGTGGCACGCGTGCCATAGGTTCGCCATCACGGGGGGTACCGTGTTTCCCCGAAAATAAGACCCTGTCTTCTATTTTTTTTTGAACCCCGAAATAAGCGCTTGGCCATATTTTTGGGGAGGTCTTATTATTTTTGGGCGCGTGGAGCAAGACGGGCCTCTTGCTGATTTCCAGCTCTGTCTCCCTAACCCTAACCAGAGGAAATGGCGGGGACCGGCTGCGCATGCGCTTAAATATTTTCAGGGGAGGGCTTATTTTTTGGAGAAGGCTTTATTTTCGGAGGAGGGCTTATTTTGGGGGGATGTCTTTTTATTTATTTATTTATTTATTTATTTATTTATTTATTTATTTATTTATTTATTTATTTATTTATTTATTTATTTATTTAGTTATTTATTTAGTTAGTTAGTTAGTTAGTTAGTTAGTTAGTGAGATTTATATACCGCCTCACAGTGCAAGCACTCTCTAAGCGGTTTACACCAGTAAGCAATGTATATTACTTATACTGCCCCCAACAATCTGGGTCCTCATTTTACCTACCTCGGAAGGATGGAAGGCTGAGACAACCTTGAGCTGGTGAGATTTGAACCGCTGACTTGCGAATCAGTCCGCTAAAGTGACCTGCAGTACTGCCTCTAACCGCTGCGCCACCTCGGCTCTTACTCTTACTTTCGGGGAAACATGGTATACACGACCACTGGACCAACTTAGGAATTTTAAGGATAATTCATGATGTTAGCAGTTCTCCCCCACCCCCATCTAGCCTAATGTCCCCCATTCCAGATGGGTCAGTTCCCATAATCCCCAGCTAGAAAGACATGGTCGGTTGGGGTGACGGGTGGTATGGTTCTATGGAGGTCAAGTTGAAGCGGGCTGGTCTGCTGGTGGCAATGAAATGAACAGCTGGTTGATTATGGTTGATCACACCATCAGACAGATGTGGGGTCCTTGGTGCTCTCTGAGCTTGGTTGTTTCATTACCCAATTAGGGAATATCTTCAGGGCCAGAAGGAAGAGGGGGATGTGGAGGGGAGGAGGAGGAAGAGAGGACAACTGTGGGGTCCTTGGTGCTCTCTGAACTTGGTTGTTTTCCCACAGGCATTTCATTACCCAACTAGATAACATCATCAGTGCTAGAAGGGAATGAGGAGGAGGAGGAGGAGGAGGAGGAGGAGGAGGAGGAGGAGGAGGAGGAGGAGGAGGAGGAGGAGGAGGAGGAGGAGGAGGAAGATTGTGGGGTCCTTGATGATCTCTGACCTTGGTGGTTTTCTTGCAGACGTTTCATTACCCAACTAGGTAACATCATCAGTGCTAGAAGGGAATGGGTTGGAGGAGGAGGAGGAGGAGGAGGAGGAGGAGGAGGAGGAGGAGGAGGAGGAGGAGGAGGAGGAGGAGGAGGAGGAGGATTGTGGGGTCCTTGATGATCTCTGACCTTGGTGGTTTTCTTGCAGACGTTTCATTACCCAACTAGGTAACATCATCAGTGCTAGAAGGGAATGGGTTTGTGGAGGAGGAGGAGGAGGAATATAGGGTCCTTGATGCTCTCTGAGCTTGGTGGTTTTCTGGCAGACATTTCATTACTCAAGCATCATTATTGCAAACCCGCTACCTTCTACCACTGATGATGTTACCTAGTTGGGTGATGAAACGTCTGCAAGAAAACAACCAAGTTCAGAGAGCACCTTTGATTAAAAGCCCAATGGGAACCGGTATAGACCTATCGAACGCAGTCCTGTTTATCTTCCATAACCAGGAGGGCCCAAAACCTATGCTTGCAGTTGGTTGAGTCATCATCTGACAACCAAATCCTGCTCCAAGGAGGTGCTTCGTTGGTTCCCTGCATCAAGGTTTGTCTTTCTGCTTCTCCTCATCCAGCAAAGGTTCCCATTCAGCAGCCCTTGGGGAAAAGTCGGCCTGCTTTGGGTCCCTTCTCTCAAACCCATTAGCCAAGCCTCTGGGCTTGCTTTGCCTGCCCCTCTTCCACGGGACTTGGCTGTTGAAAAAGTGAAAAGAGCTTCACACGCCGTCTCAAAGATCGTGTTCCACCCAGTGCGATGCAAGACGGAAGGAGGGGAAGAGGGGTGCGGGAGAATTCATTTTAGCACTTCTACTCGCCCTTGAAATCCTTAGCAATTAAAAAAAAAACCCCAACCACCATCCTTACCTTGTTGCCAAGGTCGAAAAGATAGCAATCTTCCTCACGGACATTTGCCTCCGAGTCAGAAATCAGCTCTCCGACGTATCTGCAGGAACACAACAAACAATAGCAATAGCAATAGCACTTAGACTTATATACCGCTTCATAGTGCTTTACAGCCCTCTCTAAGTGGTTTACAGAGTTCAGCATATTGCCCCCAACAATCTGGGTCCTCATTTTACCCACCTCGGAAGGATGGAAGGCTGAGTCAACCTTGAGTCTGGTGAGATTTGAACAGCTGAACTGCTGAACTAGCAGTCAGCTGAAGGTCGCAGTGCTGCTTTTAACCACTGCGCCACCTCGGCTCCTAAACACCACCACCACCACCCAAAAAATGTCTCTATATCGTGCAGAATCCAACATACCTCCCTAAGACCGATTAGAGCCCACAGAGTTGGTCTGCTGGTGGTCCCGTCAGCCAAACAATGCCGGCTGGCGGGCCCACGAACGAGGGCCTTCTCTGTGGCGGCACCGGCTCTCTGGAATACACTACCCCCCTGAGATCCGCATTATTCCCACCCTGCCAGCCTTCAGAAAAGCAGTAAAAACATGGCTTTGTCGACAGGCCTGGGGCCAATGATTTTAATACAACATCGATCACTCTTGACCCCATGAATGATTTATTGTATGGGTTTTAAAATTGTGGTTTTTAAATGTTTTTAAATGTTTTAATACCTATTGTTTTTAATGCTTTTTATATTTGTTGTTGCATGTGAATTTTTACTGTTGTGAGCCGCCCAGAGTCTCTCTGGAGTGGGCGGCATACAAATGCAACTAATAAGTAAATAAATAAATAAATCCAATACGTGTTTTTTTTTAAAAGAGGGAAAAAAGCAGGGTCTCCCAATTTTGGCAACGCATGGATTTCAATTCCCAAAACAATATCTGTCCCCAATTATAAATAAATTTCCCCACTGGAATGTAAGGCATAAATTAACATTTCTATTGAAGGCAGACTCTCCTCCCCTGGTAAGGGCTATCACTCGCTATCTTAATAGGATGACAGCAATACGAGCCAGCTACATTGAAAAGAATTTCATTGATTGTAAGAAAGATGAGCTGAGTTAGTGTCGAGATATTTTATTTGGGTTATCTAGCTTTAGAAATTTATTGAATTTTGATATCGTTGAATTTTGACGTCATGTACCACATATATTTTTGTACGTCGAGGACTACCTGTATTGATGTATCCGTCCCATGCCTTCAGCCAAGACTTTTTTAAAGTCAGGGTACCATCAGGACACCCCTCAATCAAACCATCGAAATTACCCCCTGTCGTATTGTCAAGCCAGGGTCGGACTATCCTTTCCAGAGATTTATACTGTTTACACGCAAAAAAAAGGCTTAGAAATCTGGCTGAAAACTGTCCAGGCAGCTGACCCCGAGCTATCTGGGTGAAACCCAAGGAAAAGAGCCAAGAGGCATCAATCTATCCACTGCTTGGCTTGAGACGCATACATTTTGGGAAAGGAGCCACTGAAGGGACAAATCAGGAGGAGTCGGGAAGAGCCCATGTGTCGCACATGGCCTAAGACAGTGTTGTGGTCCGCCAGCAGAGCTGGCAGCAAATTCGGACAGTGAGGAGGTTGGGGAGGAACATGGGCCAGTCCTGGAGTCTGGGGAAGCTCTGACGAGGGCTCTGCATGGGAGGCAGAGATGGGGCCAGGGCCGTCTGACAGTTATCAGCTGCCTTTGAAATCAGACATCAGTGAGGCAGACGAACAGCTGGAGCCTGTTCCCAGTGTGCGCATGCGCAGAGCTGCCAGACGAAGGGAACAGCTGAGGAACAAGGGTCGACTTGGGAGTAAGGCCACAGGGGGACGATGAATGGCCCCTCCCATAGGGAATAAAAGAGGAGCGAAAAGGGGAGGGGAGTTTGCAGGAGACAATTAGTTCGCTTAATTGGTTCGTGTCTCTCAGAGACTCCTTGCCAAGTTTGGAAGATATCTGGCCTGGCAGATCTCCAAGCCAGATAAGGTCTGTGACTGTAAATTCACCACAGATAAGGTCTGTGACTGTAAATTCACCCTTGAAAGACTTTGCTGGATGTGAATGAGAAGAATTCACAGTAACGTAATAAAAAGGGGTTTTTTGTCGGCACAAGGAGTCTGCTTTGCGGTTTGGGAACAGACTCAGAACAGACAGCTGGTTCTCCTAGGAGAGTCGGGACGGAGGAGGTCCTTGCTTTATCGTCCCTGGATTCAAAAAAAAAAAAAAGAAGGCACTCACTCGCACACAAAGGTCCCCAGGGGAATGTCTTGCATCGTCCTCACACCCCAGCCCATCTTCCTCGTCCGGAAAAGTTGCAACCTTATCCTGGGAAAAAAAGAGAAGAGAGGCAGCCCTGTGAAGCTCTGCAAGACCATCATCCCACAGGTGGGTGTTGACTCTGGTCTCAGAATTGTCACGGTGTGAATATTGCCAGTTGTATGTCTATGCAGGGTGATGCACCCCTATCCTAATATTATGGTACATTCCAATACAAGCAGAACACGTGATATGATCTTGTACGCAATGTGTGCATTATTAAACCTCCATTAATTCTCTTCTGCCTTAGCTCTTGACCTGAACGGTCGCTTTTCTTAGCAAAGATGTAATTATTCAGGATTTACTGTTTTTGTACTGAAATAAATATTTTCTATTAGACATTTAATCTCGGCTTTATTTCTAACTATCTGAATTCCAAGTAAAGATCCAAATCGCCTCTATGAGATTTTATTCTCATTCCCAACAAGAATTGGGCCAGTTTTGATCTCTACAGGTGAGGTTTCCGAGCCAAAGATGAAACGGGATTAATTTATAGAAGAGCCAGGTCCGTGGCTTTCTCAAGACATGTTTTACCAGTTTCAAAGAAGATAGAATGACGAGGATGGAAGGGACCTTGGAGGTCTTCTAGCCCAACCCCCTCCTCAAGCAGGAGACCCTATCCCAGACAAGTGGCTACCTGGGTCTCGGAGAAAAGCCTCCTCTGCTGTGGCCCCAATCCTCTGGAACGTCTTATCATATTAGAAAGACAGGGTTGGAAGGGACCTTGGAGGTCTTCTAGTCCAGGGGGTCCCCAACCTTTCGGACCTCAGGGACCACTAAATTCATAATTTTAAATCCCGCGGACCACTAATACGATCTGCCTAATGACTGGCTGGGTGGGCGTGGTCAGCCGCTCATGTGACTGGGTAGGCGTGGCCAACTCGATGTCACTCACGTCGAGGGGCGCCTGGCCAGCCTCTACTCGCCCCTCCCCTCCCAGCCACTCCTCACATGCCCTCCCGGGCTCCTTAAGGCCCCAACAGGAAGCAGTTGTTGGAGCTAAGCAGCCACCGCGAGAAAGAGTTGGCAAAACAGCTGGCTCAGTTCAAATTGGATCTGGCCGAGAAGGAGGCTCAGCAGAAGCACCTCACTGAGGACTAGGAGCATAGGCTTTCCAAGCAGAGGGAAGACCTGCGGGAGTGCAAGGCCAGGTACCGGCGCCTGGAGGCTCAGCGGGCTGAGATGGTCAGCCAGTTCCAGGCCATGATGCTGTCCCACTGGAACGAGGCCCTCCGGCTCTTTGTCACCAGCGGCGCCTTCCCTCCAGCCTTCGCCCAAAGCCCCACACCAGGAGGCTGAAGCAGACCCCAAGTTGGAATTTCTGCCCCACTCCAACCAGCACAAAAAGACCCCGAAGGGAGAGACTCTCTGCAGCAACACAAATGTTCATTGCACGTATCTGGCCCAGGGGCTGTAGTTTGAAGAACCCCGATTTAGTGCAGTATAAAAAATGCAAATAATTTTTCTGCGGACCACCAAAATTTTCTCGCGGACCACCAGTGGTCCATGGACCACCAGTTGGTGACCGCTGTTCCAGTTGAACCCTAGCAGGAGATCCTACACCATTCCAGACCAATAGTTGTTCGATCTCTTCTTTAAAAACCTCCAGGGTTGGAGCGTTCAACAACTCCTGGAGGAAAATCGTTCCGCCGATTAATTGTTCTCACCATCAAGAAATTCCTCCTTAGTTCTAGGTTGCTTCACTCTCCTTGATGAATGTCCACCCGTTGCTTCTTGTCCTGCCTTCAGGTGCTTTTGAGAAGAGGTTGACCCCCTCTTCTTTGTGGCAGCCCCTCGGATATCAGAACATTGCTATCATGTCACTCCTGGGTCCTTCTTTTCTCTGAACTAGACCTCATTCTTAACTCTGCCCTCCCCGGCTACAAATGGATGGTCAAAGGAACATCTGGAACATCTCACCGGAGTCCGTTTTGCACCACCCGATTCCGGCAGTTTCTCCAACAGGAACAGGCATGATTACACTCGAAAATTAGCGGAGGTTCAGCCGTGTTGAATTCTGGCAACAGCCGTCCTTCCTGCACCCGGGGGGAAAAAGAGAGGGTTTTAGCCAGGGGTGGGATTCAAGCGGTTCGGACCAGTTCGGGCGAACCGGATGTTAATTTTTAATCTGGTTCGCCAAACAGGTTGTTCCGAGGAATGGCTGACCCTGCCCACCCCGCCCCGTCCCTCCCAGGCCCGTTTTGGCTGTGAGGTGAGTGCAGGGCGCGCGCGGAGGCTCTGGGAGGGTGAAAAACGGGCCTACCGGAAGTACCGGAAACAGGAAAGGCTCCGGAGCCTGGGGAGAGCGAAAACCAGGGGTGAAATGCTCCTGGTTCGCTCGTGCCTGTCGGTCGTCGGAGAGCCGATCGCGAAGGCAGTGCGAGGCTCCGCCCACCCGCTGCCATTTGAGTTCTTTTACCCTCTGCGCATGCACAGAACGCTTTGCGCAAACCGGGAGCATTTCACCCCTGGTGAAAATGCCACCCCCGCCGTGGTGCAGGAGGCTGAGTAGGCCACGCATTTTATTAATTCGACATCATTTGTGCAACGGTGGTGTCATCGCACCAACGATTCAAATTAACACAATTGATGTCAGTGGACGAAGGACGCAAATCAATTTGGGATTCTGCAGACGTTCAAGAAACGAGGGGCAGAGATGGCTAAATCGGCTGCTCCGATCAAGGGGGGAGGGGGAAAACCTTGGAAACCGCTTCTGGACTTTATGCTTGAGGTAGGAAAAAAAGAAACTTTGATTTTGGGGTTTACAGATTAGATAGATACGGTGTTATGGAAATGGCTAGTTTAAACTACTATGTATTACTTCAAAGTTGGGGTTTGATGTTATTAGCCTATTCTCCTGCACCAAAGGGAGTCAAATGCCTTTTCTTTCTTTCCCCCGCTTCTTTTCCACACTTTTACCTTCCCTATTTCTCCTTTTGTTTGTTTTTTTTGTATATCATGAAAAAAATTGTTATAAACATAAATTTTAAAAAAAAGAAATGAGGGGCACACAAGCTGCCCCCATCTAATTCATCCGATCAAGGCGGCAGGGCCCAAATATTTTACAAAAAAATAATAATCATCCAACGCTAACGTTTGTGTTTTTCCAGCCCAGCTGATCGGTTCCTCCCCTCTGCCAGCTTTTTTGCTGTTTTAATGGTCTGAATTCTTTGCTGGAGATCTTCTCCAAGATTCGGTCGCCAGGACAACAAATTGAAATCAGCCCTACTTTAACCCTGTTTTCCCATACTCCGCTTTCTGCCACCTGGAGGGGAGCTCCAGGGTAGCCCGGCTGGAAGGGGGGAGAGAAATTGTGAGACCACCACCAAAACGCCCCAGAGGAAAGTGCCTGCCCCAAATCCTTACCCGGTCATACCAGCAGCGCATACTCAGTTGCCCGCACATGCACTTGCTGGAGGAACAGTCATCTATGCACACGCAGTACTGAAAGGAAAGGGAGAAGAAGCAGAGTTACTGGGGGAAACGGGGGAAGGAGGTGTCCAGCAAGGATGATGGTATGAGCTCTGCAATTCAGATACGGGAGCAGAGCTAAACCAATGGGAAATTATGATGGGTGGGGAAGGGGAGGAGGAGGAGGGGGAGGAGGAAAGAAGAGAAGAAGAAAGAGAAAGTGAGAGGAGGAGGAGGAGGAGGAGATGCAGAAGACAGAAGAAGAGGAAGGAGGAGAGTGAGAGGAAGAGGAGAAGGAAAGGAGGAGGAAGGAGGAGACGCAGAAGACAGAAGACAGAAGACAGAAGACGAAGAAGACAGAAGACGAAGACGAAGAAGAAGACGGAGGAGGAGGAGGAGGAGGAGGAGGAGGAGGAGGAGGAGGAGGAGGAGGAGAAGAAGAAGAAGAAGAAGGAGAAGGAGAAGGAGAAGGAGAAGGAGAAGGAGAAGGAGAAGGAGAAGGAGAAGGAGAAGGAGAAGGAGAAGGAGGAGAAGGAGAAGGAGAAGGAGAAGGAGGAGAAGGAGAAGAAGAAGAAGAAGAAGAAGAAGAAGAAGAAGAAGAAGAAGAAGAAGAAGAAGAAGAAGAAGAAGAAGAAGAAGAAGAAGAAGAAGAAGAAGAAGAAGAAGAAGAAGGAGAGTGAGAGGAGGAGGAGAAGGAAGAGGAGACAGAAGGAAGGAGGAGAGGAGGAGGAGGAGGAGAGAATGAGGAAGGAGGAGGAGGAGATGCAGGAGACAGAAGAAGGAAGAAGAAGAGGAAGAAGGAGTGAGAGGAAGAGAAGGAGGAAAGAATGAGGAAGGAGATGCAGAAGACAAGAAGGAAGAAGAGTAAGAGGAAGAAGGAGTGAGAGGAAGAGGAGGAAAGAATGAGGAAGGAGACACAGAAGACAGAAGACAGAAGGAGAGTGAGAGGAGGAAGTGGAGATGCAGAAGGAAGAAGAAGCAAGGAGGAGGGGGAGGAGGGAGGGAGGGAGACTCAGTTCCTGTCACCAGTCTGGCACCTGCAAATGAGTGATGTTCCTGTCCACGTTCATGGGTGACGTCACGCAGTTTTGGGAAATGTACTTGTAGTTGACAGGGCAGGGCTCACCATCGACAGAATTGATGCAGGGAATCGGGATCCGCTCGTAACCTCGGGCGATGTCTCTGTCACAGCAGGGAGAAGGAATGGCTTTAAAAGCAAGAAGCCGCACAGGCACGGATAGGTAAAAACGATACCGCCTGGCATCCGGAGGCTCTATTCTGGACCGGCTCGCCGTATTCTAAAGTCAGGGGGGAGGGAGGAGCCTCCAGGCCGTTCAATCCAGATTCTAAGACCTCCCCATTAATGCAGCTCCTAAACCCCAAACTGCTTTGAGCTGAGCTGAATCCGAAGGACTTGGCGCCAGTTGGTCAGGGACCCTCCTCGCCTTTTCAAATTTCCCTTTCATGAGAGATGCCCCCAGTGGTGGGATTCAAATAATTTTAACAACCGGTTCTCTGCTCTAGTGATTTCTTCCCAACAACCAGTTCGCCGAACTGCTCAGAAAGTTTATTGTAAAATAGTTTAGCAGTAATTAAGATACATGACGATGTACACTATATTTGGCAAAAACAGACTCAGCAGAAAAAAATGGGATGGGGGAATAGAATACATTTTTAATTGTGGATTGTTAATTAAATTAAATGGGGTTTTTGTGTAAGATTTGAGGATGACGATGTACATTGATTCTAGTAAAACAGAACAGCAGATGGAATGTGAAAGGGTAAATTGTTCTATTTTCAAAGACAGCTTAAATTAAATTATGTTTAATTGAACTTCGAGATGAAATTGAGATGTAATGGGATAGAAAATATGAGAACCGTAAGGTAGTAAATAGGAGAGTTAATTGATGTTATTGTAGGGATTAGGAATTTAGGGCGACTAGTAACATTATGTATGTATTAAAAAGAAAATAAGTTAAGATAAAGAAATATGTAATGAGAACATTAGGGATTGGAATTGAAACACAGAGATGACAATGAAATGGATTATGTATATGGAAAGGTATGTAAGATTGAGCCGGACAACACTTTGTTCGTAAAATATGTAATGTTTGTTGGGGGAAAAAAAAAACTTTTTATAAAAAAGAAAAGAAAAAAAGAACTAAGTTAACAACCGGTTCTCCCGAAGTGGTGCGAAGTAGCTGAATCCCACCAGTGGAAGCCCCCCTGCCCTGATCTGAGTGGGAAACCTAACAGCCCCTGCAGCCATCTCTCCTAAGAGGATGGGGTCTCCTCTCCAAAAAATAAATTTGGGGGTTGGGGGTGGGGAGAAATGGGAGAGAAAAGCAGGCGGTGCAACGTTTGGTTGGCCTGGAACTTAAGGCAGGTGGTCACACCTGCTTAGTATCTTCTCCACCTGGGCGGGTTTCTCTGGAGCCGATTCTTTCAGGGACTTGTTCATCTGTAAAGTGACCCAGACTTGGGAGTTGAGGCTAGAACACTGCAGCGGAGTCTCCCCCTCCTTGTTTTTCAGGGCCACGTCGGAGCCGCGGGAGAGGAACAGCCTGCAAGGGAAGGACAAAGGTCACCGAGAAGGAAGGGATGGTGCTCGGCTGCATCCGGTTGGTGTCAGGCGTGGGGTGGATCAGGGGTCCACAGGTGGTTCAAAAGGATATATAGGTTTATTAGGCTAACGGGGGTGCGCAGAATGCTGAGTTTCTCAACTGGGAAGCCGACAGCCCAGGTTCGAGACCCAAGCGCTGCGTAATGGTCGAGCTCCCGTTCCTTACCTCAGGCTCCTGCCCACCTAGCAGTTCGAAAGCACACAAAGGCGAGTAGATAAATAGGTACCACTTCAGGGTGGGAAGGTAACAACGTTCTGTGCGCCTTTGGAGTATAGCCATGCCGGCCACAAGACCATGGAATATGTGTTCAGACAACGCTCGGAAACAGAGATGTGGACCGAGCCCTAGAGTTGGACATGACTGGACAGGGAAACCTTTTACTTGTATTCTCTCTACAAAACTCTGAACTATGAATGGTCCTCATTGGTCTCGAATCTCTTTGCGCCCACAAGGGACCTAAGTCCAGCCCACCTTGAGTTCCGTTGACTCTTATCTGCCGCCAATTTGCTTTGACCGTTGGTAGTTCAGATTCTTATAGAGAAGTTAGTGCTCTGTGTCGGAGGCAGAGATGGGGCCAGGGCAGTCTGACAGTTACCAGTTGCCTTTGGAGTCAGACGAACAGCTGGAGCCTGTTCCCAGTGTGCGCATGCGCAGAGTTGCCAGACGAACAGCTGAGGAACAGCTGAGGAACAAGGGTCGACTTGGGAGTAAGGCCACAGGTGGACGATGAATGGCCCCTCCCATAGGGAATAAAAGAGGAGCAAAAGGGGAGGGGAGTTTGCAGGAGACAATTAGTTCGCTTAATTGGTTCGTGACTCTCAGAGACTCCTTGCCAAGTTTTGAAGATATCTGGCCTGGCAGCTCTCCAAGTCAGATAAGGTCTGTGACAGTAAATTTACCCTTGAAAGATGGGTAAATTTGCTGGATGTGAATGAGAAGAATTCACAGTAACTGAATAAAAAGGGGTTTTTTGTCGGCACAAGGAGTTTGCTTCGTGGTTTGGGAACGCCTAGGTCAGAACAGTTAGCACGCAATAAACCTGTGCCAATTTGAACCACCTTGGCTCGCTTGACATAGCCTGAGGACGCTTCTGCCGCCATATTAACCTCCCGGCCTTTGAATTTTTATCTTTACTTAAGTTTGAACTCGGTTTCGAAGCTACGCGTTTATCCGTGCATTTCTACGGTTTCATTCAACCGCCCAGAGGCGAGATGGGCGGTTTAATTTCATACAGAAATTTTTTTAAAAAAACGGGAAGATGGGAGGGGAAGAAACCTTCTCCCTGGTTTTGTACTTACACTACACACTCGTAGCGGTTCTCCCGGGCTGCAATGTGCAATGGAGAATCTCCGTGAATGTTCACCGCGTGCAAGTCGCACTTAGCAGCCAGGAGGATCTCGGCAATCTCGATGCAGCCGGAGAAAGCAGCCCAGTGTAAACAGATATTCTGCTCCTGAGGGAAGAAAGAGAGAGATTGGGGGAAGGTGGGAGAGGCAATCCAGGCTGCCTGACATTTGGGGGAACACCCCGGATTTTTAAGACCTTCCCACCCACCCCTCCTCCATAGTCCGTGGGCTGCCTTCTTTGAAGGCACAAATTCCTTCTCTTAAGGCCACCTCTAAACTCCCTGAGAGGAGGGGGAGGACCTCAAGAACAGATGATTCATTTGTTTGCAAGGCACAGCATGCTCAGGGTGCATCCACGGGGGAAATGCCACAGACGGGCGGAGGGAAAGATTTCAGAGTTAGGAAAGCCCTTGGAGATCTCCAGATGACACATCCCTCTAGGGCAGCCGGGCTAGACAGATCGGGAGGGTGGGGGGGAGAAGGGAAAACAGCAGAACGACGAGTCAGGGTGGGTTCCAGGCCAGAAGCTGACTGCAGGCCCCTGTTAAAAACACTTCGTTCTGCTTCTCCTCTTTCTCTCGAGCCCTGAAAGTTGCAGGGAGAGCCGAGGTGGCGCAGTGGTTAGAGTGCAGTACTGCAGGTCACTTTAGCTGACTGTGATCCGCAGGTCAGCGGTTCAAATCTCACCGGCTCAAGGTTGACTCAGCCTTCCATCCTTCCGAGGTGGGTAAAATGAGGACCCAGATTGTTGGGGGCAATGTAAAATATACATTGCTTACTGGTGTAAACCACTTAGAGAGTGCTTGCACTGTGAGGCGGTATATAAATCTCACAAATAAATAAATAAATAAGAGCTGATGGCTTGGGCGGAGAAGGGATTTATCCTTGAGTGTAAGGATTCTCGTTTCTGGCTTTGTCTAAAGTTCAGCTTCCGTCTCTCTATAAGTCTTGAAAAGAAAGGCTGGTCTAGAAAATACGCTTGTATAAGAGAGGAAAACAGCCACCACTTTTCTCATCAATTGGATCCCTCCAATTGGAACCCAAATGTATCAGGGCAAGATTCAGCAGTCTATCTGCACTTCAAACCCAAAGGCCACTCTTTTGAAGACAGCAAGAATAAAATAGAATAAAGACTAGACTAGACTAGAAACTTTATTGTCACTTTAAATGTACCCTAATCAGCCTACATTTAAAATGAAATTTCGTTGCATTCAGCTCTCAAAAGATAACCCTTATGCATATACCCACATACACACTTGCCAGTGGAGGTTGTGAGAGCCCCAACACTTGCGACCTTCAAGGGGAGACTGGACTGCCATCTGTCTCAAAGGGTGTAAGGGACTTCTGCTTGAGCAGGGGGTTGGACTAGATGACCTACAAGGTCCCTTTCAACTCTAATAATAAATCTAAAAAATCTAAATATATGACACAGAGAAACATAAAACTCTAGTTCTGATATATATATATATATATATATATATATATATATATATATATATATATATATATATATATATATATATATATACATATATATATATATACATATATATATACATATATATATATATACATATATATATATATATATATATATATATATATATATATATATATATATATATATATATATATATATATATATATATATATATATATATATATATATATATATATATATATATATATATATATATATATATATATATATATACCGTGTTTCCCCGAAAATAAGACAGGGGCTTATATTTTTTTGACCCCCCAAAAATGCCCCTGGCCTTATTTTCGGGGGATGGCTTATTATTTTTGGGGTGCAGGCAGGCCGCGACACACCACTTACTGAAGTTCGGCAGCTCCGTGGTCTCTCGGCTAATCTGTTTAGGGGGAAAAAAATCTTGCATAGTACAGAAACTCTTCTCGCGAGAATTAGCAAGTTCTCGAAGCGAGAAGAGTTTCTGCACTATGCAAGATTTTTTTCCCTAGCCGAGGGAAACCCCAGAGCTGTCAAACTCCAGTAAGTGGTGCGTTTCGCGGTTCTGCGGAGTTTGGAGCTTTGGGGTGAAGGATGGGGCGGGGCGGCGAGCGAGCGACCGAGGTGGCGGCAGAAGGGGCAGTAGAAGAGCGCGGAGCCCAAGAGCGAGATCCCAGCGGTCAGCAGGAGCCCCGAGTAGAAAGCGCCGGCTGCTGTGCCCAGGCGGAACGGCTCCCCCTTGAGTTCGGAGCCCAGCGAAAAGCACTTGAGACCCACCGGGGCGGCGCTCAGCGCGCAGGCAAGCAGGAGGTAGCTGGAGAGCGCGGCGCAGGCTCCCACTTCATCCTCCGCGTCTCCTCCGCTGCCTGCACCTCCTCCTCCCTGCCTCGCCTCCTCCGCCTCCCTTCTGTCCTCCTCCTCCCGTGTCCTCCTCGCCGTCATCGGCCCTTGCCGGGGAGGCGGCCGCCACGTGTTGCCGGGGAGGCGGCCCCCACATAATGCTGGGGATGGCAGTGGCGAGAAGGGAGAGTCCCGAATGCGCCGCCACCGGTGCCGCCGTTGCTCTGGCTGCTACCGGCACAGCGGCCGCCGCTGTCACCGCTGCTTCCTCTCTGCAGGCAGCCGGCAGGAATGGCTCACGCACCAGCTTTTTCCTCCCCGCCCTGCTTCCTCCTGCTCTCTCTTATTGAAGCGGCTGCTGCGGCTGCTGCTCTCTTGCTCGCCGCCGCCGCTACTGCTGGGAGCCGATGAATTATTGATGGCAGCAAGTTCGAGGCAAAAGAGGGGCTTAGCTTAGTCGGGAGGATCTCTGTGCTTCTTTGTAATAACGGGTGTTGACTCCTGCGTTTTAAAGCCACCTCTTGCCAGTCGCCCTTTGGCACGGCTGGCGCACAGAGATCCTCCCGACTAAGCTAAGCCCCTCTTTTGCCTCGAACTTGCTGCCATCAATAATTCATCGGCTCCCAGCAGTAGCGGCGGCGGCGAGCAAGAGAGCAGCAGCCGCAGCAGCCACTTCAATAAGAGAGAGCAGGAGGAAGCAGGGCGGGGAGGAAAAAGCTGGTGCGTGAGCCGTGCTTGCCGGCTGCCTGCAGAGAGGAAGCAGCGGTGACAGCGGCGGCCGCTGTGCCGGTAGCAGCCAGAGCAACGGCGGCACCGGTGGCGGCGCATTCGGGACTCTCCCTTCTCGCCACTGCCATCCCCAGCATTATGTTCCCGCAACACGTGGCGGCCGCCTCCCCGGCAAGGGCCGATGACGGCGAGGAGGACACGGGAGGAGGAGGACAGAAGGGAGGCGGAGGAGGCGAGGCAGGGAGGAGGAGGTGCAGGCAGCGGAGGAGACGCGGAGGATGAAGTGGGAGCCTGCGCCGCGCTCTCCAGCTACCTCCTGCTTGCCTGCGCGCTGAGCGCCGCCCCGGTGGGTCTCAAGTGCTTTTCGCTGGGCTCCGAACTCAAGGGGGAGCCGTTCCGCCTGGGCACAGCAGCCGGCGCTTTCTACTCGGGGCTCCTGCTGACCCGCTCTTGGGCTCCGCGCTCTTCTGCTGCCCCTTCTGCCGCCACCTCGGTCGCTCGCTCACCGCCCCGCCCCATCCTTCGCCCCAAAGCTCCAAACTCCGCAGAATCGCGAAACGCACCACTTACTGGAGTTTGACAGCTCTGGGGTTTCCCTCCACGGCAGCCCATTCTGAAAGAGAACGCCTCGCGAGGCTTTCAAAGTTCTCCAACTCGTGAGGCATTCTCTTTCAGAATGGGCTGCCGTGGAGAGAAGATCGAAGAACGCGATCGAGGTAGGAGGGTGTCCCTTCAAAATGCTTCAAAGTCCATCGAAGCATTTTAAAGGGATCCGTTTTGCCTGCCATGAAGGGAACCAATGCTTGCCTCCTTTTCTTCGGGGAACATTGGTTCCCTTCATGGCAGGCAAAACGGATCCCTTTAAAATGCTTTGAAGGACTTTGACCACCGGGCGGGGGATGGGGCGGGGCGCGACGTGAGTGAGGAAGGCGGTGACAGGGAAGCAGCGAACTTCCAGACGCTGGTAAAGTGAGCGCCTCGCAGCCCGGCCCTCCCCTGCATTCCCCCCCAAATTGATTATCTTACCAGCGTCTGGAAGTTCGCGGCTTCTCTTTTCAGCAGGTCTTTGCAGGGAAACTTCTTGAGAGATCTCTCTCTCTCTCTTTCGGGGCCAAAAGAGTGCCGCCACAAAAAGAGCGGCTCCCGGCATGTTCCCCCCCCTTTCCCCCGGAAGTAGTGGGGGGGCTTATTTTCGGGGGGGGGGGCTTATTTCAAGGCATGTCCCGAAAAAGCCCTGTGGGGCTTAGTTTCGGGACATGTCTTATTTTCGGGGAAACACGGTATATATACACACACACACACACACACACATATATATACATATATACATATACATATATACATATATATTCACATACATATATATACATGTATGTATGTACTGTGTTTTCCCGAAAATAAGACATCCCCTGAAAATATTTAACCGCATGCGCAGACGGTCCCCACCATTTCCTCTGGTTAGGGTTAGGGAGACAAAGCTGGAAATCAGGCAAGAGGAGCCCCGTCTTGCTCCATGCACCCCAAAATAAGACTTCCCCCAAAATAAGGCCAAGCGCTTATTTCGGGGTTCAAAACAATATAAGACAGGGTCTTATTTTCAGGGAAACACATTATGTATATATAGTATACACTCCTGCGAGTCCCTCAGACTGCAAGGCGATCCAAGCGGTCAGTCCTAGAGGAGATCAACCCTGACTGCTCTTTAGAAGGCCAGATCCTGAAGATGAAACTCAAATACTATGGCCACCTAATGAGAAGGAAGGACTCACTGGAGAAGAGCCTAATGCTGGGAAGGATTGAGGGCAAAAGAAGAAGGGGACGGCAGAGAACGAGGTGGCTGGATGGAGTCACGGAAGCAGTCGGCGTGAGATTAAATGGACTCCAGAGGATGGTAGAGGACAGGAAGGGCCGGAGGAACGTTGTCCATGGGGTCGCGATGGGTCGGACACGACTTCGCAACTAACACCAACAATGTATGTATATATATGTGTGTATATATGTGTACATGTGTGTGTGTGTTTGTGTATCTATAGCGATAGATAGATAGATAGATAGATAGATAGATAGATAGATAGATAGATAGATAGATAGATAGATAGATAGATATAGATAGGATAGATAGATAGATAGATAGATAGATAGATAGATAGATAGATAGATAGATAGATAGATAGATAGATAGATAGATAGATAGATAGAGATAGATAGGATAGAGAGAGAGAGAGAGAGAGACAGACAGACAGACAGACAGACAGACAGACAGACAGACAGACAGACAGATCCAGACACACACACACACACACGGCAGGAAAAAAAAGAATCCTCCGATGGCTGGCATAAGGAACAAAGCTGTTACACAATCTAGTAGTCCTGCTATAGATACAGCAAAGTTCACATTCTGGCCAGAGAGGACCCCTCATTTGAAAGAGGGGTCCAAGAGGCCATCTACTTTAAGATTGAACAGCCCTCTCTCAACAGAGGGGAGGGATATGACACCACCCATCCCCTGTTTCAGCAGTTTGAAGAAGACTCCACACCTATTTGCACTTTTCAGGTCACCCTCAGGGCACAGATAAACCTCCAAGTGGCCTCAATGACTCTCAGAATGAGCGCTAAGGACCGGATGACTGCAAGGAATATAAATCCTCCCATTCGCCGCCACTCCATCAAAACTGAAGGAGCTTCTTGGGCGAGAAGCGAAACGTCTTCAATGAAAAACAAACCAAGTCTAGTTGCCTTTGGCACAACCATGACTTGGGACGACTGAGAACCTCCAGAGATTCTCCAATCGTTCTCAGGTTCTGCAGATTCTGACGAAAGCCAGGTTCGCTGGTCCCTCCAATGAGAGGTGTGTCCACCCCACCCAACTTACGTTATCTCGGATGTTGATGTCAGAACCTTTGGCCAAGAGAAGCTTCACCAGCTCTACGTGCTTGTACTCCGTGGCCCATATCATCGGCGTCCAGCCTCCGTCATCCTGGGAAGAAAGGAAACAACATTTGAGCGGATGCCAAAGCCTGACAGGGCACTGTCTACCCTGGAGATGGGAGTATTATGGTACGTGGGGAACTTGAAAGAGACTAGGTGGATTCTGACATTGTTTTTAGAAAACCAAAAGGCCCATCAACTCTTTGTGTAGGACATTCAGGTGCCAATCAAAGAAGATCAAAGTAAGAGGTATCCCACTCTCATTACCTTTCTGATCAATAAGTTGGTGCTCTCTAAGCTGGGTTGTTTTCTTGCAGACATTTCATTACCAAACTAGGTAACATCATCAGTGCTAGTCAGGAAGTAGGGTTTGCTCTTACTTTAGATGGCCTGTCAAATGTTGGTGGGAATGGACTGGCGGTTTCTCGATTGGGCTGCCGCATTCTGCTAGCTTGTTGTTTCTTAATTGGGGTATTGTTTGCTTCTTGGTCACTGGCTGCTTGGTGATGCGTTGTGCCACCCATGGCAACCACTCTGCATACAGGCAACCCCCCTGCAAGTCAGCCCAGCCCACGCTGTAAGGGCTCAGGAGGCCACAAACAGAGCGCTGGGAAGTTGAGGATCAAGCACGATTGGCCATGTTCCTCTCCTGCAACCACACCAGGGTTATTTTTCATCGATTCTGGTGGAAAGGCCTAGAGAAGGCTGAACAGACAGGAAAAAAAGGGGGTAGGGAGGAGGGAGAGGGGGGGAGAGATGTCCTTTCGGTGACTCAGAGAACAACCTGAAATGGCTTGGTTGCAAGGCAACTGCGAGCATGGGAGAACGAGAAGGATGCGTGGGCTCCGTTAATTCTGGCTAGAACGGATCGCAAAAACAGGGACAGATCAGGCAGAGTCTTCTGGGCTGACTCCCATCCACCTCCTGAAAGCTGGGCAATTGGGAAAGGATTGTGGGGGTTGGAGTCCCCGGCCACCAGAACCCATAAGGAACATCAGCTGTGCGTGTATCCGTAAGTCATAAGAATGGTTGCAGGATCTGGGTATGACTTAAGTCTAATGAAGAGAAGGACTGGGGTGACATGATAGCAGTCCTCGAATATCTATGGACCACGGTGGCGCAGTGGTCAGAGTGCGGTACTGCAGGCTAATTCTGCTGCCTGCCGGCAATTTGGCAGTTCAAATCCCACCAGGTTCAAGGTTGACTCAGCTTTCCATCCTTCCGAGGTGGGTCAAATGAGGATCCAAATTGTTGGGGGCAGTAGGCTGACTCTGTAAACCGCTTAGAGAGGTCTGCAAAGCACTGTGAAGCGGTATAATAAGTTCTATTGCTAACTAAGAGGTTGCCACAAAGAAGAGGGGGTCAGCCTATTCTCCGAAGAACCGGAAGGCAAGTCAAGAAACAATGGATGGAAACTACCGTATTTTTCGGAGTATAAGACACACTTTTTTCCTCCCTAAAAGAGGCTGAAAATTTGGGTGCATCTAATACTCTGCATGTAGCTTTTTCAGAGCTTTTTTTTTCAGCCCTAACGAGGCACAAACCATTTTCCCAACTCTTACCGGCTTGCAGACTTTTTTTCATTGCTACTCCCTCCGAAGAATGCTTTTTCCAGCCCTAACCAGGGGATAAAATAATGTGCTGAAGCTGACCAGACTAAGGACTCTAGCCAGATGAATACCTGGTAGGCAGATCTTTTTCCTTATTTTCCTCCCCAAAAACTAATGTGTGTCTTATACTCCAGTGCGTCTTATACTCCGAAAAATACGGTAATCAAGGAGAGAAGCAACCTAGAACTAAGGAGAAACTTCCCAACGGTGAGAACCATTAATCAGTGGAACAGCTTGCCTTAAGTTGTGGATGCTCCATCACTGGAGGTTTTTAAGAAAAGATTGGACAACCACTTGTCTCAAATGGTTAAGGGGTCTCCTGCTTGAGCCGGGGGCTGGACTAGAAGATCTCCAAGATCCCTTCTAGCTCTATTCCGACCTAAAAGTCAGGTTTTAGTTGTTCTACTAAAAGAGGAATGGGTAGCCAGACAAATGCCGGTCCAAGTCAGAAGCAACATCACTCACTTGGCAGTTCACGTCCGTCTGTTCATTAGACAGGAGATATTGCACCACGTCGTAATGGCCCTTCTTCGCTGCCAGGTGCAAACAGGTGGATCCTTCAGCATCCTAAAGCAAACACAGGTAATCAGGTGGAGGGGTCAACAGAGCCGGAGGAGGGAGGATTAGAAGGTGAGGAAAACCTGACACCATGGATGGGGTGATAAATTAGCTCAGAAACCCTCTGGGTTTTGGCCAGATAATTTTTGGCTGGTCATATAATGCTGGCAAAGTGATTTCATAGCTGCCCTGCTAAGCAGCAGGATTGCTCTGTTGCTGTTTAACAATAGTTTGCTTTGGACGCTGTCAGTGCCATTGCTACGAGAGTCAAGCGATTGAAATCCAAGCTCTTGACTTAAAAGTATTAAGCGGCACTGCGAAACCATCTCGAACGCATTGGCTGCACATCCAAACTTTCATCTTGCTCCCTTCTGTCCTGGCCATTTTTTACAGAGGCACGATTGAGAGCCTTTTAACAAACTGCATCCCTGTTTGGTTTGGTGGTCGCAGTGCCTCAGATAGAAAGTCCCTACGGAGAGTGGTGAGGACAGCGGAGAAGATTATAGGAAGTTCGCTTCCTGTTATTCAGGATGCTGCTTATAAGCGCTATGCGCTTAGAGCTCATAGCATTGTTGGAGACCCCACACACCCACTTGATGGTCTGTTTCTGTTGCTCCCCTCTTGGGGGGGGGGGTTCGAAGTATCTATAGCAGGACTACCCTGTTTCCCCCAAAATAAGACATCCCCTGATAATAAGCCCAATCGGGCTTTTGAGTGAATGGCAATAAGGCCAAGCGCTTATTTCAGGGTTCAAAAAAATATAAGATAGGGTCTTATTTTCGGGGAAACACAGTACTAGATTCTGTAAAAGTTTTGATCTTTAGGCCATCCGTCTTCTAAATTCACAGGATTCTTTTCCCCACCACCACGTATGTGTATACATTTGAGCTAGATTACTGTGATTTCCCTGTGTCATATATGTGTATGTGGGTATATGCATAACGGTTATCTTTTGAGAGCTGAATACGACAAAATTTCATTTTAATCTATATTGATTAGTGTATATTTAAAGTGACAATAAAGTTTCCATTTTATTTCTCTTCTCTTCTACTCCATTTTATTTTGTTCTGTTCTTTCCGTTCCGTTCTGTTCCGTTCCACTCCATTCCATTCCATTCCATTCCATTCCATTCCATTCCATCTTCTATTCTGTCCTGTCCTGTCCTGTCCATTCCATTCCATTCCATTCCATTCCATTCCATTCCATTCCATTCCATTCCACTCTACTCTCCTACCCTACCCTACCCTACATTTGGTAGGAATCTAGGGCTGAACACCTACATCAACAGCAGTGCAACTGTGAGATCTTCAACTCAACTGATGATTGAATTCCTACTTGATGCTAACGTGAAAAGTGTTTGGCCAGGTGGGTTACGAGAATGCACCATTTATGGATTGCAAACCAGGAATTGCACCCAGTGTGGCTCCTTTGGAAACCAAGTTTAGGGAAACAAGCCAAGCCTTACCTTGGGGTCTACCAATGCTCCAGCCTTAATGAGGTATTTCACAGTTTCCAGATGGTTATTCTCTGCTGCTTCCATAAGGGGAGTCCTCTGGTCCTGAGAACAGGTGTCTATGTTAGCGCCAGCCTGTACAGAGGTACCGTGCGGACACAGAACACAAAGAAAGAACCAGAGTTAGCATTTTTTTTATTCTGCCAACAGGCCAGTTGTTTAAACCCAACATTCTGGTCAGGTTCATGCCTCAAACTAGGATGTAATGAGATTTGCTAGTTTGTGGCTTAGGGATGTTGTGCAGATGCTATCACCTGCTCTACAAAACATGACTTATGGGTTCCGGAACTGCACAGAACTCATAAAGACATTGCAGTTGTGGAATTGCTATCTCTTTATCTCTTCTTTAGCTTTTTTTTTTCCCGGGAAGTCCAAGAGATGCACAGCATTCTCTGACCTCTACTCTTTCCTCCCAACAGGTCTGTCAAGTAGGTCAGTCCAAGCCATCCTCAGGGAGCTTGGCAGCTAGCTGGGGATTCCAAAGGCAGCTCTCCGTGGTCCTGAACTGGTACCCCAACCAACCATTACATCACACTGGCTGGAACGAACCAACTCTCAACTGAGTGGTCCTTGGCGCTCTCTGAGCTTGCTTGTTTTCTCGCAGACATTTCATGACCCGAACTAGGTAGCATCATCAGTGCTAGTCCTGATGATGTTACCTAGTTCAGGTCATGAAACGTCTGCGAGGAAACAAGCAAGCTCAGAGAGCAGCAAGGAGCCCACAATCCTCCTTCTCTTCCTCCTCCCCCCTTCTAACACTGATGATGTTAGCTAGTTTGGGTCATGAAAGGTCTACAGGAAAACCACCAAACTACAAATATTCTCCTTTTATGAGTAAACTCTGTCAATGATGGCCAAATTACAATTTTTTCCCATGCAGAAAACCCAAAGCAATCTACTTTCTTCCACTCCAGGTTCTGTCTTCCTCAACCCTTCATCCAATAGCCAGGGCAAGGATTATGGATCTAGACAAAGCATCGTATTTTCTATATCAGTGGTGGCGAACCTTTTTCGGCTCGCGTGCCAAAAAAGGTGGGGGGGGCGTGCTCGCGCGCCCACACCCATTCCCTCACCCCCCCACGCATGCGCACAACACTTCCCCATGCTGCCCCCTGCGCATGCGCACACACCCCCACCCCCGCACAAAGGCTTACCGGAGCCTGGAACGACGAAACCGGCAAACCGGAAGAGCGAAAAAAAGCACTTCCGGTTTGCCGGTGTGCTGTTTTTTGCACTCTGGAGGGTTCAGGGAAGCTCCCTGAAGCTCCGGAATGCAAAAAACTACAAAAGGGACAAACCGTAAGTGCGTAAAAGTGCACTTCCGGTTTGTCCGTTTTGTAGTTTTTTGCATTCCGGAGCTTCAGGGAGCTTCCCTGAACCCTCCGGAGTGCAAAAAACAGCACACCGGCAAACCGGAAGTGCTTTTTTTCGCTCTTCCGGTTTGCCGGTGGGCAACCCTCGTGTGCCGGCTTCTATGGCTCCGCGTGCCACCTCTGGCATGCGTGCCATAGGTTCGCTACCACGGTTCTATATGGTTGGAAGGCTACCCGATTCCACCCCAGCCTCTATCTTCCTCAACCCTTGAGCCAATAGCCAGGGCAAGCATTATGGATCTAGAACAGTGTTGGCAAACCTTTTCGGCACTGAGTGCCAAAATGGGAACGTGTGCGGGGGAGTGCCTGAAACCGGAAAAGCACATGCGCACGCCGGGAAACTGAGCTTCCGGTTTCCGGCATTCACATGTGCACCGGTCGTCTGGTCTTCCAGTTTCTGGCGTGCAAAGACCAGCTGGCCGGCACGCATGCACGTGCCGGAAACCGGAAGCTCAGGTTCCCGGCGCATGCACGCATGCCAGGGAGCTGCTCTTCCAGTTTCCGGGGCGCACATGAAGACTAGCGCCCCGGAACCCGGAAGAGCAACGGGCAATGGCTGGCGTGCCCAGAGAGATGGCTCTGCGTGCCTTTTCTGGCACGTGTGCCATAGGTTCGCCACTACCGATCTAGAAGAAGCTTGGAATCAGTAACGTTGACTGCTTTTAGAACAAACTCAGCATCTGTTTAATGAAAGAAATGGACGCTCAATATCCCCGATTGATTTTGGCTCTCTAGGAAGAGAAAGGAGCTGTGGTGGCGCAGTGGTTAGAGTGCAGTACTGCAGGCTACGTCTGCTGTCTGCCAGCTGCCTGCAATTTGGCAGATCGAATCTCACCAGGCTCAAGGTTGACTCAGCCTTCCGTCCTTCCGAGGTGGGTAAAATGAGGACCCAGATTGTTGGGGGAAATATGCTGACTCTGTAAACTGCTTGCAGAGGGCTGTAGAGCACTGTGAAGTGGTATCTAAGTCTAAGTGCTATTGCTATTGCTCCTTCCTTCCTTCCTTCCTTCCTTCCTTCCTTCCTTCCTTCCTTCCTTCCTTCCTTCCTTCCTTCCTTCCTTCCTTTCCTGGTTAGAATGCAGTACTGCAGACTGACTCTGTCCAGTGCCAGGAGCTCAGTCCTGACTGGCTCAAGGTTGACTCATCCTTCCATCCTTCCAAGGTGGGTAAAATGAGGACCCAGATTGTTGGGGGCAAGAGGCTGACGCTGTAAACCGCTTAGAGAGGGCTGCAGAGCACTATGAAGTAATAGCAATAGCAATAGCACTTTACTTATATACCGCTTCATAGTGCTTTACAGCCCTCTCTAAGCGGTTTACAGAGTTCAGCATATTGCCCCCAACAATCTGGGTCCTCATTTTACCCACCTCGGAAGGATGGAAGGCTGAGTCAACCTTGAGCCTGGTGAGATTTGAACAGCTGAACTAGCAATCAGCTGAAGGTCGCAATGCTGCTTTTAACCACTGCGCTATCTCAGGCCCCTAGTGGGCCTGAAGTGGTATATAAGTGCTAATGCTATTGCTACCCCTGGTTAGGAAATAAACTTTTTTTTAAAAAAGGATGAACCTGAATTAGCATGTGACAAATCTCCACGTGTCCCGATTCTGCGGCTGCATGAAGAGGCGTCCTTTTATTCTGGTGCTCCATTTTGAAGTTGGGATCGATCCCGTCCACTGAGCAAAAAAAAAAAAAAAAAAGAGGAAGACAAAACCAGTTTTCCTTTACAGGCAATCCTTGACTTATGACCAGTTGCTTAGCAACCGTTCAAAGTTACAACACAGCCCCCCAAGAAAGCCACTCCTGACCCTGAGGGTTCAAACTTCCAACAGCTGTAAAATTGGGTCAGATGTGGGAGGACCCACATAACAACCAGCACAATACACGGCCGTAACTCCGGGCTCAATTGCAGTCTGATGTCAAAGACTGCCTCTACTTATGGAGGGGGGAGTTTTATAGAGGAGACAGAGAAAGGAGGGAAAGGGTCGATGGGTCCCCTGGCTGCTGCTGCTGAGTTTCTGTTTCCAGAAGCCCCACCAAGATTCAACCTGGAAGTGAGGAGAAACTTTCTGACGGTGAGAGCGATCAACCAATGGAACAGCTTGCCAGCAGAGGTTGTGAGAGCCCCAACACTTGTGACCTTCATGGAGAGACTGGACTGCCATCTGTCTCAAAGGGTGTAGGAACTCCTGCTTGAGCAGGAGGTTGGACTAGATGACCTACAAGGTCCCTTCCAACTCTAATAATAAATCTAAATCTAAATGGTCAACAAGCAAGGAAGGAGGGCACTGAGGTTTAGGAGCCAGTGGGGCGTGGGACCCATCTCTCCTACAGGAAGAGCTCTTGAATTTACCAAATTAGACCCACGAGATGAGAACTCGTGACAAGGCCCTGTTTCTTTTCTCTCTAATCTTCCTGAGTTTGGGGCCTCAACAAGGCAGCAGGAGAACAAAACCACAAAGAAGAAGGGTCCGTCTACACCATGGCCAACATCATCCACAGGACAGGGTGAGAAACACCCCGCAAAGCTGTCACTCACCAGTGAGAAGCCAAAATCGTTTGGCATCCTCATCCACACTGATTAATTGTTCTCACTGTTTCAGATTGGATCTTGAACCACACACAGCAGTCTAAAGATCCCATCTCTCAAATCGAGAATCTCTACTAGTTGCAATGTGCATTTGTCACGTAGTGAATATTGTCAGTTGTATGTCTATGCAGGGTGATGCACCCCTATCCTAATATTATGGTACATTCCAATACAGGCAGAACACGTGATATGAGTTGTGCGCATGTGTGCATTCCAAAACCACCATTAATTCTCTTCTGCCTTAGCTGTTGACCTGAACGGTCGCGTTTTATTAGCAAGGATGTAATTATTCAGGATTTATTGTTTTTGTACCCAAGTAAATATTTTCTATTAGACTTTTAATCTCGGCTTTATTTCTAACTGTCTGAATTCCAAGAAAAGATCTAAATCGCCTCTATGAGATCTTATTCTCATTTCAACAGCGTTGTTAAATGCTGGGGGGGGGGGGAGGAATTTTACTCACCCAACATAAGGAGGACCTTCTGCAGCTCCCTTTGTCTGGCTGAGAAGTACAGCTGCTTCGAGTGAAATCGTAATTTCTTGGGCCTGCGAAAGCAGAGGAAGAAGTTAAATTTCAAGTTGGAAACACGGGATTCTGTGATTCCCCCCCCCCAAAGAATTTCACTTCGATTCAAACCAAGAAAAAGTCGATATTTGGTTATCTTAGCTGGATGTGGTCAACTTAATCAGAGCAGTCTGGGGAACAAGCCACAACGCAGGAGATCCTGACCTTCTGTGATGCAAGCAGAACCAGAGTTCACGGTCCTGAGTGTTAAGGAATTAATTCAGAGTCCAGGGTTTGCCCAGCGGAATGTGGAGTTGCAGTTTGATAATAAGAGTCAATAATTGAATGTCTTCAGCGTGTTAAAATAATAATAATCTTTACTCGAAATGAACAGCACAACTATAACACAAATAGTCCATTCTTGGATAAATGAACAAAAACTTTCTGTATGCTAACAAGCCATAAATTCATCTCTCTTACTTATCCCCAGTAGATAATATTCTTCCAAACATACATCAATAGAAGACCTTGAACTTCTTCAGTCAAAACTCTTGTAGCTGCACGCTTTAAGCAGTCTCTCACACACAGTGAGCAATCAATCAATTAATGAAGCATGCATGTGTGTGCGCTCTCTCTTTATATTCATTAGCAAACAAACCTGGATTCATTTAAAGCAGTGGTTCCCAACCTGGGGGTCGGGACCCCTTTGGGGGTCGAATGACCATTTCCCAGGGGTCGCCCCGGCATCCTCAGCTCCCCCCCCCCCCACTGCCACAAGCCTGGCCATATCAACTCAACTCGCCCGAGCCCTCCGATTGGTTGGGAGAGGTGCCATTCAGTGAGAGGCGTTTGTGACGCCTGGCGGCCGAGCTTTGGCAGCATCAGCTAAGGGGCCAGCTTTGCTCTGAATTCTGGGAGTTGAAGTCCAGGCACCTTAAAAGTTGCTGAGATTGAGAAATATTGCTGTACACTTGTTGGTTATGAAATCTAAATACAGAAGTAGACTTGTTGTGGAAGATGATATTCCTTGTGCTCTTGCAAAGACTGGCCCGAGAATTTCTGATCTGGCATAATTACATATTGTTTCTGTGATTAATCGCTATGCTTTAATTATGTTCAATTTGTAACAATGAAAATACATCCTGCATATTAGATATTTACATTACGATTCATAACAGTAGCAAAATTACAGTTATGAAGTAGCAACGAAAATAATTTTATGGTTGGGGGTCACCACAACATGAGGAACTATATTAAGGGGTCGCGGCATTAGAAAGGTTGGGAACCACTGATTTAAAGCACCACTGTAATGTATACAAACCTGGATTAAGAGTTTACTTTTTATATTAGGAAACCCAATCTGTTTGGACATCATCGTCCTGACACAGACAATAGACCACAAGCCCCGACCAACTTAAGTTTGCTCTTACTTTTCTGAATCCAGGGCAATCAAGGCACTCTCCAACGTTTCTTTAACAGGGCCTTGGGATAAACCGGCCGGAGGTGGCTTAGGAAACAGCGACGTCCCAGCCAAATCAAACACCTCGGTGGACAGGTTCTCAGCTCTCCCTTCTTCGGGTTGCTGGGTTGCAGGCCCACTGAAACTGAACCCAAGGGGACAAAATCCCAGAGTCAAGCAACACACGCCTTTTTGCTCAACGAAGGTGGGAAACCGCCCGACCGCAACCCTTACTTTCCAAACTGGGAAGATACAAGCCTACCCAGTTTCACACTTTTCAATTTTTGTTCGCCTCCTCGCCACACCTCCACCCTTTGGGATGCTTGAACGCCTGCTTACTGTCTTCTACACATTATACTGGGAGCCGAGGTGGCGCAGTGGTTAAAATGCAGCACTGCAGTTCAGCAGTTCAAATCTCACCAGCTCAAGGTTGACTCAGCCTTCCATCCTTCCGAGGTGGGTAAAATGAGGACCCAGATTGTTGGGGGCAAGAGGCTGAACTCTGTAAACCGCTTAGAGAGGGCTGTAAAGCACTATGAAGCGGTATATAAGTCTAGTGCTATTGCTATAGCTCGGGGCCGCAGGTACACTACGCGAACAGCTCAATCTCTTCAAATCCCTTTCTCTCCAATCTCTCTCTCTCTCTGTGCAAGCCGGGGTGGGGGAACAAAAGTAAACAATGTCTGTAGGCCGACTTTCCTTTCCTGCTGCCAGGGCAACTGCACTGCTTTCGATGTGTAGCAATAGCAATAGCACTTAGAGTTATATACCGCTTCATAGTGCTTTTACAGCCCTCTCTAAGCGGTTTACAGAGTTCAGCATATTTCCCCCAACAATCTGGGTCTTCGTTTTACCGACCTCAGAAGGATGGAAGGCTGAGTCAATCTTGAGCCAGTCAGGATTGAACTGCTGGCAATGGGAGGGAGGGAGGGAGGGAGGGAGGGAGGGAGGAAGGAAGGAAGGAAGGAAGGAAGGAAGGAAGGAAGGAAGGAAGGAAGGAAGGGCAATAGCACTTAGACATATACCACTTTATAGTGCTTTACAGCCCTCTCTAAACGGTTTAGAGTCTATTGCCCTCAACAATCCGGGTCCTCCTTTTAACCGACCTCAGAAGGATGGAAGGCTGAGTCAACCTTGAGCCTGGTGAGATTTGAACAGCCGAACTGCAGCTAGCGGTCAGCTGAAATAGCCTGCAGTGCTGCACTCTAAGCACTGTGCCACCTTGATGTAGAAAAACAAACAGCTTACTCTCTTGAAATCCCTTTCCACTTTCTCTGTTCTGCATTGTGGAGGGGAGGAATGAGACAAAGGAGAGATTGCCTACAAAAATCGCATCCTTCCCCCTGTGCACGCATAGTGGAGACCAAGAGATTTCAAGATAACACTGCAAGCTGTTTGGGTAGTGTATCTGCGGCTCCCAATCCTAGACTTCCCAATGCGATCCCATTGCTTTTGATGTGCAGAAGAGCTAACAGGTTATCTATCTATCTATCTATCTATCTATCTATCTATCTATCTATCTATCTATCTATCTATCTATCTATCTATCTATCTATCTCTAATCTATATCTATATCTATATCTATATCTATCTATCTATCTATCTATCTATCTATCTATCTATCTATCTATCTATCTATCTATCTATATATATATATATATATATATATATATATATACACATTTATTGAATAGCCCGAAGGCCTTTTCAAAAAAAGAAAAACAGAACAAACAGGTACAGAAACAACCGTACAAAAATATATATGGGACATGACGTCAAAATTCAACAATATCAAAATTCAATAACTAAATTTCTAAAACTAGATAACCCAAATAAAATATCTCGTCTCTAACTCAGCTCATCTTTCTTACAATCAATGAAATTCTTTTCAATGTAGCTGGCTCATATTGCTGTCATCATATTAAGATAGCGAGTGATAGCCCTTACCAGGGCAGGAGAGTCTGCCTTCAATAGAAACGTTAATTTATGCCTTACATTCCAGTGTGAACAGGTTATTCTCTTGTGATCCTTTTCTCTCCAATCAATCTGCTATACAACGGAAGGGAGGGAGGGAGGGAGGACAAGGTCAAACAAGTGGGGAAAGTTGTGACTTACCTTCCAGTGGTTGTGTCAGCCTTTCCTTCCAAAGCAGCTGGTTTCTTCTGCTCCAAGGTCAACAGCAGGGTGGAGGTGGTGGTGTCCGCCTTGGCCACCGTCACCTCTTTCGCCTTGGAGGCCTCCTCCCCGCAATGGGGGCAGTAGCTCATGCCTTTGACGTGGGAAGTGCAGTCCTTGTGGAACCGGTGAGAGATGCCGCTTTCCGGCTGGCACTCCATGAAAGTGCCCTGGAAGGAATTGCAAAGGGGGAAAAAAAAGGGTGCCTTGACTTACGACCAACGTTTTGCCGCTAAGTGAGACAATTGTTGTGTGAGTTTTGTCCCGTTTTGATGACTTTTCTCAACCACGGCGGTGAAGTGAATCACCGCGGTGGGTTTAAGTTAGCCCCGTGGCTATTAAGCGGATCTGGCTTCGCCATTGGGACTTGGCTGGTCAGAAAGTTGGCAAAAGGGGATCACGTGACCCCCGGGAGAGTGCTGCATCTGTCCTGAACGCGAGTCAGTCGCCAAACGGCCAAATTCCGATCAGGTGACCACGGGGGAACGCCGCAACGTTAAGTGTGAAAAGCGATCCTGAGTCGCTTTTCGCCAGGGCCGTCGTTAACTTCGAACCAACACTAAGCGAGCCGCTGCTAAGTCCAGGACGGAGGCTAGAGAGCATCGCTCGGGGAAGCGAAAAATGGGTAGGGGTCTCAAATTAGGGGCCGGGGAAGGAGAGAGAGAGGGAAAGATGGGAGGACTTGCAGGACTCGGGTGGGAGGGGGAGAGAGCAAGAAACGGGCAACTTTAGCCTGACTCGCTCATGACGGTGCTGAGCAAATGATTGGGATTGTCAGCGAAGAACGTCTAGGTCTCTAGTTCAACTGCCCACACCTGCGAAGAATCTGCAATGCCGGGAGGCTTTAATGACAGATGGCAATCTGCTTAATCACCACCAGCGAGGAGTGGGAGCCCAGAACTTCCCAAGGACACCGGTTCCCTTGCCTCGGAGTTGTCAAATGGTGAGAGATAAACTGCACCCAAAGGTGCTTTTTTCAGGAGGCAACTTGGACTTTCTGGTTTTTCTTTGAAGACGTTTCACATAGACTTAAAATACGGTTATGTCCCCCGATTTTGTTTGTGAAAAGTTCAATTGAGATTGCTCCCACCCTATTCTTATTCTGTCCTAGGCTTCCTCCCTTTGCTCGGTTGACGCTGTGTGTGTGGGTCAACTCTCCTGGAATCCAAAAAAAAGAAGTGCTTTTTTCAAAAGGCAACTGGACTTTCTGGGTTTTAATTAAAGGAGGATATTTGCAGCTCAGGGTTGAAAATGAGGGATCCTCGGTGCTCACTGAGCCAGGTGGATGGTTTTCCTGCAGACGTTTCATGACCCATCTAGGTAACGTCATCAGTGCTGGAAGGGAGTGGGCTTTGTGGAGGAGAGAATGGGGTAAAGAGGAGGAGAAGAGGAGGAGGACGAGGAGGAGAAGGACAAGTGTAGGGTCCTTGGTGTTGTCACGGCTTGCAGATGTTTCATTACCCAAACTAGGTAACATTATTAGTCCTAGTTTGCAAGAAAACAACCAAGGTTAGAGAGCACCCAAAATGCCTCATTTCTTGGGGTTTTTTCCCCCTGGAAAACCTGCCCAAGAAGCTTCTCGGATGAGAAGCAAAACATTTTCAAGGAGGAAAAAAACAAACCCAAGAAAGTCCAGTTGAAAAAGCACCTTTGGGACAACCATGACCTGGATGACAAAGAATATCCTGGTCTTTGACTGTAATAAACATTGACTTGACTTTAGACTAGAGAATTTCCATAATCTCCTGGAATTGGTGGGGAGAAAATGCTCCTGTGTAGCATTGTCCTACACAGTCTGGCCATCCTAATACTATCGAGTCAACGGCCGAGAGGAGGAATGTATTTTTAAAGGGGAGAAATAAGAGATACGATCAGGAAAATGCTGTCGTTTTTTAAGAGTCGAAAGAAGGCGTACTCGGCGCTCAAGGGATCCTCGCAGTTTTTCATTCCTGTGGGATTGCGCTCAACTGCTGAAGGCTACATGCCAGCTTTTGAAGCCCAACTCCTCCTGCATCGTCGCTGACCAATCGGTGCCAACAAAGCTCCCGGGTTTTTTTTTCCACCCCTTCGATGCGTCCAAAACTCAAGAATCCAAGGTTTCATCCTGGCTCTCTTCTTCCTCAGCCAAATTGTTGGTTTTAAAGGAGGGGGGTGGGGGAGAGACGCACCATCCTTCAGAACAGCTTATCCTGCAGAATACCATCCTCTTCCAGTAAGGAAGGGCTGAAGGACCTTAATTTTAAGGGAAAGACTTGCTTCCACGGTGCTTGGGGCCACCAGGACATCAAATCCACTCAGCCTGTCTACATGCCACGGTTTTTAAAAAAAATCATTATTCTTATTTTATCCGTCGCCCAAGTAAAGAGGGAACCCACGTGGCCAGTGTCTCTGGCAAAGAGGCAAGAGTCTTTGGTCCCTGGCTGTCCAGCCTCCCTTAAGATGCTTAAATGTAACGGTTCCCCTCACACATACCGTATTTTTCGGAGTATAAGACGCACCGGAGTATAAGATGCACCTTAGTTTTGGGGGAGGAAAATAGGGGAAAACAATCTACCTACCAGGTATTCATCTGGCTAGCATCCTTAGTCTGGTCAGCTTCAGCACATTATTTTATCCCCTGGTTAGGACTTAAAAAAACCTTCTTCTGAGAGAGTAACAATGCAAGCCAGTAAGAGCTGGGAAGATAGTTAGCACCTAGTTAGGGCTAGAAAAAAACTTATTCAGAGCAAGTAGAGCAATGAAAAAACCCTGCAAAGACTTAGGGCTGGAAAAACCTTCTTCTGAGAGAGTAACAATGAAAGAGCCTGCAAGCCGGTAAGAGCTGGGAAGATAGTTAGCACCTGGTTAGGGCTAGAAAAAAACTTATTTGGAGCAAGTAGAGCAATGAGAAAAAATTCTGCAAAGACTTAGGGCTGGAAAAACATTCTTTGGAGAGAGTAACAATGAAAAAGCCTGCAAGGTAAGAGCTGGGAAGATCTGTTAGCACCTAGTTACGGCTGGGGGAAAAAGCTACATTCGAAGTATAAGACGCACCCAAATTTTCAGCCACTTTTAGGGAGGAAAAAGGTGCGTCTTATACTCCGAAAAATACGGTATGTGCTAGTCGTTCCCGACTCTAGGGGGCGATGCTCATCTCCGTTTCAAAGCCGAAGAGCCAGCACTGTCCGAAGACGTCTCCGTGGTCATGTGGCCGGCATGACTCAACGGCGAAGGCGCACGGAGCGCTGTTACCTTCCCACCAAAGGTGGTCCCTAATTTTTCTACTTGCATTTTTTACCTGCTTTCGAACTGCTAGGTTGGCAGAAGCCGGGACAAGTAACGGGAGCTCACTCCGTTACGCGGCGCTAGGTATTCGAACCGCTGAACTGCCGACCTTTCTGATCGACACGCTCAGCGCCTTAGCCCCTGAGCCATACGATGCTTACCGCCACGCAAAAGAAGCCGCAGCCAGGACAGCACTGATGTTTCACCATCCTCCCTCTGTGGTCCTCGCACAATACCAAGAGCTGGACTTTGTTCGACGCGCGCATCAGCTCGTATTTCAACACGCGGTTGGTGCATCGGCTCAGCTGAGGGTGGGGAGGGGAGAGGAGAGGAGAGGAAGGAAGAGAGATTTCTGACTACGCGCGCACACGGACGTGAAAGAGAGAACAGCGTGAATTCTTTCTCCCACGTTCTTGAGCGTCGGGGGGGGGGGGGGCTGGCAGGCAGCAAATTCCCCCCAAGCCCTGAGACAATTTGATACCCAGAGAGTGATGCGTTTTGGGGGGAGGGGGTCACCATCCATGGATGCCACAACTCTGCCACTCGCTTGGCTATCTGATGGAAGAGTGAGCCTCACAAAGAGTAACTTAGCTTCATTTAAGTGCAAAAAGTCACACACACACACACACCCAAAAAATGGATCGGAAAACAGTAGGTTTTGCTGAGATTTCATATCAAAATTTTGGTTGGCTTTGTTTGAGAAAGACCTTCCTCCCTTCCTTTTCTCTTCCTTCCTTCCTGTTTCTGTTCCCTCCATTTCCTTCCTTCCTTTCCTTCCATCTCTCCTTCCTTCCTGTTTCTGTTCCCTCCATTTCCTTCCTTTCCTTCCATCTCTCCTTCCTTCCTTCCTTCCTTCCTTCCTTCCTGTTTCTGTTCCCTCCATTTCCTTCCTTCCCTCCTGCCTTCCTTCCTGTTTCCGTTCCCTCCATTTCCTTCCTTCCTTCTTTCCTTCCTTCCTTCTCTCCTGCCTTTCTTCCTTCCTGTTTCTGTTTGTTCCTTTTACTTACTTACTTCTTTCCTTCCATTCCTTGCTTTCCTTCCTTCCTTCCTTCTCTCCTGCCTTTCTTCCTTACTGCTTCTGTTTGTTCCTTTTACTTCCTTCCTTCTTTCCTTCTGTTCCTTCCTTTCTTTGCCTTCCTTCCTGTATGTGAACTCAGTCCATCTACCAGGGGATTCCAAAGTAGTGTTTCTTGGCGATGTGTGAACCCCTCTACCGCATCTCACCCACTCTGGAAACCACTCATCAGAAGACAAACATGAACTTCAATGCATGCAATGGACCTCATTTAACCTACAATCAAAAGGGAAGGCTTTGGGAAGCTCAGGATTGGCTCGGTTATCTAACAGTTAAATCTACTCCTAGTCCCAGCACAGGAACTTAAGGATTGGATGCAGAGGCCTAATGAAAGACTGAAGTTGTTTGTTGGAGTCCCAAAGGTGCTTTTTCAAGAGGCAACTGGACTTTCTGGCAACCATAACCTGGATGACTGAGAATCTCCACAGACGTGTCTGTTAGGAGATAACCAGCCTGAGGGAGGAGTCAAGCATGTCATTAGTCTCGAGTCCGTTTGCACCCACAAGAGAACCAAGCCCAACCCACCTTGAGTTCTGTTGACTCTTCTCTACCTCCAATTTGCTTTGACCATCACTAGTTCAGATTCTTACAGAGAGTGTTAGCATGCAGTAAACCTGTCTTCATTTGAACCGCTCCCGATTTCCTGCACTTAGCAGTCTTTTTCAAATATGCAGGTGAACCAGACAGCCAACAGTCACCCTCAAGTAGCAGTAGAAGAGAGGAGACATAAAGGGACCTTACCTCCTTATCCACACTCTCTGTGGCCATGCACTGGTTGTTGGCTAGCGTGGTGATCTCTCGGCTTTTCGGGGTTTCCATCCGGCAGCTGCAGAGAGGCACTTCTTGAAGACTGTCTGTTTCCATTGCTCCAGAACCATTAGAAAGACCTGCAGGAGAAAAAACAAATACATCAGAGATTCCTACAGAAGGTTCAGACAGAGCAGGCGACCCCAAGGGACTTCCACAAAGATGAGGGGGTCAACCTATTCTCCAAAGCACCTGAAGGCAGGAGAAGAAGCAACAACAGATGGAAACGAATCAAGGAGAGAAGCAACCCAGATATAAGGAGAACCTCCTCAGTTTGAACAATCGATCGATGGAATGAGTTGCCTCCAGAAGTTGTGGCTGCTCCATCACTGGAGGTTTTCAAGAAGAGATTGGACAACCATCTGTCTGAAATGGTATGGGGTTTCCTCTTGATCAGGGGGTTGGAATAGAAGACCTCCAAGGTCCAAGAATAACAACTCTGTTATTCTCTTGAATATAATGTCCCAGATTAAGGACAAAGACTGAAGGGGAGGGGGAAAGGGTGGCTTTATTTTTGAAGAATGATGGGGTTGCAGGACATCCATGCTGCGTTCATAGTCAAGTGTGCATGTCAGAAGAACAGTTACAGAGGGGAAAAAAGGAAGGACACTTTGATGGCACCCTGTGGATTCTTTATCGTAAGAAATGTCCATTTGCTCCATATTCTGGTGCTGTTCCTATTTAGCTCTGCTGTCCTTCAGCAGTTTGAAGATTAGAAGAATTCTTGGCCAACATATTCCAGCCATCCAAGGTTGAAGAATGTTGTTCCAAGGTGCCTTTATTGGATCTACAATTCTGCAGCCTTCCAGAGGGACAGGAACATGCAGTCTTCCATTGAGGACCTGTACACTGCACCAGTCAAAAAGAGGGCCGCGAAAATATTTACTGACCCCTCGCATCCTGGACACAAACTGCTTCAACTCCTACCCTCAAAATGATGCTATAGAGCACTGCACACCAAGACAACTAGACACGAGGACACTTTTTCCCCGAACGCCATCGCTCTGCTAAACAAATAATTCCCTCAACACTGTCAAACTATTTACTAAGTCTGCACTACTATTAATCTTCTCATTGTTCCCATCACCCATCTCCTCACACTAATGACTGCATGACTGTAACTTTGTGACTTGTATCCTCACGATTTATATTGACTGGTTCCTAATATGATTTGATTGCTTATTTGTACCCGGACTATTATTAAGTGTTGTACCTTATGATTCTTGATGAACGTATCTTATCTTTTTATGTACACTGAGAGCATATGCACCAAGACAAATTCCTTGTGTGTCCAATCACACTTGGCCAATTAAAAAAAAATCTATTCTATTCTATTCTATTCTATTCTATTCTATTCTATTCTATTCTATTCTATTCTATTCTATTCTATTCTTTTTTAAAAAATTATTTTTTATTGAACACACAAAACAAAATGTATAAAAAACTGGTGGGGCATTTGTAACCCCCTATCCATCAAAAGCTGTTGTCGGATGATTACATTTTATACAGTATTTCATTTAATATTCATATTGCTCTCAAATTACCTATCCCATTGTACAATATACCTTCTAAAACCTTTACAAGATTACTTGAGAATACACCTTTATACTTTTCTTTTACTCTATCTTACTGTTAACTAAGGCATTAGAATCCCCAATAGTAATTAAATTCTCTACTCCTAGTTCTATTCTATTCTATTCTATTCTATTCTATTCTATTCTATTCTATTCTATTCTATTCTATTCTATTCTATTCTATTCTATTCTATTCTATTCTATTTTCTATTCTTTTGATTTCAGCCGAGCTATCAGAGCTAGACTGGGTGTTTGGCCTTCTACATTTCCCATACAGGCTATTCAGAAACCCTGGGGGCTGCTCAGAATGGTTAAACTAATCTGAACTAGATTCTTGAACTAGATTCCCCAGGGTTGGTTCTCGGCAGCTGCTGCTTGAAACCGATGCTCTCCACCACATGGGTGGGTGCCAGAGTTTCTCAAAATCAATGCGCTCCGTCTTGCCAAAGTGGGAAGGGAGGAAAGGAAAACTTCCTTCACGCAAGAACTAAGACCACGGTGGGTTCCGAAGGAACATGACCAGGGTCTCCTGCCACAGCAGGGAAAGACCGTGTCTCCGGAATGAAGATCAGAAGCTAACGCCGCTTCGGGAAATACAAGTCGCCGTTGGACCAGCCAGATGAATCTCCCTGGTTGAGCCAAACTATGGATCGGATCACTCCGCTTTGCGAAAAATAAGACAAAACCTTCGAGGAAGCTCATAGAAGTTCGTGGAATCTGAGCTGTGTTGGGCAAGACGGGCAAAGAGAGAAGAAACCGGAGCTGGAAGCCGGTGTGAAGACGCCCCCACTGAATGGAGGGGCTTTGCAGCATCCAGACCCACCCTAGTCAATCAGAATGAGAACAAAGCTGGAAAGGAGCCTTAGAGGTCTTCTAGTCCAACCCCCTGCTCAAGCAGGGAGACCCTGTACCATTTCAAATAGGTGGCTGTCCAGTTGTTGTTTTCTTCTTAAAAACCTCCATTGATGAAGCACCCGCAACGTCTGGAGGCAAGCAGCCCCTTAATGTCTTGAGGATCCTCCCAACGTATTTTCTGCCCCACCTCCCTCCTTTCTCCTGAGGTTGCTGGGCCAAGGGAATCTACTCCTCGTCTCAACTGCTGCTCTCTCCCCCATTGGATCCATCGTCACACACACACACACACACACACTTTATAAAGGACGCCAGCCTGCTCTCCTTCTCCCGCTTAAGCAGCCACCAGGGGGCATCATCTTAATATAGAGAAATGAATCCAAGGAAACAAAGATCCAAAATGGTACATGGCCATATTTAGAAACCTGGCACACTCACCTTCTGATTGCGAAGAGAGAACCCCCTTCACCCGGAGATCCAAGGACTGCAGAGGCACCTCCAGGTACTCCATGCTGTTCTCCTGCCCAGCTCCTTCTTCGCTCCCCTGAGGGGGGGGCTTGTAAGATTCAGGGCCTGGGTTTGAAAGGCATGTAGATTGAGAACGCCAGGAAAGAACTATGCATGTGCCTCTCTCCTGAAAGGCCACATTCATCGCTTAACAGACAGTAGGCAGGCTACACCCGCTGAAGGATGGGTAAATACAGATGCGGAGGGAAGGACAATTAAAAGGAAACCGCTGGGCCCACTGATCTCTGGGGCCCATCTCCTTTTCTCCTTCTCCTTCTTCGAGGGGATCGGAGGGAGATCTTCTCCTGTTGCACAATGGGAAAGTTCTTAGCTACCAGGAAAGGTTAAGGTTGAAGGGAGTAGCTTCCTTTTCGAGGAAGGAAGGAAGGAAGGAAGGAAGGAAGGAAGGAAGGAAGGAAGGAAGGAAGGAAGGAAGGAAGGAAAGAAAGGAGGTGAGAGTAAGGAGAGAAGGAAGGAAGGAAGGAAGGAAGGAAGGAAGGAAGGAAGGAAGGAAGGAAGGAAGGAAGGAAGGAAGGAAGGAAGGAAGGGAAGGAGGTGAGAGTAAGGAGAGAAAGAACAGAGGAAGGAAGGAAGGAAGGAAGGAAGGAAGGAAGGAAGGAAGGAAGGAAGGAAGGAAGGAAGGAAGGAAGGAAGGAAGGAATACAAGGAATGAAGGGAAGGAGGTGAGAGTAAGAAGAGAAAGAACAGAGGAAGGAAGGAAGGAGGGAAGGAGGGAGGGAGGGAAGAGAAAGAGAAAGAGAAAGAGAAAGAGAAAGAGAAAGAGAAAGAGAAAGAGAAAGAGAAAGAGAAAGAGAAAGAAAGAATGGGAGGGAAGAGAAAGAGAAAGAAAGAGAGAGGGAGAGGGGGAGGGAGGTGGGTTCCTCTTGGCTCACCCTACTCAAGATGCCAAAAGCCTGGGAGAGCCCAAGCCAGACTAGACTAGCCAATCATCCCTGGAGCAGAAGACATCTGACTGAAGCCACAAGGGAGTGCTGCGCGCCAATCATAACCTTCCTATTCAGCAAGGCGGAGCCTGCTGATCAAAACTAACGTGTGGGAACCAGTTCACGCTTCTTCTCCACTTGCACTTCCATCTCCCTCACAGGCATATTCCAACACACACACAGACACACACAGACGTGCGTGTGCGCGCACACAGACACAAAGCCCTTCACCTCCCCTGCCACGTGGGAACAGTTCCCTGCCCCATCGTTTGTCCCTTCCTTCTGCCCAATCCAGCTGCCGTTGGCCGAAGGGCAGAAAAAATCCCAACGATTTTGGTGAAACCAACGGCACAATTATCGCTCCTCAGAAAATAAAATTATAGTTTAGCAACCATCCAGTACTCCAAGGGGTCAGGAACCAGAGTTTAGCAGCCCTACGCGTTGAGAACCAAGACAACCTTGAGTAGGAGTGCTGATTTTTTTTTTGACCTGTGGACCACTCCATACCTTCCCTACGGATGGCGTGGCCATTAGGAAAACGATTCCTAGGCATTTAACGGTGATCCAGAATCAACTCAGGGACCACAACTTTCTCCTGAAGGAAGAACAAGCGAAACCACCAGCGTCTCATATCAGAACGTAGAACTTCCAAGATTGAGGACAACCCAACCCAACCCAACCAGTCGCTTCTCCTATCAGCACAGCTATAGAAATATCGATGGGCGCAGCTGCTCTTCCACCCACTCTGTACATCTGGATACGGCTATTCTATTTCTGCCGGCGCTTTGGGAAAAGTCAGGGAGCCCCACTGGTGTTTCTCCCAAGTTCCTGGATGATCTCTTCACCGGTAGCTAGTTAAGAGGATCAAACACATCACAGGCTCCCTTTTGAAGCCCACAATCCTGGTTTGGCAGACTGTAAACTTAAAAAGGTCCAGAGGGGGACTGACACGGGCACCCCTCGGGCTTTTGATCCTGAAACTTGGCCCATAAACCAAGGGACCAGAAAGGTCCACCTCTGTCTTGCAGGACAGACGAATCCTCTCTGATAAGCCAAGATTGGAGAGGAAGGCAATTTGTAGTCTCCAGATGTTCTGCCAACCGGCATCTCCACACCCCATCCTCCTGGGATGCTTCATCACCCACCCTCTTCCCTTGGGGTCTCCGGTAGAGAAGCACTTCAAAAATAATAATAATAATAATAAGAGCGGTCCAACTCTGTTACCTATCAAGTTGGGTTTTTTCTTTTTATTTCTCCGCCTCCGTTTCCGGGTGGGTTTCAACCAAGGGCTCTCCGTTTTCCCTTTCCGCTTCATCAGTTTCTTCTTGAGGCTGGATTCGGAGCTCTGCAAAAGCACCAGAGCCAACTGTTTTAAGAGAAGGAGGCCTGGCCTGCCATGGTTACGGTGGTCCCGGTTCTCCCCCCCCCCCCCCGCCCCCACCCCCGCTTTTCTTGAAAGTGGCGAGGACCAGAGGAGCACAGTTGAGGGACATTTAGCAACAAAGCTGCTCTCGGAAAAGATCACGTAATAGGCGGTGGAGGCCAAGGAGTCAGGGCTGGTACGCTGCAGGATAAAAGTGCAAAAAAAAAAAAGATAATAATGGCCCCATTTTCTTACAACGGGTGGCCGTCCAGCTTTTCCCACAAGCGAAGTAAGAAAGAAAAAAAAGGAAGGAAGGAAGGAAGGAGAAAGAGAGGGAAGGGAAGGAGAAAGGAAAGGAAAGGAAAGGAAAGGAAAGAAAGGAAAGAAAGGAAAGGAAGGAAGGAAAGGAAAGGAAAGGAAAGGAAAGGAAAGGAAAGGAAAGGAAAGGAAAAGGAAGAAGAAAGGGAAAGAAAGAAAAAAAAAAAGAAAGAAAGAAAGAAAGAAAGAAAGAAAGAAAGAAAGAAAGAAAGAAAGAAAGAAAGAAAGGAAGGAAGGAAGGAAGGAAGGAAGGAAGGAAGGAAGGAAGGAAGGAAGGAAGGAAGGAAGGAAGGAAGGAAGGAGAAAGAGAGGGAAGGGAAGGGACAGGGAAGGGAAGGGAAGGGAAGGGAAGGAAGGAAGGAAGGAAGGAAGGAAGGAAGGAAGGAAGGAAGGAAGGAAGGAAGGAAGGAAGGAAGGAAGGAACAGAACATTCAGCCTACCCAATTGCTAAAGTTAATCCATTTGTTAAAAATTACCCACTTAAGCAACACTGGCTATCTTCCCTTAGTTGGTGTTTTCTTTTTCTTTCTCCCCCCCCCCCCCAGCGCATGCTGTAACAGAAGCCCACAGGTAGTCCTTGAAATACAACCATTTCTTTAGAGACCCTTCAAAGTCGCAACGGGCGCTGAAAAAAACGTGACTTAGCCCTTTAGCAACCGTTGCAGCACCCCGACAGTTCCATGGTCAAAATTCCAGGGCTTGGCCGCCTGTATCTATTTGCAACGGCTGGAGCATCCCGGGGCCACCTGATCGCAGCAAGCGCCTTGCTTAGCAAATTCTGGTCCCAATTAATGCGAGGGACTATCTATGTAGCGTAGGATAATTGAAGTCTCAGCTAACAGCACTGGATTTGTTAAAATATTTTGCCCCTGCCTTTTATTTAACCTAAAAACAAATTATAAAAGAAATCCACCTCGACGAAGAACGACAAAGCCTTTCATCGTAGCTCTATGCGAGACACTTAACTACAGATCAATAACGAGAAATAAAAACAGCTTTTGGGAAGAGGAGTATGAAGATTATAGGAAGCAGTAAGTCTGAACAAACCAGAAAAAAACAAAAGAACCTAGTTAAGAGGTTAAACACATCACAGGCTGACATGGAGCCAACAATCTTGGTTTGGTTACCATAAAAGCACAAGAGATGGATTCACACGTGCATCTTTCGGCCCCCTTGGCAGAACCGAACCCGGTTCAAATTAACCATCATTCTGCCATTACCGGTATGTTCAAATGAGAAACCATCATTGAGTAGGATCCTGGGTTAGTAAACTTACCTGAAACCACAGTTGTTCTGGGCATTACATGTCACAGTGGCCCAGTATCTAGTCATAGACCTCCCCAAAAAATAAAACATAAATGCAACATTTGGGAAGGCATTCAATTAGGGATGTCGCTCAATTTACAGCCTTCTTCTATAACCAGACACAAAGTCAAAACACCCAAATGGAACTTATGGATGCTAGATTTCAAACCAACAGTTTCAAGAAGCTAACGTTTGTCATGTTATATAGACTCCGGTATAAACCCCAATGGAATAATAGCAAGTTTGCTAGGATATGCTAATGGAGAAGGAGTTTTTAAATCTAGAGTCGGTTGAATAAATAAGCCATTGCGGCTTAGCTTGCACAGAACACTAAGCCTACATGCATGGCTCCAGTAAACTCCAGGAAACCAGGAAACCATCTCAAACCCTCCATGCAGAAGGTGTTTTTTTATTCCCAAAGGCAACTGGACTTTCTTAGTCTTTTTCTTTGAAAACGTTTCGCTTCTCATCCAAGAAGCTTCTTCAGTTCTAACTTGGATGAGAAGCGAAACGTGTTTGTTTTTAAAAAAAAAAAAAACTCAACAGGAAAGTCCCACTTGCCTTTTGGAAGAAGCATCTTTGGATATAGATAGATAAATATCTGGATGATAGATTAGATAGATAGATAGATAGATAGATGGATGGATGGATGGATGGATGGATGGATGGATGGATGGATGATGGATGGATGGATGATAGATAGATAGATAGATATAGATAGATAGATAGATAGATAGATAGATAGATGGAGAGAGAGAGAGAGAGAGAGAGGAGAGAGGACGATAGAACTAAAGAGGTAGGAGAGAGAGAGAGAGAGAGAGAGAGAGAGAGAGAGAGAAAGAAAGAAAGAAAGAAAGAAAGAAAGAAAGAAAGAAAGAAAGAAAGAAAGAAAGAAAGAAAGAAAGAAAGAAAGAAAGAAAGAAAGAGGGGGAGAGAGAGGGAGAGAGAGAGGGAGAGAGAGAGGAGATAGGACAATAGAGATAAAGAGGTAGAGTGAATAGATAGCTGAGAGATAGAGACAGACAGACACAGACAGACAGACAGACATGTAGATAGATGGATAGATGTAGATAGATGATACATATATATATAGAGACAGACAGACACTGGAGAGGGAGGGAGGGAGGGAGGGAGGGAGGGAGATCCCTCCAAAGATGCTTTTTCCAAAAAAATATAATATATCCACTAAGCTGTGTGAGGAGATCAGTGAGTGTTTATATATCATACTTAATCAGTGAGTGTTTATATATAACACTGATTAAGCCATAGTTTACAGTTACACTACAACCAGGACATCATAGGGAGCTCTGTAAACTCCAGCAGAACTATGATTCATGGTCATGGATTGAGAGAGATGACTCCCATCACAGCTTGTCAGTCCTACCTTGATGGGAAGCTTTCTTGTGATCAAGCCTGAGTTATTTTGTAAGCCGGGCAGGGAAGAGTAACCTTGGTAACATAACTATTAATTCGGTTAGAAAAAAAGAGTACGGAAGAGTTCAGTTTGCATGCATCTCCTAGAAAGATAGGTTATTTATCAAGCCATTGCAAAATTAATTTTGCTATTAACCTTCCATGCATTGTTTTGGCTACCTACTAATGGGTGAAGATTTAAGACAGTCATGAATGTTTAATTTAAAAGAAAAAAAACCAGCCAATTAAAAATCCTTTAAGAGAAGTCAGTTCAATATCTGAACATTAAATCTATTACGCCAATTAGGATGATTACTTCTCGGCCCCTTCATTTTGAAGAATTGATTTTTCCCAAGGTTTTCTTCCTACACTTTTGTCCTATAGGCATATGATACAAATATAAGAGCCGAGGTGGCGCAGGGGTTAAAGTGCAGCACTGCAGTTCAGCAGTTCAGCTGTTCAAATCTCACCAGGCTCAAGATTGACTCAGCCTTCCATCCTTCTGAGGTCGGTAAAATGAGGATCCAGATTGTTGGGGGCAATATGCTGAACTCTGTAAACCGCTTAGAGAGGGCTGTAAAGCACTATGAAGCGGTATATCAGTCTAAGTGCTATTGCTATAATAATGACTGAATTTTAATCACGCGGAGGCCAACTCACCGCATTTGCGGACAGATCTCAAACAAGCCCAAGAAAACCAAGATATTTGAGGATTTGCCAGTTGCAAAGATCAAGGTTTCAGAGCTGTACATTTTACAGGAACTGGTTATATACAAGAAATAGCGGATGGAAACTAATCAAGGAGAGAAGCAACCTAGAACTAAGGAGAAATTTCCTGACAGTTAAGAACAATTAACCAGTGGAACAGCTTGCCTTCAGAAGTTGTGGTTGCTCCATTGCTGGAGGTTCTTAAGAAGAGACTGGACAACCACTTGTCTGAAACGGTATAGGGTTTCCTGCTTGAACAGGGGGTTGGACTAGAAGACCTCCAAGGACCCTTATTCTGTTATTTCCTTACCTGAGAATGACCCTCATTAAAATCCAAGAAAAAAAACTTCTGAATTTATTTATTTTATTTTATTTATTTATAAGCGCTCTTATAGGCCGCCCAATCCCGCAGGACTGTATGGACCTATGAAATGTTGTTAGTCAAGGTTATCATCTTATGTTTCCTTGGCGTTAAGTCCTACAGACACAGGTAGATTGACTGTAGAAAAAACTATGCTCAGGTCTACATCGCTCCACCTCAAGCCTGGATGGACATTGTTTATTTAAAAGTGAGTCTTGTTGAATCCAACGGGACTTCATTCTAATCCACTTTGGTAGAACTGTGCTGTGGGAACGTGTGTACATCCAGACAATCAACAGAGTAGATGAATCGGTTGTACTATTATCATAAATAGTTGCATGGGGATGCCCAAATCTGCAAGATGGACACCATGTCACCTTCCTTCTTGCCTATACTGAGCAGAACTTCATCTTCTAGATTTGGACACTTTCTTCCCCCAACTAAATGCCACAGACTATCAAGGATTCTCACTATTCACCCCACAGCAAAGAAGTGTTCTGACCTAGGCGTTCCCCAAACCATGAAGCAGACTCAATGTCCCGACAAAAACCCTTTTTTATTAAGTTACTGTGAATTATCCTCATTCACATCCAGCAGAGTCTTTCAAGGGTGAGTTTACAGTCACAGACCTTATCTGTGGTGAATTTACAGTCACAGACCTTATCTGTGGTGAATTTACAGTCACAGACCTTATCGGGCTTGGAGAGCTGCCAGGCCGATATCTTCCAAAACTTGGCAAGGAGTCTCTGAGAGTCACGAATCAATTAAGCGAACTAATTGTCTCCTGCAAACTCCCCTCCCCTTTCGCTCCTCTTTTATTCCCTAGGGGAGGGGCCATTCATCGTCCACCTGTGGCCTTACTCCCAAGTCGACCCTTGTTCCTCAGCTGTTCCCTTCGTCTGGCAGCTCTGCGCATGCGCACACTGGGAACAGGCTCCAGCTGTTGGTCTGCCTCACTGATGTCTGACTCCAAAGGCAGCTGATAACTGTCAGACGGCCCTGGCCCCATCTCTGCCTCCAACGCAGAGCACTCGTCAGAGATTTCCCCAGACTCCAGGACTGGCCCATGTTCCTCCCCAACCTCCTCACTGTCCGAATCTGCTGCCCGCTCCACAACAAGAAGATCCCAACGGAATGCTACAAGTTCCGAACCCAACACCTGCCTTCCTGACAACACCCATCACCCAAATCAGGAACCAACTGGTTTGTTTTTTTCCCTAACCCCAGCTCCTTCCTCTACCCAGCAGACGCAGAACTTTGACAGATTTGTGCAGCTTGAATTACACAACGTAAGTTAATCCAGGGACAGCCATGTGGTCATTTAGAATTTGAGGCCAACTCCTGCTCCGCTTGGGTGGAGAAGAACAATGGGCCCGAGGAAAAACAAAAGGAGACAAAACCAGGGATCTGAAATCTAAGCCAGAGTTTGCAGAACGGACAGAAGAGGAGACGGAAAATCCTCGAGGAAGCAGGACTTGGGTCATTGGAGGGAAGAGGCGGAGAGAGATCCAGCATGGCACCACGGATGATCCAGCTCTCCTACCGATCCACTTGCCACAAATTAAAGGCTGCGAGAAGCGTAGAATCAATGCATAAGCCAGCACTTTCCTTAATCTGGGATCCTTCTAGTACAATAGCCCAGGGGTCTCCAAACCTTGGCGACTTTTAAGACTGGTGGACTTCAACTCCCAGAATTCCTCAGTCAGCCATGCTGGCTGAGGAATTCTGGGAGTCGGAAGTCCACAAGCCTGGCTGAGGAATTCTGGGAGTTGAAGTCCGCAAGTCTGGCTGGATGAACCAGGGCTGTCTAACCTTGGGAGAGTTTTAAGACATGTGGACTTCAACTCCCAGAAATCTTCAAATCTCCCACCTTGGCAACTTTAAGACTTGTGGACTTCAACTCCCAGGATTCCTCGGTCAGCCGTGCTGGCTGAGGATTTCTGGGAGTTGAAGTCCACACATCTTAAAGCCGCCAAGGTTGAACAGCCCTGCGGTAGCCTACAACATCCTCCATCACGCCTGGCCAGTCCTTCTGGCAGGGGAGCGATGCGAGTTGTAGCCCAACACAACAGGCGATTGCTAAGTGGGTGGAAAGGGAGCCCATTCTGGTCCACTGAAGCCCAAAAGTCTGAGCAATGGCTCTCGATAAGCAGCAGCAACAGCAACAGCAGAAGCAGCAATAGCCTTGGGGCGTGTCTTGCCTTGCCTCCTGCAGAACTCGGCCCTGGGCAGGGTCTGTCTGGGCTACGTGCCTGCTTCTGTCCTGCTTCTTCCAGCTCTGGCCATGCCTGTCTGGACCGCACCTTGGTCTTGGCACCTGGCAACCAAGAGCAGACCTCTGCTGAGGCCTGACAAGAAAGCAACAGACTTTAATTGAAGTCCAGCGTTCCCCTTCAAACCAACAAAAGAGCAAAAACAAAACAAAACCCCCACAATGTGGTTTACAAACCAGATCAGCAAGGGAAGGAGGGAGACAGAACAAAACAGAGGGAGGGTCTTCCATCGACAACTGAATTCCTTCGCTGGGGCCAGGAGGGTGTTGGGTTCCTCGCCACCGTTCCTTCTGGGAGCATGGCGCGAGAAAGGCGGCACTCACCAAGTCCGATTCATCGCCGTCTTCTTCTTCTTCGATGGAGTCCGCGGAATCTTGTTCCTCCTCCGAATCTCCCTCCACCATCTGTGGCGGACAAAGAGACGTTCACGTGAAAACAGAGAAGGCAAGCGCTGCCGAGCAAACCAGGTTACACCTGACCAGATCTGTAGGCTATCGAGTCCACTATCTTGGCCTTTAATGTCTAGGGAGATTCTCCATCACCCAGGTCGTGGTTGCCCAAAAAAGGCAACTGGACTTTGTTCTTGGAAACGTTTCCCTTCTCGTCCAAGAAGGCTTCTTCAATTCTGAACTGAAGAAGCTCCTTGGATGAGAAGCGAAACGTTTTCAAGAAGAAGAAGAAAAACCCAACAACAACAAGGAAGTCCAGATGCTTTTTTGGGGAACAGCACTTTTGGGATATTGCTACGTGAAGGGGTGGAACCTGTAACTCCCTAAATTAGGGAAGTTGAAAGCCCAAAGGGTTAGCTCCTGTCTGCATTCTCATAATGTCTCAGCTGAACTGGGAGGTGCTGGTTTTGATAGAGGTGAAACAGGAAACTCCACATCGCAAACTAAACCTTGGAGGCAGAGGTGGTATTCAGCCGATTCGGGCGAACCGCTAGTAGTGACCCGGGCGCAATCCCGTCCTATATCGCTGTGGTTTTGACGTCCCATGCATGTGTGGAGGGCGCGCGCGAGCGAGCGAATTCCCGTGTTGTTTGACATCGCACGCATGCGTGGACGTCGCTCGCTCACATTTCCAGTGCTGGGCGAACCGGTGGGGACAGAATGTGAATCCCACCTCTGCTTGGAGGGCACCTAAAGCCATGTTCTCACACACAAGGTCTAACGTTCTCCAGAGGACCATAGAGATCACCTTTCTGCTATTGCTAATGTCCACTGCGTCTCTCTCGTTAGCCGTTCTGTTCTCCTCCATGGGAAAAGTGGCGGTCTGGTCGGCTCCGCGTTCATCTTCTTCCTCCAGTTCATCCCAGTCGTCTTCTTCGGAATCAACCTCCAACCGTTCCCCGTTCACGTGGGGGCTGCCGTCATCCTTCTCAACCTGGAGATTCCCACACATAAAAGGCAACAGTGAGTCTAGAACTCACGGGACATTCCCGCGGCGCCTTATTTTGGACACTTTGTGGAACGGAGAAAGTGAAATCATCGTTATAAATGAGTAGTGTTCCGAGGGGCTGCCACAGAGAGGAGGGGGGGGGTCAAGCTAGCAATAGCAATAGCACTTATTATATACCGCTTCATAGTGCTTTTACAGCCCTCTCTAAGCGGTTTACAGAGTTTAGCATATTGCCCCCAACAATCTGGGTCCTCATTTTACCGACCTCGGAAGGATGGAAGGCTGAGTCAACCTTGAGCCGGTGAGATTTGAACAGCTGAACTGCTGAACTAGCAGTCAGCCTGCAGTCGCAGCATTTAACCACTGCACCACTTCAGCTCTTTTCAGCTCAAAAAGGTGGCAGGGGAAGACAGACAAGCCCTACAGTCATTTTTTTCCTCAGCTTTATTGGACCAGCAAATCCGTCACGGCATGTCACGCATCTGAGCACCTTCTTCTCGCTTCTCACCTTGCCGTCTGGAGAGTGAGCGATGCTTTTGAACATCTCAATCACCGTCCTCTGCTTTAAAACTTTGGTCTTCTTCTTGGGAACCAGGCTGTACGTTCCCATCCTTCGTTTCTTCTTTCGAGATACTGAAGTCGCTGCAGAGGAGGAGACAGAGAAAGATCCATCAGGGAGGAGTAGGGAGAAGGCAGGTTCTGCAGGGATAGGCTGGGAGGAACACTGCCCAGAACAACAGGTTCTTAATGAGGCCTCTCTCTCTCTTCTCTCTCTCTCTCTCTTCTCTCACGCTTCTCTTTCTCTTTTGTCTCTCTCCTCTCCTCTCTTGCTCTTCTCTCTTGTCTCTCTCTCCTCTTTCTCTTCTCCCTCTCTATTGTCTCTTTCTCCTCTTTCTCTTCTCTCTCCTCTCCTCTCTCTCCCCTCTCCTCTCTTTCCTCTCTCTCTCTTCTCTTTCTTCTCTCACGCTTCTCTTTTGTCTCTCTCCTCTCCTCTCTTGCTCTTCTCTCTCTTGTCTCTCTCTCCTCTTTCTCTTCTCTCACGCTTCTCTTTCTCTTTTGTTTCTCTCCTCTCCTCTCTTGCTCTTCTCTCTCTTGTCTCTCTCTCTCCTCTTTCTCCTCTCTCTCCTCTCCCTCTCTATTATCTCTTTCTCCTCTTTCTCTTCTCTCTCCTCTCCTCTCTGCCCCCTCTCTCTTCTCTCTTCTCTCTCTCCTCTCTCTCTCACGCTTCTCTCTCTTTTGTCTCTCTCCTCTCTCTCTTCTGTCTCTCTCCTCTCCTCTCTCGCTCTTCTCTCTTCTCTCTCCTTTCTCTTCTCTCTCTCTCCTCTCCTCTCCTGTCTCTCTCTCCTCTTTGTTCTCTCCTTTCTCTCTCCTCTCTCTCTCCTCTCTCTCTCTCTCACACACACACACACACAAACAAACACACACACACAAACAAACACACACGGAAAGCACCAAAGATCAAATACCATCTGCTCTCATAATTACCACTATCTGATTGGATCTGATAGAATCTGGGAGCCACTGCCCTGCAGGGACTTGACGGAACTTGGAAATGTGGGAGGTTAAGGATCTGGAAGAACCCCAGATCACTTTCTCTCCGTTCAAGCGGAGCTCTCTAACCCCTGAGCTTTCTCCTTTTACCTGTCTGTGATTTTGAGGCAGCCACGTAGCTCTGATTCTGAGGTAGAGATGAGTGAAGGCCGGGGATGGAGGAGAACGAGGCGGGCTTTCCGAATTCCAGAACGCCTTTGCCGCCGTCTTCCTTAGGCGTCCTTGTTTCTTTGGGGTCTTTGTTGGTATGCTGGAAAACAGAAAGGGGGCCTGTTATATTTTGCAGCGTGGGGAGGGGGGAGGGATTAAAGAGTGGGAAACATCACTTAAAAGGAGGTGGGGGGGTGGAGGAAATCCGTTCAGTGAAATAACATTGCGTTAGGATAGAAGCAGATCTAAAATAGTAGCAAGGAACGCAGCCTATGAAAGCAGTCACATCTAACAGAGGTGTGGATTTCGACTCCCGTTTAAGCAAGGGCCACGCCACTGAAAAATTCTAGTCTAGAAGACTGGCCAAAGGAGAATGAAATGTCATAAAGAAGCATTATCTCTTCTTGAAATCATAATATCTGCATGTCACGTATGTACCACCAGAATTGGTTTGGTGGCGCGGTGAAGGCACCAAGCTGGGAACCAGCTGACCGCGAGTGTTCTGACCTAGGCGTTGCAGACTCCTTATCCCAACAAAAAAACCCTTTTTATTAAGTTACTGTGAATTCTTCTCATTCACATCCAGCAAAGTCTTTCAAGGGTGAATTTACAGTCACAGACCTTATCTGTGGTGAATTTACAGTCACCGACCTTATCTGTGGTGAATTTACAGTCACAGACCTTATCTGTGGTGAATTTACAGTCACAGACCTTATCTGTGGTGAATTTACAGTCACAGACCTTATCTGTGGTGAATTTACAGTCACAGACCTTATCTGTGGTGAATTTACAGTCACAGACCTTATCTGTGGTGAATTTACAGTCACAGACCTTATCTGTGGTGAATTTACAGTCACAGACCTTATCTGGCTTGGAGAGCTGCCAGGCCGATATCTTCAAAACTTGGCAAGGAGTCTCTGAGAGTCACGAACCAATTAAGCGAACTAATTGTCTCCTGCAAACTCACCTCCCCTTTCGCTCCTCTTTTATTCCCTATGGGAGGGGCCATTCATCGTCCACCTGTGGCCTTACTCCCAAGTCGACCCTTGTTCCTCAGCTGGTCCCTTCGTCTGGCAGCTCTGCGCATGCACACACTGGGAACAGGCTCCAGCTGTTCCTCTGCCTCACTGATGCCTGACTCCAAAGGCAGCTGATAACTGTCAGACGGCCCTGGCTCCATCTCTGCCTCCAACACAGAGCCTTCCCCAGACTCCAGGACTGGTCCATGTTCCTCCCCAACCTCCTCACTGTCCGAATCTGCTGCCAGCTCTGCTGGCCACTGGCGGACCACAACAGGGAGTTCTAGTCCTGACTTAGGCACAAAGCCAACTGGTTGATCTTGGGCCAGTCCTTTTTTTCTCAGAAGAAGGTAACGGCAAAACAGTTCTAAAACTTTTGTCAACAGAACTTCAGGGACAGTCCCTAGAAGTCCAAATTGACTCGAAGGCCCATGTGTTTGCATGTAGATACACACAGTGCTTTTCAAAGAACCATGGGATATAAAATCCTAGGATTGCATCTTGCCCTGCAATTTATTGCATTTTGTACGATCCACGCCAATCACCCAAAATCACTCCAACTACACCAGAGAGAAAACATTCTCACATAAAGTTAAGACTTTGCTTGCAATCATCCGGTTATGCCAGCTACACTGATGGAAAACGGATTGGTGCTGTTCTTTTACCTTTTGAGGATGGTGAATAAAACTTATGGCTTGCTAATTTGATCGGCTGAAATCTTTTTTTGAGATATTTGATAAAGGGGAAGAGAACGTTCTGGACGTGTTTTAAACGTTACAGTGCGTTTCAAATAAGTTACTTGGACATTTATCTTGACTGGAATTACCAGACAAACATATTCAGGGACAGCCACTCAATCATAATGCATTTCCCTTGCATTATGTAGAGTTGTAAAAAAAAAAAAAAGCAAAAATTCAGACCTCAAAGCCTGCAAAACGGGTATCAGAATGCCTGGATATCTGAATTTCAGAAGGCCAGGAATATAAATATCTGTTGAGAAATCATTTCTTTTTTGGGGGGGTGGGGGTTGTAACCCCCCCCCCCAAAAAGGGCAATCCTGATAAATTTCCCACCGTGCATCACTGGATACCTCCAGTCCGGTGGGAAGCCTTTAAACTTAGCCTAGGGCTTTGCAGAACAGGGCAGGCAATCAATACTCAGCGCTTGCAAACAGGAGATGCTGGAGGCGGAAAAATAGCCTATTAGCGGCAGAGGCGAGGATATAAATTTTTATTTAAAATCGCACCTTGCAAGGTTTTCGGCAGCTTGGGAGTTAGAATCCCTGGCTGATCTATCGCAAATGATCTGGAGATCCATTAAAAGGGACTAATCCGTCCATCTCTGATTAGATAGATCTAGCAACTTAGCAAAGTCGGGGGTCATTAGGCAACGATCGCAGAAGGCCGACAACGATGTTTTAATTGGCAGAACGTCCTAAGGACTTGATGTCTACGGAGATTCTCGATCATCCAGGTCATGGGTGGGTTTTTTTTCTTTCAAAAGGCAGCTGGACTTTTCTTTGCCTTTTCCTTGAAGAGGTTTCGCTTCTCCTCCAAGAAGGTTCTTCGGTTCACCTTCAATTCCCTTCACTTCAACTGAAGAAGCTTCTTGGAGGAGAAGCGAAACCTCTTCAAGGAAAAACAAAAGTCCGGTTGCCTTTTGGAAAAGCACCTTTGGGCATGGAAAAAAGGACTTACGGACGTTTTTCACACTTATGACCACTGCACCATCCCCATTGTCACAGGATCAAAATTCAGACTGGCTTATATTTATGACATTTTGCAACTGACTTATGACATCTGCAGTGTCCCGTGATATGATCCCCTTTCTTGACCTTCTGCTAAGCAAAGTCAATGGGGAAGCCAGATTCCCTTAACAACCGTGTTCCTCACTTAACCACTGCACTGACTTAACAACTGTGGCAAGAAAGGTTGTAGAATGGGACAAAACTCACTTAACAACTGTCTCACTTAGCAACAGAAATTTTGGGTTCCATTGTGGGCATAACTTGAGGGCTATCAGTGTTATATAAGAGCTGTGGTGGCACAGTGGTTAGAATGCAATATTGCCGGCTAATTCTGCCGACTGCCAGCAGTTCGATCCTGACCGGCTCAAGATTGACTCAGCCTTGAATCCTTCCAAGGTCGGTCAAACGAGGACCCAGGTGGTTGGGGGCAATAGGGTGACTCTGTAAACTGCTTAGAGAGGGCTATAAAGCACTGTGAAGCGGTCTATAAATCTAAGCGCTATTGCTATTGCTATTCCTTCCTTCCTTTCTCTTTCTCTTCCCTCCCTCCTTTCCATCCTTTCTTTTCCTTCCTTCTTTCATCTCTTTCTTTCTCTTTCTCTCTTTTCCTCCCTCTTTCTCTTTCTTTCTCTTTCTCTTCCCTCCCTCCCATTCTTTCTTCTTTCTCTTCCTTCCCTTTTCCCTCCCTCCTTCCTTCCTTCCTTTCCTTCCCTCCTTCCTTGCACAGCGGTTAAAATGCAGATTTGCAGGCTAATTCTGCCGACTGCCATCAGTTCGATCTGAACAGCTCAAGGTTCACTCATCCTTCCGAGGTTGGTAAAATGAGGACTCAGATTGTTGGGGGCCAATAGGCTGACTCTGTAAACTGCTTAGACAGGGCTGTAAAGCATTATGAAGTGGTATATAAGTCTAAGGGCTATTGCTATTGCTATTCCTTCCTTCCTTTCTCTTTCTCTTCCCTCCCTCCTTCCCATCCTTTCTTTTCCTTCCTTCCTTCATTTCTTTCTTTCTTTCTTTTTCTTTTTCTCTTTCTCTTCCCTCCCTCCCATTCTTTCTTCTTTCCCTTCTTTCCCTTTTCCTTCCCTCCCTCCCTCCTTCCTTCCTTCTTTCCTTCCTCCTTCCCTCCCTCCTTCCTTCCTTCCTCCCTTCCCTTCCCTTCTTCCTTCCTTCCTTCCTGGCACAGTGGTTAAAATGCAGATTTGCAGGCTAATTCTGCCAACTGCCATCAGTTCGACCTCAACAGCTCAAGGTTGACTCATCCTTCCGAGGTCGGTAAAATGAGGACCCAGATTGTTGGGGGCCAATAGGCTGACTCTGTAAACCGTTTAGAGAGGGCTGTAAAGCACCATGAAGCGGTATATAAATCTAAGGGCTACTGCTATTGCTATATACATTACCAGGTGAGATGGAGACTTGGGCATTGTCTTCCGGGCTCGGTGCAACTTGATCCCGCCTGTTTTTTTAGCTTCCGGGTCCTTGCCGCTCCCGTCTCCAAACTTAGCCGGGAGAGCGCCCTGTGCTTGCATAAAGGGGCTCAAAGTTCTTCCCTTGCTCCCTCCGGCGGGAAGCGTCTTTGCGGCGTGGCCCGGCAGAGCAGCAAAACCACTGTTCGAAGTCCTGACGGGCAGGTCCTGAGCCATCTGCTTGGGCAAAATGTACCCGTTGCTGCCCGTCACTGTGGTCTGGGTGAAGTCGTTCGCTGCTTTGAGGTGGTTTGGCTTCCCGGCATCCCCATCTCGTTCGGAAAATCCGTTTTCTGCTATCCGGCTCAGCTTGGCCACCGAGTCCCCTTGGCTCAATTTTGCATTGTCCTGAGTGTTCTTGGCTACGCCGGGGTGGCTCTTGAATTCGTTGCACTCCAAGGAGCCGTTGGTCTCGCCGTCGGGAGCCATCTTGAGTTCCCCAACTTGCTTGTCTATGGCGCCATCGCCGGCAGCCATAGCATTAAATCCTAGAAAGAGAGAGAGAGAGAGAGAGAGAGAGAAATGAGAAATTGAGGGGATGCCAAGAGGAAAGAACTGCAGATGTAAGCATCTGTCAGGCTCAAAAAATCGAGACCACCAGTTAGGTTGCAGCATAGATTTATTCAAGCCTATACCCAAGAATCTGCTCAACTCAAGTTCAACACTGAATTGGCGCCAGGTAAGAGTCAATGAAATTAACTCTTGAGCGCTTGTGGGAATGCAACAATTCTAAGCTGATAACGTGTTTAACTCCATCCTCCCCAGCTGTGCCTGCTTTTCTCCTACAGCCACCTCATTGTAAGGGCAAGGGTTCATAATGCCAGCTGGTATTATTAATGCAAGTAGTTGGGTCTGTAATAGTACACGGGACTGGCGAGACGTTTCATTAATGAAAGTCAACTCAGCTTTACATATCGCTCTAGGTCAATGTTTGATGGTGTTATCCTGGTCTGATTCACCCCTAAGTCCCAAAGGCCATGCTTCGAAAGACAGAATGGGGTTCCTGCATCTACAACCTGTAGCAAAAATCTACAGAGAAACACAGCAGCCAATGAATCAGGCTGTTGGATGAGTTACATTATTTTAATGTTTTTTGTTTGTTTTTTTTAATTTTATTAATTTTATTTTATTTTTATTTTTTATTCAAAGTTTTATTAGTACAAAGTACAAACATTTTTCTCTTTTCTCCCCCCTTCCCCCCAGACCCCTCCCCACCCCCCTTACCCTCCCCCCCCACTCACCCACCTACCCACCCCGACTGCCCAGAAAAAGCACAGGGTATAGTATTCAATAACCATAAAATTAAAATATACTAACAGATTATTAATTTCAAATTTTCTCTAGTTCGTTAACTCCTTGTTAGTCAAAACCTTTTAAACATAATCTAAAAGTTAAACATATATCATTATTAGACTATTTGTATCTTCTTAATCTGATACTTTTTTTGAATATAATCAGTCCATCTACTCCATTCCAATATATATCGGATGAGTTACATTTTTAACACCACAATACGGATTGGAGAATTTTCTCCTAAAAGGAGTAAAAAAAGAATTATATTCTCGTGCAGCTCTATGTGACGGATAGCAAACACTGAATACAGAATAATAAGAGTTGGAAGGGACCTTGGAGGACTTCTAACCCAAGTAGGAAACCTATACTATTTCAGACAAATGTCCAAACTCTTCTTTAAAACTCCCACTGTTGGAGCACCCACAACTTCAGGAGGCAAGTTGTTCCACTTGCCGAGAATTAACTGAGAGTTAACGGTCTCAGATCTAGAGCAAGAGTGACGACGTGAGAATAAATCTCACAGAGGCGAAATAGATCGTTCTCCCGGAATTCAGACATTAGAAATAAAACCAAGGTTTGAAAATCTAATCAAAATATTTATTTTGGTACAAAAACAATAAAATATCATTTGTTTACATCTCTGCTATAAAATGCGACTTCCTCCATTGGAAGCCAGAAGAAGAAGGGTAGAATGCACACATGCGTACAAGAACTTATCAATCACGCACTCAGGAATGAACCATTATATTAGATAGGGATGCAGCTCCCTGCATATACATGTAACAGGCAATCAATCACACCGTGACAAAGAGGATTTTGCTAGATTTTATCTAGGCCTGGATCAAAATCAGAAGAAGACCAAGGAGAATGCTGGCGTTTATACCCAGCGGTAACTTTTAAAGATCTGGAAGAGAACACAACTCGGCTGTTGTAATCTTTTAGAAAGGACTTGTGGTTATGCTTACCCGGATAACATTTTAAGTGGAGATAGAGAATCCGTGGCAGTCCAATGGTGAGGTTCATTGTTCTCCATATGCAAGAAAGGAAGAGGACAGCCTGGGATTTAAAAGATGGACTCACCTTCTTCCTTATTGTTGGTGATGTCTTTCAACAACTCCGTCTTCATGCAGCTCTCTCGTCTGCTCTCTCCCTTACTCATCAGAGCTTGCTAAACGGGAGAAGGGGAGAGAAAGGTTAAGAAATAGGGAATATAAACAAACAAAATAAGCAGGGTTTGGGTTTATGAAGAGGCAACACGCACTGCTGAACAAGAAACATTTTAATCCCCACGATTCGCGAAGAAAGGAAGTGGACAACCTGGACTTCAAAAGATTGATTCATTTCTCAAATGTGCAGGCCGCCCATCTTCCCTCCAGGTAACTCTGAACTCACCTTCTTCTTCCTTCTAAGAATTCAACACCCCACCCCTACCATCCCCAGATCAATGTCCATTTCATGGCGTAGCCGAGTCGTTGGTCCAATTTCTCTACGGTATGGCGATACTTGGAAAAGCCAAGTTGTTCAATCCGCAAGGTGGCTGAAAGAGGACTCAAAAACTCAGCCCTGATCTCTGCAACATCTTACAAATCAATCAACCAAGACATTCATGAAACTTCTGCAAGCAAAGAGCCAAGCTCAGAGAGCATCCCACAGTTCAACCCCCCGAGCTACAAATACCGTATTTTTCGGAGTATAAGACGCACCTTTTCCCCCCCTAAAAGAGGCTGAAAATTTGGGTGGGTCTTATACTCCAAATGTAGCTTTTACTAAGCTTTTTTTCAGCCCTGAGGTGCTAACGCCATCTTCTGTGCTTTGCTAGCTAAGTGATCTTCCCTTTGACTGCTTTTTCCATTGCTGCTACCTCCGACTATCAGCTGAGCCTTTTTTCAGCCCTAATGAGGTGCTAACCAGTGAAGCGATCTTCTCCATCTTTTGTGCTTTGCTAGCAAGCAATCTTCCGCCTTTTTTTCAGCCCTAACTAGGTGCTAATGTGCTTTACTAGCGAAGCGATCTTCCCTTTGCTTGCTTTTCTCATTATTTCTCTCGCTGAAGAGAGAGAGAGAAGTGAAGTGCTTTAGAAACTGTTTTTTATCCCCAACCAGGGGATTAAAAAAGCAAGCACGTGCTCTCAAAACCAGCAAACTAATGTGCTGAAGCTGACCAGACTAAGGACTAGCCAGATGAAAACTGGTAGGCAGATTATTTTTTTCCCTATTTTCCTCCCCAAAAACTAAGGTGCGTCTTATACTCCGGAAAAATGCGGTACTTCTCTTCTCTTGGTAGGATGCTGTACGTTATAATCCATCATTCTATACTTGGAACGTTGAGTTTAAATTCTCTGGGTTTATTTGTTTTTTTAAAGGTAGAAATAATTATTCCAAGGATGATTTGGAAGGACATTGAGATATTTGGGTTTCCTAAGTTCCTTTGCAACTTTGCAAAGGAACTTAGGAACTAAAGAGACTTTTGAGTCAGTCCATTCTAAAATCAGTTCCCGTCACTCCATGCGATGCCGAATCAAGAAACATTGGCTTCTAACACAAGGATCTGTTAGAATTGGAAAGCGTGCATCCCAGATTTCCAAAACCAATTGTTTGTCAGAAAGGTCCGCTCAAAAACGGAACGGAATCAAAATGGAAGCATCCATCAAGTATTCAAATCTCCCTCTATGAAATCTAATGTGCAAAAAGAGAAGTGGGAAGTGAGGACAAACCACTTCCACAGTTCTGGCAAAACGTAATTCTTCAGGAAAGCACTTTTTTTTTACCCTGATAACTAAATCTCGATTTCCGCCCCCCTCCCCACATGGTTGGTGGGCCACAACCATTTTTCTCAACGTTGTCTCAATTTTGGAATAAGACGAAATGTTCCGATTTGGAAAAGAAAGGAGAACATTGACCGGAGGTAACTGCGAAATCTGTGGGTCAGAAGAATCAAAATGTCAACTTGCAACGCTTTCAAGGTACATGAATTAATTAGGGCCTATTTCGGAAACTTCACACAAAAGAGGATTCTGCATCTCATTGAGTATGTACGGTTGCATGCTTTCAAGAATTTTATGGCTTACGTCTGATCCCAAGAAGATTCTGTTTACCTACTTCTGTCCCAAAAGGTTTGTTTGAACCAATTCGTACTGGTTGCCCTCACTGTATTGTCTTAGATCAGTGTTTCTCAACCTTGGCAGTTTGAAGATGTGTGGACTTCAACTCCCAGAATTCCCCAGCCAGCAACGCTGGCTGGGGAATTCTGGGAGTTGAAGTCCACACATCTTCAAACTGCCAAGGTTGAGAAACACTGTCTTAGATATATCTGAAAGCACCTGGCTGAATCAGATAGAATTTTTTTCCCCCAGTCCTGCTTCCTTGACTTTATGCTTGGACATAAAAATCTAATGGAGAAGGCAAGCATGCAACCCTTCGACCTCTGGACATAGCACAGATTAGTCTCAAAACAATATCCAGGAGTCCAGTCCCAAAGATTATTTTTCAAAAGGCAAATGGACTTTGTTTTTCCTTGAAGACATTTTGCTTCTCATTGAAGAAGCTTCACGGAACATCTTCACAGAAAAACCAGAAAGTGCAGGTGCCTCTTGAAAAAGCACCTTTGGGACAACCACGACCTGGATGACTGAGGATCTCCATAGACATTTAGCTACCCCAGAGCTGAAGAAGCTTCTTGGATGAGAAGTGAAACGTCTTCAAAGAAAAACCAGAAAGTCCAGTTGCCTCTTGAAAAAGCACCTTTGGGACAACCACGACCTGGATGACTGAGGATCTCCATAGACATTTAGCTACCCCAGAGCTGAAGAAGCTTCTTGGGTTAGAAGCGAAACGTCTTCAAAGAAAAACCAGAAAGTCCAGTTGCCTCTTGAAAAAGCACCTTTGGGACAACCGCGACCTGCATGACTGAGGATCTCCATAGACATTTAGCTACCCCAGAGCTGAAGAAGCTTCTTGGATGAGAAGCAAAACGTCTTCAAAGAAAAACCAGAAAGTCCAGTTGCCTCTTGAAAAAACACCTTTGGGACAACCATGACCTGGATGACTGAGGCTCTCCATAGACATCCAGAAGTGCTAGGAACACTAAAATCTGGAGCGGCTACTTAGCACATTTTTTAAAAATCAATCCGCAGGACCCAAGTCCAATCTCATAGGATGGATCGTCGGCAGCAGCAATGCGTTTGCAAATTCATTCTAAGTAACCCAAATATTCAAATGAGGTCATGAATGTTAAAGGCGTGGGAGTAAAAAGATACAAACCCTGAATAAAGCATGACCATTGTAAAGAAAGATTCTGTCCTCTAAAAATCAGAACGAAACTCATGGGTTCCAGCACCACTCAACACCAGCATTTCCAGACTATGTTTTGAGAATACACAAAGAACAAATGTTTTTTTAATTTAGTTTTTTTTTAAAAAAAAAAAAAGCCTGGCCAGCCAAATCATCAAAATGAAGCCATTTTGTCTCGGGGCAATATGTTTTTTTAAATAAGTTCCATTAGGAATTCAGAGAAGAGATCTGAAGCAGGACAGGCCTCAAAAACCTTTCAAAAATCGTTGAAACCAAGCGACCCCTTCATTCTAGAGTCAAGACCGAACTTCAGGGTGGGGAAGGATTTTAAGTTTGTGAAGTGTCACATATCTTATCTTTCCCACCCCCATTGAGGATTCTCTTAACTCAGGGGTCCCCAAACTTGGCAACTTTAAGACTTGTGGACTTCAACTCCCAGAATTCTGGGAGTTGAAGTCCACAAGTCTTCAAGTTGCCAAGTTTGAAGACCTCTGTCTTAAACCGGTCCATATTCTAAATTCCCAACGTTCTTGGGCCTTCAAAACCTTGATTGAAGACTTTTTTAATTTACATCACAGAAACCATCCGAAGGATGTTTTGGCGAGTATCCCACTACTTGTAAATATACACGACAGATCTTGTTCCTGTTCACTGCAAGAAAACCCACCGAACCGCCAAGCTTAGCATGGGCTCAAGGCAAGAATCTCCAATAAAGCAATCCATGCCAGATGGCTGCCTTACCCTTCCGACAAAAGGGAATCCACCCGTTTCTCTGAGTAACTGGTTGGCTCCTGGGCCTCTTTTTAACTCTTAGGGAGCAATGCGAACATCCGAAGCTCAACCTTTACAAGGCCTTTTTTTTCCCCTCCTTCTTCTGCCGGGCACCTTATGGATCTTCACCAAAACATCCCTGAGTTTTTCTTCCCACTTTAGAACTCTCTCTGCTGAGGCCCAAAACTCAACAGCCAGGGGTCGAAGTGCTCACCCCACACCTCCCTGTTGGCTCTTTGTCTGGCAAGGAGAAAAGACAGCCCATCCACCAACTGTTTTCTTCAAGTTTCTTTTTTTTTTTAAGCATTTCAGAAGCCACGCGGGGAGGGGCAATCACCTTGCTTTAAACTCCAAGGAAACCCTTCTCTCCTTTCTGGATCCAGCCCAAAGATGAAGGTTAATGCACACCAAACCAGAACCATGAAGAACTCAACCCAAGACTCATGGGAGTTGCCCCTCCATGCACGGAAAACCAAACCAGACGCAATTATTATTATTTTGCAATGGCCACCCAATCTCTTCCCCCAGCCTCAACGTGCTTCCAGCGATCCTAGCAGGACCTCCATCCGCCCCCCCTCCCCTCCCCTCCCCGCTTAAAGACAAGGCAAACTTCCCTGGAGCTCAGATACCTCCATGCCCCAATCTCTCGGCTTCTGATTGGCAGAGAAATCTTATACCCAGCCCTCCCCAAGCAAAGAAATGTCAGCTTAGCAGCAGATCCAACAAAAGCCAACAGCCAAGCCAAGGTTGTTTCAGAATAAAAGCCTCTGCACTCATTTTTTTTTTTTTATTTATTTCCTCCCCTTTTTCCTTCAGCTGTCTGTCTCCATTCTCCTGCCTACATACGGCCGGGTGTGATTAATAAACGTTCGGTCACTAGAGGGTTTCTGGGAAAGGTGGCGTATCCGAAGTCAAAGAGGCATTGGCGAGACAGATGACACAGGCTCCGGAAGGCAGATATTCTACAGCTTCTTAAAGCCAACGCTGATGGGTTTGGGTGGAAGAGGGGCTCTGTTTTAAAGGGTGGGGGGAGGAGGCAAAAAAAATGGACTATATGCTCAACTGTCCCCTGTGGTTTGGAAATGAGGAGCGCAAAGGAAACAGCCTCGAACATTTCTTTGGACAAAAAGGAACTCGGATCTCGCTTCCAAGCAAATCCTCGGTCCCACCAATCTTTGAAGACCAAAGACGCCCAAGCGACATGGAAGCCACTAAGACAGGGGTAGGCAAAGTTGGCTCTTCTATATGACTCGTGGACTTCAACTCCCAAAATTGCTGAGCCAATTATGCTAGCTCAGGAATTCTGGGAGTTGAAGTCCATGAGTCATAGAAGAGCCAACTTTGCCTACCCCTGCACTAAGCCAACAAATAGCATCATTGGACAGCACGATTTGTCTTTGTCTTTCTGGTCTCTCATGGGATGGGGAATTCATAACGCCCAGTGAAGAAGCTCTCCGATTTGAGATGGTCGACGCTCTAGTATTGAAGAAGACGGCTACAGAGTCCGCATTCTGCTGTGATTATCAATAGTTCCCGAGTTGGCAACCTTCTTGAAGTTCGCCCTTAAGTTCTTATGGGTTTGGGCAAGATTTGAGTCAAGCTACACCACCACCACCACCCAAAAAAAAAAACCGTGCAGAGGTCAACTTCTGACTGTGGAAAATACTGGTTTTTCTCCAGCTACAGTAGCCTCTACGTCAGTGTTTCCCAACCTTGGCAACTTGAAGATGTCTGGACTTCAACTCCCGGAATTCCCCAGCCAGCGAATGTTGGCTGGGGAATTCTGGGAGTTGAAGTCCAGACATCTTCAAGTTGCCAAGGTTGGGAAACACTGCTCTACGTAGAGACCAAGGAGCGAGGCAAGGAGGAATCTCAAGCAGCCTACAAAACTAGAGTTGACTGGAACCTCGAGAAGAATTGGATGCATCTTCCTATCCCTTGCAACATTCCTTTGGTCCCCCACTTTCAACCCTCTCCTGGGGAACACCTTCTGCCTTCCAGAGTCAACGCCAAGAGTCCTCGCCAGGTTCTCGTCGCTAACACAGCCTGAGGGGCGGCCTTGCCAAAGCGATTGCTCGCTTACTGCCCTGGATTGGCAAAACATGTGTGATGTGGTGACGCCAAGGGTGAGGCATGAAACAAGAGACGCCCAAATGTCGTAACTAAATGTCAACAGAATGCCACCCTTTATGCCTTAAGAGTGCGGGGAAGAGCAACGAAGAGGATTAGAGGACTGGAGGCTAAAGCATATGAAGAACGATTGCAGGAATTGGGTCTGTCTAGTCCAGGGGTAGGCAAAGTTGGCTCTTCTATGACTCGTGGACTTCAACTCCCAGAATTCCTGAGCTAGCATGATTGGCTCAGAAAGTCTGGGAGTTGAAGTCCACGAGTCATAGAAGAGCCAACTTTGCCTACCCCTGGTCTAGTCTAAAGAAAAGAAGGAGGCAGGGGTGACATGATAGCAGCCTTCCAATATTTGAGGGGCTGCCACAAAGAAGAGGGAGTCAAGCTATTCTCCAAAGCACCTGAGGATAGAACAAGAAGCAATGGGTGGAAACTAATCAAGGAGAGAAGCAACCTAGAACTAAGGAGTAATTTCCTGACAGTTAGAACATTTAATCCGTGGAATAGCTTGCCTTCAGAAGTTGAGATAGCAACAGAAGAAGAGATAGCACAGCCATTTGCCCAGAATGATCTAGGCCTGAGCAGGGGGGTGGACTAGAAGACACCCCCACCCCCAATGTCTCTTCCACCTCGGTTATTCTGTTAAAACTACTACTTCTCAAACACCTTGACTCAAGAGAAAAGGTATTCTAGAAAATGTGGGAGAATGAGACTACAAAGTCCTTATTCCACTCCAGCCCAAGGGTTGCTTGAAATCATCTTGCGCATGGTTAAACTAAAGGAGGCAACAAAGGGGCAGAA
>JALIGW010000026.1:5198441-5253441 GCA_023053685.1 Diadophis punctatus similis | reverse complement strand
GGGTGGAAACTAATCAAGGAGAGAAGCAACTTAAAACTAAGGAGAAATTTCCTGACAGTTAGAACAATTGATCAGTGGAACGGCTTGCCTCCAGAACTTGTAAATGCTCCAACACTGGATGTTTTTAAGAAGAGGTTGGATAACCATTTGTCTGAAGTGGTGTAGCGTTTCCTGCCTAAGCAGGGGGTTGGACTAGAAGACCTCCAAGGTCCCTTCCAACTCTACTTATTCTGGAAATGATTTCGGTACCCATAAAAACGGAAGCAGAAATAGCTGTCCCTTGCGAAGTCATGCATGAAAGATGGGAAGGATCTGAGCATCCCCCACCGCCAATCACAGCAGCCTTCATCAACTTCAGCTAGAACTAAGCCAGGATCCTAGTTTCAAACTTCTGGAAACTTCCTTCTAATCTATTCGCCAAGTATATACCCATTTTCTATTTTTGAGCCATAAAGGAGTCAGATTTACGTTGTTCGAACTCAACCATCCCTTTCTAAGTCACAACGTCAAACGCAAAAGATGGGCAATCGTAACCCGCCCAAGGTTAAGCCATGATGTTTCTCAAGGCACAAAAACAGATGGAATATTATCTCCGCAGCTAGGAATCCGAGTGATCAAATTCCACAGAAGACGGTTTCCTGTTTTGGAATTTCGAACATTATTCAATCGCTAGGACTATATTCTTGCATTTTCCCCTCTCCAAAGTCCAAGGACGATAACTCAGGGTCAATTAGCAGATGTTTCCATCTTTGGCATCTCTCTTTTAAGGCTTCCAAAGGCTCTCCTGTTCCATATTAGCATGATCAATTGTTGTAGGCCCAAGTAACACTGTTAATCTCACTTTCCTAGTTTGCTTGATGACAGTTTGCCGCTACCCCCAAGCTCAACACCAACAGATATTTATCTCCTGCAGTATTTATCTCGAAACCAACTCAAATTCTACTTTAGATTCACCCGTTTTCCTTTCTATTTGGAGTGGCTCGACCTATCAAATTCCAGAAGTTGTATCAGCACTAGAATTCCACCTAACAGAAGACATCTCTTTTGGACAAGTTTTGAAAGGATTCGTGAAGGTTTAGAAAGTCCATCTGGGACAACAAGTCTTGCAAAAACTAAGAGGTTGGCTTGAAAAAAAATGAGTACCATATTTTTCAGAGTATAAGACGCACCGGAGTATAAGTATCTTAGTTTTTGGGGAGGAAAATAGGGGAAAAAATCTTGCCTACCAGGTATTCATCTGGCTAGCATCCTTAGTCTGGTCAGCTTCAGCACATTATTTTATCCCCTGGTTAGGGCTTAAAAAAACCTTCTTCTGAGAGAGTAACAATGAAAGAGCCTGCAAGCCGGTAAGAGCTGGGAAGATTGTTAGCACCTGTTAGGGCTAGAAAAAATGTATTCGAAGCAAGTAGAGCAATGAAAAAAACCCTGCAAAGACTTAGGGCTGGAAAAACATTCTTTGGAGAGAGTAACAATGAAAAAGCCTGCAAGGTAAGAGCTGGGAAGATCCTTAGCACCTAGTTAGGGCTGGGAAAAAAGCTTCGAAAAAGCTACATTCAGAGTATAAGACGCACCCAAATTTTCAGCCTCTTTTAGGGAGGAAAAAGGTGCGTCTTATACTCCAAAAAATACGTTATCTGCTTTAACTGGAGTCTTTCCACATCTGATGCAGAGCTGTACGCTTGGAAGGGACAAAAACTTCCCAAGATTTCATGACTAGCTCACCATGACCTTTCAATGTTAGACGTCAAGGATCAGAAAGGAGACTTCTTGTACCCAGAGCAGAAAGGTACCTCCATATCTGGGCACAAGGAAGCCATAAATCACTGAAAACGAATAAACCACAAAACCTTCAGAAACACAAACGGAAGGAAGACAGCTCAAGATATTTTGGTGCTCAAGGTGGAAGTTCACTTGATCTGCTGCCTTTCAGGCCGGCCCTTGACACGCAATAACTGACAAAACAGTATGGAAATGGAAACAAGCCATCAAAACACTCTTTTTTTGCAGTTGGGAGTTGCAAAAGAAGAAAAAGAAAAAATATGAAACGCTATTGACCATTTTGAGGAGCACAAGAGTGGTTTCATGAAGATTTAACAGCTTCCGTAAGATACGGAAGTGCTTTTTCAAAAGGCAACTCTGACTTCTTTCTTTGTTTTTCCTTGAAGACGTTTCGCTTCTCATCCAAGAAGCTTCTTCGGTTCGGACTGAATTGGTGGGGAATGGAAGGATTCAATCAGAACGGAAGAAGCTTCTTGGATGAGAAGCGAAACGTCTTCAAGGCAAAACAAAGAAAGCCCAGTTCCCTTTTGAAAAAGCACCTTTGGGACAACCATGACCTGGATGACTGAGAATTTCCATCAGATTTTCACCAATTTCAATGTCTGAAGGATTCCAACTGAAGTAAACAGGAATTCCTCCTCTCTTTCCTCCCCGCCCGGTCCTGGGAGAGTTTACTAAGGCTGGAGGCTGGGAAAGGAATCTTACTTCATTGTTGCAGCAATCTCTCTCAATATCTTCCTGTCCACCATTAATCTTGCATCAATCTTTAAGCTACTCCTAATCACAAGCAGTTAGCTAAATACGAATTTTCCTTCGTCTCGGGGTCTTTGAAGAGGGACAAGGGAGAAAATGATTCTGAATAGCTCTGCCATCATCTGAACGAACCAGATTAGGAGCTGGAGTTTTAGAAGAGGCAATTTCATCCCTTCCGTTTTATTGATTGGGGGGGGGGGGGAGAAATGACATGCAGAGTTGTAATACCTGTTTTGTATCAGAATTATCAGACGTTGGGCAAAATGAGAGAAGCTTGCGTGATTTACAAGCCACATCGAGAAGAGGTTATCAGAGTCCAAGAAATGTATGCCAATTAGTGTACATTTAAAGTGACAATAAATTTATTCTATTCCTATTCCTATTCCATCCCTATTAATTTTGTTCTATTCCATTCCATTCCATTCTATTCTAATTCTATTCTATTCCTATTCTATTCATTCCAATATTCTATTCTATTATTCTATTATTCTATTCTATTCTATTCTATTCTATTCTATTCTATTCTATTCTATTCTATTCTATTCTATTCTATTCCATTCCATTCCATTCCATTCCATTCCATTCCATTCCATTCCACTCCACTCCACTCCATTCCATATTCTAATTCTAATTAGCAATAGCAATAGCACTTAGACTTATATACCGCTTCATAGTGCTTTACAGCCCTCTCTAAGTGGTTTACAGAGTTCAGCATATTGCCCCCAACAATCTGGGTCCTCATTTTACCGACCTCAGAAGGATGGAAGGCTGAGTCAACCTTGAGCCTAGTGAGATTTGAACAGCTGAACTGCTGAACTAGCAGTCAGCTGAAGTAGGTTGCAGTGCTGCTTTTAACCATTGTGCTACCTCGGCTCCTCCTTCTAATTCTAATTCTAATTCTACTCTACTAATCAAGGAGAAAAGCAACCTAGAACTAAGGAGAAATTTCCTAGTATGAGAACAATTAACCAGTGGGCTATTTTGCCTCCAAAAGTTGTGGGTTTCCCCATCCCTGGAGGTTTCTAAGAAGAGGTTGGACAACCCTTTGTCGAAATTGCTATAGGGTCTCCTGCTTGAACAGGGGGTTGGACTAGAGGACCTCCAAGGTCCCTTCCAGCTCTGTTTTGAATTGCATGGAGTCCAGATTCGGCCATCTCAATGTGCCCGTGAAGAAGAAGAATTAAACCGCATCAGGAAAAAGATCTCTGATATATATTCTCCCCAAACCACTTAATCATTCCCTGGCGAACCACTAAAAGGCAAATTAAAAGGAAGCAAAAAGAAGGGGAAAAACCTAAGGCTTCATTCAGTTCCAAGAAAATATCACAGGCGTTTTGCTAAATTTTTGATAAAACCACTTTTAAAGCTATGCTTAATCGACAGAGGGATTTCTCCAAGCCTCCTGATCAGGCCCTAGAAATTCCAAATTCTTTTGTTTAAGCGACCAACAGCCAAGACATCGTAAGCCACCGTTTCCAAAAGGAAGCCTAGGAAATTAGAAGCATGATAGCCCGCCCCACTCCGGTTCCCCAAGGATGTCTCTCAACCCCTCACCAATGAAACAACCTGGGAGTTGAGCGACATAGAAATTTTATTAATAAATAAATAAATAAATAAACAAACCGCAAAAGGTTAAGCAAGCAAGATTGTAGACCAGGTGGTCTTTCTGGCCTAGCAAAACAAAAAACAAAAAAAGGGGGGGAAAGGGGGGGGGAAGAGATGAGTAAAGATATAATTTGAGGAGAGGGAGGAGCATGGCCAAAAATTAAGAGGTATAAGAGACAATGAGAATGTTTGGAAGATTAGCTATGGCGATGAATTTGGAAGAAAGTTGTAAATTAAAGATGGTAGACCCAGGCAATAAAAGTAGGGGGAAGGAGGCAGCATTAGAATAATAGTAGATATACCTAGAAGAATATTATATATATATATAAATATGGATAAAGGGAAAGATATAAGTTTAAGAATAGCTCCGATGTTGGAACTGTTTGTCTGCTGACCATAAAATGGATTATAATTAGATGTACTCAGGGAAGGACCAGAGGGAGAAGAGGAAATAGAAAGGAAGGGGAGAGAGAGAGGAGGAAAGTAGAAAAGAGGTAGGGAGAAAGAAAGAAAGAAAGAAAGAAAGAAAGAAAGAAAGAGAGAGAGAGAGAGAGAGAGAGAGAGAGAGAGAGAGAGAGAGAGAGAGAGAGAGAGAGAGAGAGAGAAAGAAAGAAAGAAAGAAAGAAAGTAGAGGGAATAGAGGGAGATAGAGGGAGGGGAGTAGTATGATATATGGAAGGAAAGCAGACGGGAGATAAAAGTATAAAAGGAGCAAATTAAGGAATATATTTATGGCATTTTGGATAGAAATGTATAACTATGGATGTTTTGATATTATGGTATATATATGGATGTTTATGTGAGTTTGGTGGGAATTTTTTTTAAAAAAAAAACAATGGACAAAATAGCCTCTATCGTTCTCCTAAACCTCTGGAGTTTAATACGACCTCTCAAGAAAGGAAATCAGTCTATGGTTTAAACCAGGGGTCCCCAAACTTGGCAACTTTAAGACTTGTGGACTTCAACTCCCAGAATTCTAGGACTTGAAGTCCACAAGTCTTAAAGATGCCAAGTTTGAAGACCTCTGTTTTAAAGTCACGCTGGAACTTTATGAAGAGTTGAGCCAAGGGTAGGTAGGGAGACAGCGCACCTGTCTTAAATAGGCTTTCTCCAAAGCAATTTCAAATCTCCGCCCTACAATTTATTCATTGTTGATCGAATGGTTATGCCCCCCACCTTCCATCTCACTCTGCAAAGCAACGCTGGGAGGCTTATAATAAAAATAATAAATATTCAAATATTAACAATAGAACTTTTTTAAAAAGCAGGAGCTAGAATCTAAGGCAAGATGGAGACCACTGTAGATACAAAACTAAAAAAATAAACAGACGAGAAGCGCACTTTGGTGGCATCATTGCTACGAATCCATCAGCTCCCTCCAACTTAAGAGCAACCCCGTTAAGACCTCAGCAGGTCCACGTTGCCACAATTCAACGACTACACTGCCCATAAGGCCGAGAGGAGCTAGCATCCAAGGCAAGAGGGGTTTAAAGCTTTTGGATATGTAAAGCACAGTCAAAGCACTTGAAATTTAATTTACAAAAGTTGGAACAGGGGATGTTTGTTTCACCGGGAACTCTGGAAATATGACTCAGTCCACCAGTCAAGCCCGTTGACTTTTCCTTGCTACCATCGCTCCCTAAAAGACAAAGTTTTGGGATACACGGTTGAGGGAAAGGATGATCGTGCTGAAAGCCTTGCGGGATTCAGGACTGCGATCCTCGGGATCTGCCTCAATCCTCAAGTTGGGTTGTCAACTCTGCACCAGAGGGCTTTCAACATCTGCTACCCAGCACACACAGGACAAAGGCTGTTTGTGCCAGCAAACTTGCTTCCTTCCTGGTTATGAGCAGCGGGCCGAATTCCAGAATTTCCTGATTCCCTCCACTCGTCGAAGGAAGAATAGGAACGTCATCGGCTCAAATCCTAGATCTTAAAGCAGAACCGGCAGGAAACTGCAATGGTCTGAGGAGACAAAGAGATGGACGGGTGAGGAGAGAACACCGTCGGATGTGTTTATACCGAAAGTAGCTCAGCAACAGAAGGATCCATTTTTGCTCTTTTCTGATGAACCCCTTATGTGAAGAATGACACTGACTGCATTCGGACGTTCTGTAATTCCTTAAGTGTGGTTTGGGAAGGAGCCTCATTCTTGTCAACCTTGGTGTCAAGTTCGAAATGCGTTTATGCGGCAGCTTGCCAAAGAACCAGGGGGTAGGGAACGGTGAGATGGAATGTAGGCTCCAGAGATCAAGAAGACGAGCTGTGAGAGCCAAGGACACTTCGGCAGGTGTTTGCCAAAACCGAAGAGTTTTTCTCATAACAATACAGTGACACTCAATTGGACGATCCGACCTGCACTAATAGGGGGAGGGAGAATCCTATTATTTAAATAAGTGGGTTTGCGCGGGAATTAGCTAGATCTGGTTTTGCCCTCTCATCAGTGCCAAAATGATGCACTCAATAAAGCTTTGCATTCAGAACATCTCAACCGTGCTTGCTTTGATTGGGTTCGTCAGTTGTAACGTTCACACTTCCGTTTTCACTCTCTTCCTTTAGAGAGGACTTACTGTAGCACCTTCAGTATCTATGAAGATTCTCAGTCATCCAGGTCATGGTTGTCCCCAGAGTTGCTTTTTCAAACGGCGACCGGACTTTGTTTTTCCTTGAAGACGTTTCGCTTCTCACCCAAGGTTCTTCTTCAGTTCTGTAGCACCTTTAGCTTTGGGGTGACATCCTATACAACGCAATGTGTGGTTAGCCTTAGCCATGGGCAAGGAAGAGCTTTGCAGTGCTCTCCAGCAGGCCTTGACTGAGGATTAACACACATGCAGAAAATTGTTCCTGCACTCATAGAGTCTTGACTTGCTCCACTGGTCTACATACCGTATTTCCCACAAAATATTAATTTTTGCTCCAAAGGATCAAAAATGTTCAGGGCTTATTTTCAGGTAATGTTGTATTTTTCAGGGAAATATGGTACTAAGTGCATCTGTCTAGCTGATTATCTTAACTGGGGCTTATTTTGGGGGTAGTGATTATATTACAAGCATCCTGAAAAATCATGCTAGGGCTTATTTTCAGGTTGGGTCTTATTTTCAGGGAAACAGGGTATTTGGGCATCAAAAGTCACATCCAATCTGATGCTCAAGAACAACCAAAGTTTTGCGTCAACGATAGACAGATGTACGAAGGGAAGACACTCAAGAGCCAAAAGTAGACAAGGTTCAATCACGAATCAATGAAAACATGGATGAACGCTGCACGGCTGACTAAAATATATTCATTTGTTTTATCTTCGTCATGAAGCTCTCTTCAAAGTGATTTCCATCCATTTCACCTAACTCTCACCCAATCTATTTCATTGATGTTTTCAAACTCAAGTCATCAACAAATATGAAGAGAGCAGAGACGTTATCTGTTATTTGTTACTTTATTCTAGAATTTTTAACTGGATATTCCTTGAGTGTTTTTATTTGTTCTGGTCTCTTTGGCTGTAATCAACTTGATTTGATTATTCCTAGTCTGTTCTTTTTAGGGTTACCTCTGTTTTTGCTCCAACCAGTAATGCTGTAAATCGCCCATAGTTGTTTTCGATATGAGATACCGTATTTTTCGGAGTATAAGACGCACCGGAGTATAAGACGCACCTTAGTTTTTGGGGAGGAAAATAGGGGGAAACAATCTGCCTACCAGGTATTCATCTGGCTAGCATCCTTAGTCTGGTCAGCTTCAGCACATTATTTTATCCCCTGGTTAGGACTTAAAAAAACCTTCTTCTGAGAGAGTAACAATGAAAGAGCCTGCAAGCCAGTAAGAGCTGGGAAGATCGTTAGCACCTGGTTAGGGCTAGAAAAAAACTTATTCAAAGCAGCTTCAGCACATTATTTTATCCCCTGGTTAGGACTTAAAAAAACCTTCTTCTGAGAGAGTAACAATGAAAGAGCCTGCAAGCCAGTAAGAGCTGGGAAGATCGTTAGCACCTGGTTAGGGCTAGAAAAAAACTTATTTGGAGCAAGTAGAGCAATGAAAAAAAAATTCTGCAAAGACTTAGGGCTGGAAAAACATTCTTTGGAGAGAGTAACAATGAAAAAGCCTGCAAGGTAAGAGCTGGGAAGATCTGTTAGCACCTAGTTAGGGCTGGGAAAAAAGCTACATTTGAAGTATAAGACGCACGCAAATTTTCAGCCACTTTTAGGGAGGAAAAAGGTGTGTCTTATACTCCGAAAAATACGGTAGGTGACAAATGAATTTAATAAATAAAATTAACAGAGGGGAAAAAAGGGACACGGCTATATTTTTGGACTTGAGCAAGGGAAGTTTTCTTTTTCTGGGAAGAACATGACTTCTTTGTTTAGAGAATGTGTTCTCCTTCATGAAAACTTTTCCTCTTTGCTTAATTCTCTTTAAATGACATTTGAAATTCTTGGTGTGTGTGGTTTTTTTTTACACCTTATTGTCCTGTTCTTAGGAAGAACAAAACCTCCTTTTACCTAAAAAGGTAAAAGGAAGTAGGTTCTTACTTCCGTAAGGGTTTTGCTTAATTACATGTAACTGAGCTAATTTTAATTGCCTTGAGGATAAAAGGAGAATTGTACAGCATTATCATTCTCAACTGTATAAGCTAACCCAGCGTCTTGTGAAAGGAAAAAAAAAGCAAGTCTAAAGCTTTTCAGGTTAGATGAAAAATATTTCGCTTTGCATCACTAATGCCAATCCAAGACACAACATTTATAGGGGAGATCAAAACGTAGCAAGATTGGCAGCCCCTGCCCTGTGTCTTTCAAGAACTGCAAATATTCACACGCAAAGAAAGAAAATATGGGCGGACTCCAAGACACAGCTGAACATATTAGCATCAAACTACAGAATTCAATCAGAATAGAGCTGGAAGGGACCTTGGAGGTCTTCTAGTCCAGCCCCCTGCTCAAGCAGGAGACCCTATACCATTTCAGACAAGTAACTGTCCAGTCTCTTCTTAAAAATCTCCAGTGATGAAGGATCTACAACTTCTGAAGGCAAGCTGTTCCACTGGTTAATTGTCCTCCCCGTTAGGAAGTTTCTCCTTAATTCCAGGTTGCTTCTCTCCTTGATTAGTTTCCATCCATTGCTTCTTGTCCTGCCTTCTGGTGCTTTGGAGAATAGGTTGACCCCCTCCTCTTTGGGGCAGCCCCTCAAATACTGGAAGGCTGCTATCATGTCACCCCAAGTCCTTCTTTTCTCTAGACTGGCCATACCCAGTTCCTGCAACCATTTTAGTCTCCAGGCCTTCAATCATCCCAGAGACTGAAACATATGCAGGAATACACAACTAAATACACAACTAAAACCTATGAAGGAATACACAACTGCGTCCCCAATTTCCCAGCTCCTTGATCGGCCCACCGTGAATTCAGGTCCGACTGCTTCTCAGCAACCACCGAGCAAAAAAACCGGCTTCATTTCTACAGTGGCAGCTGAGACCGTATAAATAAATATCTTGCCTGCGAAGAGAGAGGAGGGGAGGGGAAATTGTGTTCTGAATCATGCATAAGGCTTTTTTTACATTCATGAACGTGCTTCAGGTAGGCCGGTTGAAATCAATCTCGCCGTTCGGCCCCCACCCCAGGGGAGGAAGGGGGTTTCCTGCCTCTCATCCCTGGCAAAAGTAGAAAAGAATTGGAGATGGTTGGGAAGGTGATGGCCATGTTTGTTGTGGTGAACTTCCTCCTGCCCCACAAAATGGCTGCCGCCATGCAGCGTGCTCTCTGCAGTTGCTCCAGATGTTCTGCGTCTCCTCCTGTCTTCTCCAGCACCTTCTTGGCTCTCCATCTGGCAACACTGGCACACACCGGGAGCCGAGGATCCAGCTGGTTTTTGAGTCCAAAACGCTTTTATTCCCAACTGTCTCCATGATCATCAGCTGACTCCTGGGTTTTAAAGGCAGATCTTGCCGAAAGACGGTGCCCACAAGTTGAATCTTCAGATTAAGGAGGCTGAAACAGATGTTCCCAGATCTCTACAAAGAGATTTTCCTAATAACAAGAGGCAGGAAAGGGTACTGCTGCCCCACTTAACAGAAATGGAGGTGCTAAGGTAGTGAAGAACTGGCAGACGCTAAACCAATCTGCCTTAATCTATATATATAAAAGCCAAATGCCATTCACTCATCACGAAATCTCCAGAACTGCAAAGCCTACAAACTTGAAACTTGGCACGTATGTTCCTCTTGGCTTCTAGGTGCTCGCTAAGAAAGGATTTTTTGAAATGACCATCAGATCATTAGTTATGTTTTATACAGTAATTATATTAACATACTCTGATGCTAAGGGGTTAGACATTCCACTCCCCCTCCCCACCTGAAAAGAACTCTGTTCCAACTGCCAGTTGCCTTATATTAACAAGCTCTGATACTACCCCTTCGCTCAACCGGGTGTGGGCGTGGCCAGTGTGTGACTCATCCGGCCTGCGGGCTGGGAGTTTAGACATTGTATTCCCCCTCCCCACCTGAAAAGAACTCTGTTCCAACTGCCAGTTGCCTTATATTAGCATGCTCTGATGCTAAGCAGTTACACATTCTACATAAATTTTCAAGTTTTAAGTGTCAATGTATCAAGCCCGATCTAAATACTCATAAATTTTCAAGCTTTAACTATCGTAGCAAAGCATGGGTATGCAGGTGTGTGTGTGTGTGTGTGTGTGTGTGTGTGTGTGTGTGTGTGTGTGTGTGTGTGTGTGTGTGTGGAAGAACAAAATTTAGGGTTTCTTCCCTAAATCTCATGCAAGCATTTCCAACTCTCCTTAAACTCCCCGATCTAAAAGGATCACCGGTTTCACTCTACCCCCAAATCTTTTATCCATTTGGATCTGCAGCCTCGGATGGAAAGTCACACAGAACTCTCTGTGCAGCGTGGCCTGAGTACCGGAAATTGCCAAATTTTCCCCATCCGGGGCCTACTTTTCTAAACCTTGACCAAAGAAGCGAAAGTTAGATGGATGAAATTAACGCAAACGCACAAGACCCTTTCTTGACAGTTGTCCTATTTCGGAAATTATTCCTGCTGGGAATCTCCTTATCAGAAAGAGACTGTTATCTGCAAGATTGACGGCAGGACAAAAGAAAAAAAGAAAGAAAAGAAATTTCACTCGGTGGATCTTCTCTACAGATGCAGACTTTTTTCCCGAAAGTCTACGGATCCTTCAAATTGGGATCAATATTGGTCTATTTGACTTCTCCGCGTGCGAAATCAGCCACAAACCCAGAGCGGGCCGCGAAACCAACCTAAGTCAAGTCAGGAAACATTTTAGGAGCAAGAACGCTTGAATTTCCCAGAAGAAAAGACGGGTGTGTTAAAAAGCTACAGTGGGATTTTTCCAGTTTCTGCCAAACGCCCAACAGCATCCATCTAGCAACCAACAATGGAAATTTCTGTTCTTCGCACACCTTCTCACCTCAATCCTCTCAAACCCAAGACACCATAACGTGTCCAGGTGCTGCTTTCTTCTGGGCTGGCTCTCTCAATCCCAACAAAACACCATGCGTGAACTGAGTTCGATCCTAGGTAGAGGCAGATGTAGGGTCTCCTGCTTGGGCAGGGGGTTGGACTAGATGACCTGCAAGGTCCCTTCCAACTCTGTTAATCTGTTAAAAACTCAAGACAAAACACACAGACGTTTTCCTGCCCCCTCCGGTCTTTAATTAATCCAGAACAGATTGATTTTCCCTACTTTGCATGACAAACAAACAAACAAAAAAGAAATCACATCAATAAACCAAAAGGAGGAGGAGGAAGGAAGGAAGGAGGTGGAAAAACGGGCTGCATACTGCATTCCTCTCCCCAGCCAGCAGTTTGGGTGTGAAAGCCAAATCAAGTTTCTTGCAATATGGAGCCGAAATCCAGGGGAGAAGTGCCAATCCAGAGCAAAGGCCAACCAGCCAGCTTCGTTCCTCTTGTTGGTAAAATCCCTGCCCCAAAATTCAGGCTTACGGGTTTCCAAGGTCCGAAGAGACCCCCAGGAAGCTTGCTGAAAGCCAACTCGTGCCCAATGTCCTCTTTGCGCCTTGCAAAAGCCATGCCAGCTTTTGCAAGGAAGCTTCAACCCCCTGGATTCAGAGCCCTTTCCTGAAGACCCTCAACCCAATCAAGAATGGGACAACAGCCAGCTCAGCCTACCTCTGCTCCTGTCTGAAAGGGGGGGAGGGAGGGAAACCCCCACATATCTCCGTCCAGGCCTCTCAAGTCCTCCCTTCACATCACCATCTCCCTCTATGGGTGCAGTTTGTTAACTCGAGCATGCTCACTGCGGGCTGCTCTTCAGCCATTTCGGAGGTTTAATGAAACGTAAGCACAAGGAAGTGTCATTAGCCAGAAGAACGGGGATTCAACCCACCTCTTCTCTCCTTTGGCATCTCTCCATTCCAGGAGAGGAAAGGCCGGCCACAAGGCCGAGGCCAACTTTTCTGGGAGAGAGAGAAGAGAGAAGAGAGGAGAGAGAGAGAGAGAGGGAGAGAGAGAGGAGAGAGAGAGAGAGAGAGAGAGAGAGAGAGAGAGAGAGAGAGAGAGAGAGAGAGAGAGAGAGAGAGAGAGAGAGAGAGAGAAGCTGACCTCAAATGCAAAAAATAAATAAAAATACAAAGTGCCACTACAGAACCGTTCCCCACCCGAGTTTTTTTCTTTTTCTTTCCCTTCTCCAAGCTTCTCGTTTCCCCAGATGGCATTCATCAAACCTACCGGTGGTATTTAAAGAGCCAGATGCCATAGGTTTCCCCACCACCACGACCCCATGTCACGGGAGCCCGAAACAGCGAATGAATTCACCCGTCCTGGCAAAACAAACATCTGCTCTTCAATGGATGGACTCTGGCCTGAACAGAAACAGAAAGCTGGCTCGCAAAGCACAAAAAATTATTTACACAGATAGGTAGACAGGCAACCGGCAGACAAACCGCCGTATTTCGTTTTCATTTGGCTGACCTCGCTACCAGCGGTGGGTTTTTTTTCCTAACACTGTTAATTCTTCCTTTCTTATTTGTGCGGTTCATGTTGCTGAGAAGACCGGCAGCAAACTCCAGGAGAATAATTTCCACGAGCGAGCGCGCCTGCAAAACTATTCCTCGGAAATCTAACGTTGGTCGGTTTTCCAGGTCCGGTTTATTTGGATTCAACAGGGACGATTTTAAAAGTCTGCAAAATCCTTTTCTAACTTCAAATGTATTTTGGAATTTCCTTTTGGCATTGCAAAGTTCTTCAGACGTTCACATTTATCCAGAAAACTCGGGAAGGGTTTTGTTCTGCTTCTATAAATTTAGTTCCATGATATTCTCTTTTATTAGACATCAGCACATTTTAATTTGGGAAAGTCACCGCCCACATATAATTCAAAGGAATTCTGAATAAGCCGAATCTTCATGAGAACATATATCTATAGTCAAACAATGCTAAAAAACAAGACTGATACATCCCCTTATTAAAACTGTGGCGTTTCCAAGTGAAAACAGCGCAGCTACCTTACCATTTTTCAGTTTCCTTTACAATTATTTAAAAAACGTCTACGCAATAAGTTAAGAACCCTTTTAGAGGTACAGACAAATCCCTTTGTTTGCTTTATATAAATTAGGGTTATAGGATCAGGATAAATTTTCTTGGACTTTTAGCTTCACCACAAGGCGTTTTGACTTCTATTTCTCTATGGAACCCCAAACGATCAAACCTCTATAAATGTAATTTTGGGCAGCGCTAAAGAGCCATTATGACATCCGTTGTCGTAAAAGTTGCAAAGCGTATTAGGCAGGCGTTAGAAGAGTTGCGAGTTTAGGTGAAATTTAATAAACAAATAAACACACTTTGGAAAGTTTTGAACATGGGAGATAATTTTGGGGATGGAAGAGGGAGTTATTCTTCTGGAACCATCTAGAAGTCATCTCACCTCGCCTCTGGTTTCCAATAAAGACCAACCAGATGTTTTTAGGGAACTTAACCCTAGAACTACACCCCAACAGCTGTTCAAAGGGGTCCATTTACACATAGAGTAGAATAGAATAAGAGTTGGAAGGGACCTTGGAGGTCTTCTAGTCCAACCCCCTGCTTAGGCAGGAAACCCTACACCACTTCAGACAAATGGTTATCCAACCTCTTCTTAAAAACTTCCAGTGTTGGAGCATTCACAAGTTCTGGAGGCAAGCTGTTCCACTGATTGATTGTTCTAACTGTCAGGAAGTTTCTCCTTAGTTCTAAGTTGCTTCTCTCCTTGTTTAGTTTCCACCCATTGCTTCTTGTTCTACCCTCAGGGGCTTTGGAGAGTAGCTTGACTCCCTCTTTTTTTGTGGCAACCCCTGAGATATTGGAAGACTGCTATCCTGTCTCCCCTGAGCCTTCTTTTCATTAAACTAGACATACCCAGTTTCTGCAACCGTTCTTCATATGTTTTAGCCTCCAGTCCCCTAATCATCTTTGATGGAGGTGATGCAGGTGATAATGAATACACTTCTTAGAACAAGTCACCACATTCAGCACATTGTGAATAGCACCAATCTCAACGCAGATTCTTGGGAGACGTCGCCTCCTTACGGTCTTCATTTATTTATTTATTTGTGAGACTTATATACCGCCTCATAGTGCAAGCACTCTCTAAGTGGTTTACACCATTAAGCAATGTACGTTTACATTGCCCCCAACAATCTGGGTCCTCATTTTACCTACCTCGGAAGGATGGAAGGCTGAGTCAACCCTGAGCCGGTGAGATTTGAACCGCTGAACTGCGGATCACAGTCAGCTAACGTGGCCTGCAGTACTGCACTCTTAACTGCTGCACCACCTCGGCTCTTCATCACGCAGATGAGCAATTCACTTCTTCCAAACCTATGCTTCCTTTCCTTGGACCAATTACAGATCTACAGCACGATGCATCCTATCCAAAGACCGTTTACATGCATCAGAGGATAGGATGAGAAGCGGAATTAAGAATTAAGGAGGAGCTTTCTGACGGTGAGAACAATTCATCCATGGAATGGCTTGCCTACAGAGGTTGTGGGTGCTCCATCACTGGAAGTTTTCAAAAAACAGGCTCGATAAATCATTTGACTGGGGTGGTACGGGTAGTTCCTCGACTTATGACCACAATTGAGCCCCAGAATGTATGACGCCAAGTGAGAAATTTGTGAAGTCAGTTTTGCCCCGTTTTACAGCTTTTCTTGACACGTTCGTTAAGTGAATCCCTGCAGTTGTTAAAAATTAGTTGCACGGTTGTTAAGTGAATCTGGCTTCCTGGGGAACATGACCTGGGGAACACTGCAACCGTCGTAACTATGAATCAGTTGTCAAGCATCCAAACGTAAAGTACGTGATGCTACAACGGTCCTAAGTGTGAAAAATGATAAGTCATTTTTTTTCATTTCAGTGCCTTCAGTTACACTTAGAATGGTCATTAAATGAACTGTTATACCTGTGTAAGTCTCCTGCCTTGAGGTGGGGGATGGACTAGAAGACCTCCAAGGTCTCTTCCAGCCCTATAATTCTATATTCTACATTCCCTCCGAACGTCTGCCGACTCAATGCTCCTCAAAGGTTGTCCAGCTATGTTCAGCTATGCGGTGACCACCGAACGTTTCTCATAAAAAAATGTTGACATATTCGAAGAATTCTATATTATTTGCAAGAAGAGGCTTGTTACCTTGCTACCAATTCCGGAAGTTAACTTTCCGGGATCCCAAATTTCTTTTTTTTTTTTCCCTTTTTTTTTCCCTTTTTTTTTTTTTTTTTTTTTTTTTTGCAGAGGCTATTTTTCAGCACAGAGGCTGCTCTCAGGAACAAGTTTCATATTTTAATTAGGACATTTAACAACTGCAGACCTGAGCAAAAACTCTTGGCGGCTGTTTTTCCTTAGCAGCTTTAAAAGCAAAGGGGAAGTCATTTACATGAAAATTAGTATTCCGCCTGCATTGAATCACCTTCATGCAAACAATTCAAACATGAAACATTTGAAATCTATGTTGGCTTTTTTTTTTTTTTGGCTCTGTTGTGTTTCTGCAGGATAGGCACTTCTTGCTAAAATGAGCTGTTTTCCCAACAATCGAAGGAATGTCTTTAAATAATCATACGCCTTCAGTCAAAAGAGATACGGTGACATAAACAAGAAGTGGCATATTCAAAGACAGAATATGCCAGGCAGTAATAACCTAGAAATATAGGTCGCAGACAATAGCAATAACTCTCCCTTTTAAAAAATGTAGCTGGACTCCCATCTTTCTTTCAGTAAAATAGAAGATGGTCCTCAAAATAGAAATGGAATTATTTCAAACGCCTAGGCTACGCCGAAGAATTTAAAATTGTGGCATCATTTTCAACCTCTTAAGAGAGATGCTGTTTTGGACGCATGAAAAGCAGATTGAGATCTGGCTGGCTGGTAGACATGTCTAACACCTGGGGATTCTCTCTTCTTTCCCCTTCAAACCGTTGTGAAGAATTAGGAGGATAATCAGAAATAAGTCATTGGTATCGATGGATCACAAGCTCAGTTCCATGTTGACGCCCAAAACAAATTCTGATTTTTTGTAGGTCTTTCTTTTTAAAGACCTGGGCTGTGGCGTTAGGGTTTTGAGTCAGCCAGCTCAGGATTTGAGTAATACAACATTCTACATTTACTTTTTTTAAAAAAAATATCTAGGCCATCATGTTCTTTCTGGACAGGCAAGGCTGTCTACCAATGTGACTGAAGAGCTTCAGTCAAATACTGCAGCTTTTATGAAATAAAGAAGTCCATTTCATAAAAGCTGCAGTATTTGACTGAAGCTCTTTAGTCCTCTATGTCTCAAAGGTGCTTTTTCAAAAGGCAAATGGACTGGGGGTTTTTTTTTCCCCCTTGAGGAAGGAGAAGACGACATTTTGCTTCTCATCCAAGCTTTGTCTGTTCTGACAGGATGGTTGGGAGGGGGAAGGACGAATGGAAGACCTAAATCCTTTCATCTCCTAATCATCCAGTCAGAACGTTGAAGCTTCTTAGATGAGAAGCAAAAACTTCTTCTTCTTCTTCTTCTTCTTCTTCTTCTTCTTCTTCTTCTTCTTCTTCTTCTTCTTCTTCTTCTTCTTCTTCTTCTTCTTCTTCTTCTTCTTCTTCTTCTTCTTCTTCTTCTAAAACAGTCCACTTGCCTTTCAAAAAAGCACCTTTGACACAACTATGAGGATGGATGACTGAGAATCTCCATAGACGTTTGCCTTCCATAGCTCCAGAAATGGTTCAAGATTGCATACTGTTTCTGCAGAACGCGTTGGAACTAAGCTAAACGCACAGTGGTAGACCAACATCGTCGTCTTCCCTCCACCTCACCCAACATTCACGTGTTTTAGTAGAAGACGGCCTAGTGACATGTGCTCTTCCTCTATGACCTTCTTGTTAACAAGGCCAGGCTAAAAATGGGAAGAGTTTTTCTCCTCTTGCTAGTTGCAAACAGAGCCTCCTGAAATGTCTCTTGAAGAGACATTTGCGCCCGCAAAAGCTGAGAACTCAACCCAAGTGGGAAAGGCGTTGACATATTTGTGGGGGGGCTGGTAGAGACTCGACAAAAATTTACCATACCTACCAAAGGTTGGTTAAAAACCAGAGCTGTTTTTTATGGAGAGCAACTCGGAAGGGCTGATTGAAAACGCAAAGAGTTACTTCTCACTTTTCCCAACACTCCAGCGAATGTGAAGAACTTGTGACGTTCTTCTTAGAAGAAAATATCTCGCGTCATGGTGGAATTACACCCATCCCGTTCCAAACTGGACCAAAAGTTTTTGAGCTTGAGAACGTGTGAACCCTGAGCATTGCTCATTCAAAACAAGGGAAGGGCACGTACTCAAAATTGTATGTTTGTTCTTCTGTTTAACTTCCGGTACCCCTTTCCTTTATCCGTCCTTTCTCCTCCATAGTTGTAGGTCATTAAGGGAGATGCAGTGATTCACTTAACAACGGTGACAAGAAAGGTTGTACAATGGGGCAAAATTCTTTGTTTAGCGACGGAAATCTTGGGCTCAGTTTTATGGTCGTAAGTCGAAAACTGCCAGCATTTTTAATCCAGTCCCGATGTAGCTCAAACATGCTGTCTACAACTTGGTAACACACACCAAAGTGGGCAGTTGATTGTATTCCTAAAGAAATTTGACAGCAATAGCCCTTCTCAAATCAAATTAGAATTATGCATTATGTTTTTTAAGGCAACTTAAAAGACTAATTTGATTCAAATCGGATCTCCACAAAACCCTCTCCCCCCCCCAGTATGCATGCCGTTAAAGCAAAAATTCTTTCATTAACGACCATTTCCATTTTCATCCAGGCACACACACACACCAGCAAACTACGATTATCAGCATCAGGGGGAATCAGGAAACCAACATGAAACCAAGATGCATTTAAATGCTTTAGAAGCAGCCTGCTGGCCCACCCAGACCACTGGTTCTATCAATAGGTATTGTCTGTCTAAAACATCAATATATTTTTTTTAATGAACAAAATGTACAAAGTATTATTTTATAGGCTAAACGATCTATAACACATTTGGCACTGGAGTTGGGAAATCAACACTGCATATATGAGATTAGATAGTGCACAGCTTTTAGTTTTCTTCCCAATTTCCCTTTTTCTGGAAAAGGAACCCATTTTTTGCTTCTTGAATTACAAAATCATCAGAATGTTGACATCTCGCCAAAATATCTTGGTAATCTCTTCTAATAACCTTACCTGGTGAACAGACGCCATTTTTGAGAACCCTGGAAAGCATTTAATGACTGTTTTAAAAGAGAACTGAAACTGATTCAGAGAAACCCTTTTTTGCTCTGAACTTTCCAGAAACTTCCCATTTTCCAGGAAATAACTGGATTCGGTTTAAAAAAAAAAAACCAGAAAGCTGTTTTTTTCCTCCTATTTTGGTCCATGTTCTACCCCACCCAATCTTGCCATCTCTAACTCTCCAATTCTGGAGGGGGAAGAGAGGGGGAAAAAAAAGAATCCAAGACACAAATAATACAATGATCATCTCTTTTCTCTTGCTGCATTAGTATTATTTTTACCCATCTCCTGCCATCGATTTCCTGCAAATAATTCTTGCGGCCAAAAATAGAAAAGATTGCCACCAATTTAATGGAAGGGGAAAGAGAGAGAGGGGGGGGGGAAATATGGTGGAAGAGAATTAGAAAGTCCTCTCAGCCATTTCTAACTCATGCATGCAACGACTGGATGGTTTCGTTTGGGGTAAATCCAAGCTGCCTCCAGGAGAATAGATAAAAGAATCGAAGAGAGAAAGAGAGAAAGAGAGAAAGAAAGAAACAAACAGAGGGAGAGAGAGAGAGAGAAACACACAAACATACACAGCTCTCTTTTGCTATTTTGGTTGATCGATCCTTTTCTCTCCAACGGGTCTTCTGGTAGGAGGACCTGCATCTGGAAGAAACCTTGTGAAGAAAACTTGGAACCGATCATACCTCCGAAGCCTATCTGCGCTGGCCTGGGGGATTTTCATGGAAGGCTTTCGGAGAGGCCTAGCCTACTCTCTCCACGAGTTTAAGCCCACGGTAAGATGATTGAGGAGAGCATGCTCTGTCAAGCTTTCTCCTGACGCCTCCAGAGGCCCAGCTGTTGCATTGCAAGCCGGAGAAAGAAAAGAGGAAGTAGAGTGAAGGAAGGAAGGAAGGAAGGAGGAGGAGAAGAAAAAGGAGGAGAAAAAGGAGAAGTGGGAGAAGAAGGGGGAGAAGGAGCAAGAGGAGGATGAAAAGGAGAAGGATGGGAAAGAGGAGGAGGAGAGGGAGAGGGAGGAGAAAGAGAAAAAGAGAAGGATGAAAAGGAGAAGAAAAAGAGAGGAGAGAGAGAAGAAGGGGAGAAGAAGGATGGGAAGGAGTCGGAGGCAGAGTAGAAAGAGAAGGAGAAGGAGAAGAAGGAGAAAGAGAAGGAGAAAAAGGAGGGGAGAAGGAGAAGAAGGGAGAGAAAGAAGAATGAAAGGAGAAAAAGGAGAAGAGAGGAGAAAGAGAAGAAGGGAAGGATGAGAAGGAGGTGGAGGCAGAGGCAGAGGAGAAAGAGGAGAAGAGGGAGAAGGAGAAGAAGGAGAAAGAGATAGAGAAAAAGGAGGGAAGAAGGAGAAGAAGGGGAGAAAGAGAAGAATGAAAGGAGAAAAAGGAGAAGAGAGGAGAAAGAGAAGGGAAGGATGAGAAGGAGTCGGAGGCAGAGTAGAAAGAGAAGGAGAGGGAGAAGGAGAAGAAGGAGAAAGAGAAGGAGAAAAAGGAGGGAAGAAGGAGAAGAAGGGGAGAAAGAGAAGAAAGGAGAAAAAGGAGAAGAGAGGAGAAAGAGAAGAAGGGAAGGATGAGAAGGAGGTGGAGGCAGAGGCAGAGTAGAAAGAGGAGAAGAAGAGGAGAAGGAGAAGAAGAGAAGGATTAAAAGGGGGATTAAAAAGAGAAGAAGAGGAGGAAGAGAAGAAGAGGGAGAAGGAGGAGAAAGAGAATGATGAAAAGGAGAAAAAAGAGAAGGAGGGGGAGAAGAAGGTGAAGGCAGATGTGGAGAAGGAGGAAGAGGAAGGAGATGGAGGAGGATACAGCAGGAGGTGTAAAGACAAATCCCTTTGCACACCAGAAGGCTGGCTGATCCCCCTCTCATTTTTTTCCACCATTTTGTCCCCCATTTATTTTTAAGGCAGCCGGATGTTTCCAAGGGGGAAAAAAATCAAAATTCCAGCTTGTTGACCAAAAGAGAGGGCCCTCCGGAGAGAGGCTGAAAAAAAAGAAGGGATTCAGGAGACTTTTGCCTTCCTCAAAGACAAAAAGGGAAGGAAGCCCACCCACCCAACCTCTTTTCATACCAGTTGAGGGCATTTAGGGAAGGGGGGGGGAACCCTGGTGATGGGAATACAAAGACTCGGGCCCCCAACATCTGGGGAGAGATGCCCAAGTAAGAAGGAGGGGAGGGTGAGAAATGTAAACCATTTTTTTAAAATCTAGATCATGCATATGCAAATCTCTGAGTGTGTGTGTGTGTAAATTTTAACGCTTCAATTGGGATTTTTTTTTTGCCGTTTCTATGACAACATGGATTTATGGGTCTTTTGTCAAGAGAAAAGGGTAGGTTTAAGATAAGAACGGGGAAACAAAACAGATTCGGTTTGCATCTCATGCTATCACTTCCACGCCATTTTTCCTCCCCTCAATGGATCCATCCTGTTAAAAAAAAGGGGGGCGGGGAAGCTCCCACTCATTTAGGAAATGTTACCTGCTAAAAATAAAGGTGTCTTTTTTTATGTGTGAAACGGACCGACGTCCCACCAGGATTTATTCGGGGAAGCGTCGTCCTGAAATAGGCGCCGAGCGCACCCAGGAGAAAAAGGATCAATGAAGGAGAATTATTTGTAGCTCGGGGGGGGGTCGAAACGAGGGGTCCTTGGTGCTCTTTGAGCTTGGCGGTTTCCTTGCAAGACGTTTCATGACCCAACTATGTAACATTATCAGTGCTAAAAGGGAGTAGGTTTGCGAGGAGGAGGAGGAGGAGGAGGAGGAGGAGGAGGAGGAGGAGGAGGAGGAGGAGGAGGAGGAGGAGGAGGAGGAGGAGGAGGAGGAGGACGACGACTGTGGGGTCCTTGGTGCTCTCTGAGCTTGGTGGTTTTCTTGCAGACGTTTCATGACCCAACTATGTAACATTATCAGTGCTAAAAGGGAGTAGGTTTGCGAAGAGGGAGGAGGAGGAAGAGGAGGGGGAGAGGGGAGGACTGTGGGGTCCTTGGTGCTCTCTGAGCTTGGTGGTTTTCTTGCAGATGTTTCATGACCCAAACTAGGTAACATGCTAGAAGGGGATTGAGTTTATGGGAGGAGGAGGAGGAGGAGGAGGAGGAGGAGGAGGAGGAGGAGGAGGAGGAGGAGGAGGAGGAGGAGGAGGAGGAGGACTGTGAGCTCCTTGGTGTTTTCGGAGCTTGGTGGTTTTCTTATAGACATTTCATGACCCAAACTAGGGAACATCATCAGTGCTAGAAGGGAGTTGGGTTTATGGGGGGAGGAGGAAGAGGAGGAGGAGGAGGAGGAGGACTGTGGGGTCCTTGATGCTCTCTGAGTTTGGTGGGTTCTTTTGCAAACTAGATTTGGGTAATGAAACATCTGCAGGAAAAACCCCAAGCTCAGAGACTACCAAGGACCCCTTATAGGAAAGGACTGGATGGCATTAAGCATTCCCAAAATATAAAGAACCGATAGGACGAATAACGGAGCCCCCCCTTTGCAGAACCCGCAGAAAAACAGGCTAAGAATCAAATCCGTGCATTGTCGAACACAAAAAGCTCTCTATTCTAAGCAGGAAGCACGGGGCCATTTCAAACAGGTTTAACCTGGATTGCACCCACCCCCACCCCACCCCCACATAAGCAATATTAGACTAGGCTAAGTATTGTAACTGAAGCTAACCTTTGGAGTCTACAGACAAGGAAGTCTGCGAAACTCGCTCACCGCCCATGTAGAGGAAGCCAGCCAAGTCTTATTATTTCAGACTGAATTATTCGGGAATAAACCTGGTTCCATCTGCAAAGATTTCAAAGCTGGAGACAAAACAAACCCCCCCCCCCCAAAAAAAAGGATGGGAAAAAAAGAAAGGCTGCTTCGTAAGACCAGGCAGGTAGCTCGACTTACGACGACGATTGAGCCCCAAGTTTCTGTCTTGCTCATAAACAAAGCAAGGTGGTCGTGAAAATGAGTGTGGCCTCGTTTTACGACCTCTCTTGTCCCCAAACTGAATTGCTGCAGTTGTTAAAGTTAGTCGCGGAGTGGTTAAGATCGCAAAAGGGGGGGAATCACACGAACGCCAACACCCCCCAGGTCATTGCAACCGACATAAGTACATGCCAGTTGCCGAGCCTCCGGATTTTGATCACGTGACCATGCGGATGCTGCCAGAGTTTGAAAAGGGGGTCACTATTTTTTCAGGGCCGTTGCGGCTTCGAACGGTCACTAAATGAATTGCTGTGAGTCAAGGGCTAACTCTACACTCCCAAGATCAAAAATTCAGCTGTCCGGATGTTCCATATCCTTAGATCTTCGCGACTGAGAAGCAAAACGGCGGCTAAAAATGGTTTTTATTTTTTTGAAAGAAAGGAAGACGTAACTTTTCTCATACTTCATTTTTAAGTAAAGGTAAAGGTTCCCCTCGCACATATGTGCTAGTCGTTCCCGGCTCTAGGGGGCGGTGCTCATCTCCGTTTCGAAGCCGAAGAGCCAGCGCTGTCCGAAGACGTCTCCGTGGTCATGTGACCGGCATGATTCAACGCCGAAGGCGCACGGAACGCTGTTACCTTCCCACCAAAGGTGGTGTTGTGGCCCGCCCACAGCTTGTGCAGCCTGGGCCTTTGGAACCTTCCGTACCTCTTGGCAGTGCTGAGAAAGGAGGGGCTACTCCTTTCCTGAATGCAAGAGCACGCAGGGCTGCCAAGAGGCAGAAAGGTCTACTCGGGAGTAAGACTTGGGGCTAATTGGTCATTCCCCTAGTCTATTTAAGGTCATCAGTTGCAGCTAACAAGCTGCAGAGAACAACGTTTGCAAAAGAGACCTGTCTGATCATAGCTTGCTCCATGACTTTTGGCATTCTCTGCGTTGGCTTGGATTATCAAGGACTAATTTCTAGGAACTTTGCCAACTCTTGGAAACGCCGTAAGATAAACAGACTCAATTGCCCGTCATTGTCTTTGAACTGATACCAGCTATTAATGAAGCTTAATTGATAGCTGGTTGCTTGCTGATAACAGTTTGTTTGTAAATTGGTGTGTGCATCTTGTTTACTACGAAGACGTTTTATTAGTAGCCTTTGTTTCATTAAATAAGTGTGTACAAATCTGCTTGTGTGGTTGTGTGCTTCGTGGGGACAGAACAGGTGGTCCCTATATTTCTACTTGCATTTTTTACGTGCTTTCGAACTACTAGGTTGGCAGAATCTGGGATAAGTAACGGGAGCTCACTCCGTTACGCGGCGCTAGGGATTCGAACCGCCGAACTGCCGACCTTTCTGATCGACAAGCTCAGCATCTTAGCCACATCCCTAGCATTTTAACCTCCCCTCAAAATATTCAATAGTGGTAACCAGCCAGGAAAGCAGTTTAGAGGAATGGCGGCTTTGTTAGTAGGAATAAACGCAGGAAAAAAATACCAATAACTCCCACACACACCTGCCTGGCAAAAAGGAGATTTATCACAGGAGGGTAATTACAATCCTTAGAGCCATAACGTAGGGATTTAAAGTTATCAGCTCCTGGCTAATGAGCAGCTAAAAGAGTTAAGGGACTGCAGAAAAGGTTTTTAATCGCCCTTATTAGACACGTAATGACAGCTGACAGTAAATTAAGCCCTTCTCACCAACCCTTCTTGCTCTGGATCGGGAGGGAATTTATTCATTTTGGGTAGGGGGCCTTAAAATAAATATATATATATATATATTCCTTTTAGAGAACGGCCAAGGAGAGAGCTCACCCTTGGTGTGTAAATCCAGGTTTCTTGCACCGATCCAGAAAGGGTGCAAGTCACTCTTAACTATTTTGCAGGGATACACTCATAAATGGAGAATTTTAGAAGATTACAAGCTGGCTGGTCCAGGAACTGCCTGGCCCAGGAGCTAACCATAATAAAAACCGGCCTTTACAGTTTCAGAAAACAAGCCTGTTGTTTTATGCCCAGTCACCCTCGGTGCACACGAAGGTCATTCTGTGCTTATTAAGCCACCGAGATAACTTAAAATAGCTCCCAGGTCTGGAGATGAGATAGACGTATATAAATTGGTTTTTCTGGAAAAGGAGAAAGAAGCAGCATTGATTTTGGGGGGAGGGCAGCCGATGAACGTTGGTCAAACCGCATTAAATAACTTTATTAACCTAGCACGTTAGCAACTCAACTGAATGACGGATCTCTGCTAGGTGCCTGAATGCGATCCCATGACATAGAGAAGCCAAGTGGTTAAGGCGCTAGACTAGAAAGTGGGAGGCCTAGTCCCGCCTTAGCAGTGAAAGTGGTCTGTGCAACTTTGGGCCAATCACCAGGAGACGGTGAGTTCTCGTCCCGCCTTCGGCACAAACGCCAGCTGGGTCATTTTGGGCCAATCACCAGGAGTTTGTGAGCTCTAGTCCCGCCTTAGGCACGAAAGCCAGCTGGGTCAGTTTGTGTTGTGGCCTGTCGGCTGCCAGCCCCTCCAGCAACCGAATCAGAGGAGGAGGAGGAGGCGTGAAATTCAGGGTCAGCATCAAGGCAACCTGGGAGCTTCGAGGGGGAAGAGGGAATGGAGGTGGCAGAGAGAAAGAGACAGAGACAGAGGCGGAGCCTGGGCCTTCCATCAGCCCTCAGACGGAGAGTCAACATGTGGAGGTGGCTGATGAGGAAGAGGAGGAACAGCTGGGTCCTATGCCTGACGCGCGGATGTGCAGAAGGCAGAGGAGAGGAGAGCAGTGGAAATCTATTGGCCGGTCCTTGGGATGGGAGAGCCACTGCTACTAGCGAAGCCCCACCCTAGCTCTGGGGATAAAAGGCAGGGGGCAGAGATGAATAGGTGTGGCAGACAACTATTTATCTTCCGGCCAGACAAACTTGTTAGCCTGCGGGAGAAACTTTTTGCCAGGGCTACCGGCACTCCTAATAAAGGAATCTTTTGAGTTCACATCAGAGGGTCTGTCGTGTTTGGGGAGCTGGATCAGAACACTTTGGGTCAATCACCAGGAGATGGTGAATTCTAGTCCCACCTTAGGCACGAAAGCCACCTGGGTGACTTTGGATCAATCACCAGGAGATGGTGAGTTCAAGTTTAATATTGCTTCTCTTCTGCTGTCCAGCTTTGTCCGCTTCGTTATAAAATATACCGTATTTTTCGGCGTATAAGACGCACCTTTTTCCTCCCTAAAAGTGACTGAAAATTTGGGTGCGTCTTATACTCTGAATGTAGCTTTTTCGAAGCTTTTTTTCCAGCCCTAACTAGGTGCTAACGATCTTCCCAGCTCTTACCTTGCAGACTCTTTCACTGTTACTCTCTCCAAAGAATGTTTTTCCAGCCCTAAGTCTTTGTAGGTTTTTTTCATTGCTCTACTTGCTCCAAATAAGTTTTTTTCTAGCCCTAATCAGGTGCTAACTATCTTCCCAGCTCTTACCGGCTTGCAGGCTCTTTCATTGTTACTCTCTCCAAAGAAGGTTTTTTTAAGTCCTAACCAGGGGATAAAAAATTGTGCTGAAGCTGACCAGACTAAGGACGCTAGCCAGATGAATACCTGGTAGGGAGATTGTTTTCCCCTATTTTCCTCCCCAAAAACTAAGGTGTGTCTTATACTCCGGTGCGTCTTATACTCCGAAAAATACGGTACATTTCATAAAATACATACTTTTTCTTTCTTTCAAAGGCATGATTAAGTCTGCGGGTAAGGTCTACCTGGAGATGTCTACTTCTATTGCTGTGTAATCTATAACAGATCTGAAAAGACAATCAAATTGTTTCAACAAAGCTGTTTTAACAAGCAACATTGGGTGGGCGGGGGGGAGAAACCCAGTTGAATTTCCACCCGTATCTTGCACGTTTTTCCAAACCGACAGGCAGAAATGATGAGATGCAGCATGCAAGCACTGGAAAATCATTACGCCTGCTGTGGTATTCAAACAGTTTTATTAATCCGCGGCAAAGCAAAGCCCAAAAAAAAAAAATCTCTCTTCAAGCAAGTGAAACCAGACCCTTCGAAGGACTATTTGCAAAATAATCAGGGATGTTATTCACCTTGGTAGTGTCCACGCCTCGAAAACCCGTAAGAAAATAGCAATACGCCGCTCCCCCATTTTGGAAGGAGTTAAAAAAAAAAAACTAGGCCACAACGTTGCTGTGCAGGAAAATCATAAAATTGGGATTATTTACTGCGCCCGGGCCCAAATTGCAACCCTCAGCAGATTTGGCTGACTTCATCTTTCTTGAAGGAACCATGAGAAGATGGAAAGGATAAAATGGCTTGCAGTGGGGTGCCCTGCCATGTTTCCATCCCCTGCTCCATCAAGGCATGGGGTGGATTTAAAATACACCCCACACCTTCAACCTTGCCCGGTGGCTTCCCTGAATTCCCGATGGATTTCGCTGAGGAAGGAGAAAGGTCTCCCCGTGGACTAGACCTACATGAGATCCTCCTTCAGAATAGAGGTAGTCCTTACGACGATTCATTTAGTGACTGTTCAAAGTTGCAACGGCACTGGAAAAAAAGTGACTTATGACGATCGCAGCTGCCTCGTGATCTCGTGATCAACAGAGAAGCCCTTCTTACCCACTCTCCCACGTAATACAAAGTCCTCAAGTTACAACCGTAATGGAGCAAGTCGTAAAAGGGGTGAGTCACCTGATTTTACAACTCTTTTTGGGGGTGGGTTGAACACCGCAGCCGGACGACCCCTCCAAATTCCTTGGAGTTGGCCAAAACTAGTGAAACTAGTCATCAAATGGGAAATGGAGACTTCCTGCTGCTTAATTTCAGGGATGGATGGATGCATGGATGGAGACAGGAATGGAAGGAAGATGGACGGATGGACGGACAGGCGGGAGGGACAGACAGACAGACAGAGAGATAGATAGACAGGGATGGATGGATGCATGGATGGAGACAGGAATGGAAGGAAGGAAGATGGATAGACGGGCGGGAGGGATAGACAGACAGACACAAAGAGAGAGAGAGAGAGATGGATAGACAGGGATGGATGGATGGATGGAGACAGGAATGAAAGGAAGGAAGATGGATGGACAGGCGGGAGGGATAGACAGAGAGAGAGAGAAAGAGAGATGGATAGACAGGGATGGATGGATGGATGGAGACAGGAATGAGAGGAAGAAGATGGATGGATGGATGGAGACAGGAATGAGAGGAAGAAGATGGATGGACGAGCGGGAGGGATAGAAAGACAGACAGAGAGAAAGATGGATAGACAGGGATGGATGGATGGATGGATGGAGACAGGAATGAGAGGAAGAAGATGGATGGACGGGCGGGAGGGATAGAAAGACAGAGAGAGAGAGATGGATAGACAGGGATGGATGGATGGATGGATGGATGGATGGATGGATGGATGGATGGATGGATGGGAGGCACTAGAACTTACATGCGGGAGGAATAGACAGACACAGAGATGGATGGATGGATAGATAGAAAGACAGATGGATGGAGGTAGATAAAAGGAAGAGAGAGAGATATTCATCACCTATCAACAGAAGACTTCAATGTACCTACTGTTATTCAGGGATTTAACCAGGCTGGACTTTATATTGTGGGTAAGCCACAATTTGCTGAATGAACTGCTACTTGCTGGTACAACACAACACATTAAGGCCTAAAACCATGACTTGCAGGAATCAACGGCCAGGTTCACACATTACAGTATGCCAAAGCCAAATCAATCAGCTTTAGTTCAATGTGACATCCCAGCCAGGACCTCAACACAAAAAGTGTCCCTAACTTAAGATGTTCAATGTAGCCCCGAAGACGCAAAAATGAACCCAGTGGCTGGATTCAGAGAATAGCTCGATTATAGTCAGTTTTCCAGACTAATCGAGGGGGAAAAGTGTTTACTGGAGCCAAAAGTCCATTAAATGCAATTTCAGGTAATTGACCTAATTCACCTCCTTATGTAATTGACACCATTTCCATCTTTGACAGGGGAACTGACAGGAAATAATGACTCGGCGAATTGTATGGGCTGCTTCAGGAACAAAGGTTTTTGGTCCAACATTTGGAGGGGGGAGAAAGTAAAATCCGAACTAAATTTTTGTCTACTGCATCCAAAGACGCACAGAATTGTGATTTTGCTGTACAGAATGACCCCATTTGTCTAACTTCACGCAGGACGGTGGCTTGCTCCGACACAACATGCAGCCTGTGAATCATACGATCCAAATATCTATATTTGTTCATCTCCATAAGGGTCAGCTGCTATCTTCAGCCTGTTTCATCTTCCCAACCAGAAATCCGAACTGGGTTGGCATTTACCGCAATCGCTGCTGTTGTCACGTTGTTCAAATATGGGGGAAAACTCCCCTTGTCCTTGTCCCGGATCTGGGACCAAACACTCGAATCGCTGCATCACACAGACCCACAAAAAACCCCTAATTGCACAAAGAATAAACCACCTTACCTGGTTATAATCCCATTCTAGCCAAACCACGTCAAAAGCCTGCCTCTTCCTTGTTGTGTACAACCTCGCCACCATGCAACCTGCAACGTGTGATCCCTCCACTGTACACCGATACACAAAACCTTAACACATCTCAACAACGTTTGGCCTGGGGATGTCTCCTCTGCAGCATTTCCTTTGGTTCTCAAACAATATCGCACTATTTTTTCCTTTCCTGAAATGAGTTTCGGGGAGTTCAGAAGATCTAGATTCAGAATGGGACTTGTAGTTGATTAATCAGAAAGATTAATAAACTAAAATCCTAAAGAGAGGAAACGACTATAGCAGAGAGGGGTGATGCAGTAGCTCAACGGTTAAGACGCTCGGTTTTTCAGCTAAAAAGCCGGTAGGCAGCCCAGGTTCGAGACCCGAGCGCTATGTGATGGGGTGAGTTCCCGTTCCTTGCTCCATCTCCTGCCAACCTAGCAGTTAAGACGCTGGGTTTGTCAGCTGGAAAGCCGGTAGGCAGCCCAGGTTCGAGACCCGAGCACTATGTGATGGGGTGAGTTCCCGTTCCTTGCTCCATCTCCTGCCAACCAAGCAGTTAAGACGCTGGGTTTGTCAGCTGGAAAGCCAGTAGGCAGTCCAGGTTCGAGACCCGAGCGTTATGTGACGGGATGAGCTCGAGTCCTCGGCTCAGCTCCTGCCAACCTAGTAGTTTGAAAGCAGGCAAATGCAAGTAGATAAATAGGTACCACTTTGGTGGGAAAGTAACAGCACTCTGCGATGTCATGCTGGCCACCTGATCAGAGAAAGGTCTTTGGACAGAGCTGGCCCAACGGCCTTGAAACGGAGACGAGCACCGACCACTTGAGTCGGCAATGACTAGTGGAGTAAAATCCGCAGAGTGCTCAACTTACAACACGTTTAGTGATCATTCAAAGTTACATCATGGGAAAAAAGCAACTTATGACTGTTTTTCACACTTACAACCATTACAGCCCGTTACCAATTCAACAAGTGCAGTGATCCACTTAACAACAGTGGGAAGACAGGTCGCAAAATGGGGCAAAACTCACTTAACAAATATCTCACTCAGCAACAGATGTTTTGGGCTCAATTGTGGTCATAAGTCGAGGACTACCTGTATGATAAAAGATGGATCTGTTTGACAGGCATTCTGATTAGGATGGCACCTTCCTACATTCATCCAAATTCAATGTTTTTGCTAATTAAATTATAAGACGAATATGCCTCTATGAAATTGGAGACATGTGATGCTATCATTTAGAAAAAAAACTTCCTATTACTTTGCTCGCCTTAGGAACACCACACCAAAGCTCTCTTTTTTTAAAAAAAAATGGGGAAATTAAAAGATTTTATCGCTTTTGTCTTCCACTAAATGCAAACGGGATTAATCATTTTTTAACTCTGCAGGGCAAGAGTGCACACAGCCGTTTGTACAAATGTTTTACACGTTTTGCCAGTGCTGTCTGCATAGTGTTCATTTGCAGCTCACCTTCGTCACTGCAGCAAAGTTGCAAAAGAAAGGAAAGGAAGCCCAAGGGAACATTTTCTTGAGGACAGAAGCACCAGGCCTTCCACACAATGAGAAGACAGGCAAAACGGCATCTTCCCATCCAGTGAAATTTATTCATTTATTTGTTTGTTTGTTTACATTTGTATGCCGCCCAACTCCCGAAGGACTCTGGGAGGCTTACAGCAAACAACAAACAATTCATATAAAAACATCATAAAACAAGTTATTAAAAAATACATTTAAAAGTTAAAACAAAAATTCCTGTCTCTAGCGGTGTATTAACAGAGCTGTGCTTTTTAATCTCGGAATTATGAGTATGACAGCTAATTGCCACTGTGCATTCCAGGAAGTTGGCAAAACACCGTTTTCTCCCAAAACATTTGGCACTTATAGCTCCCCCGGTATCAAGAGTGTTCTATAAATGGGAATATTTAGAAAAAAACACACACGTGCACCCCATAATTCCTCAGAACTGGAATTTGCAAACTGGTTAATAGGATGCAATTCCGCAATCAGGCAATTTCCTGCCTTGCTCCGAACAAAATATTAGATTTCTCTCCTAAGTCAAAATTCAGAGTCTGCAAAATACCTTTCTTCAACAAAGGAGCTATTAAAATTCTTTTATAGTCGCCACTAAACAAATTCCCTCACATTATTTCTAGGGGGGGGGGAGAGAAATTACTTTGGTTATCTATCACAAATTTGCAATACAGGTAGTCCGCGACTCGCAATCGCAATGGAGTCCAAAATTTGTGTTGCTAAGTGAGACATTTGTTCAGCGAATGTTGCCCCATCTTACGACCTTCCTCGCCACATTTTTTTAAAGCTAATCACTGTTAAGTTAGTAACACAGTTGTTAAGTGAATCCAGCTTCCCCAGTTCACTTTGCTTATCAGAAGGTTGCCAAAAAAAAGGATCACATGACCCCAGGACATTGCAACCGTCATAAATATGAGTCTGTTGCCAAGGGTCTGAATTTTGATCACATGACTGTGGGGATGCCACAACAGTCGTAAGTGTGAAAAGTGGTCGTAAGTTGTTGCAGTGCCGTTGTAACTTTGACCGGTCCCTAAACGAACTGTCAAGGATTACCTATATTCAGATGTCATCCTAAACTATCTACTTTAGCTCCACATGTCATTCCTACCACAGATGAAGAGGAAGGTAAGTTAACCATCATTCCGCAGAGAATTAAAAATGGGATTCTCTTATTTTTAAAAGAGTCATTTGAGGGCCTAAATTCCAATTTTAATAGGTGTTTAAACACCGGACACTGTTTTAACCATGCTGCAAACCCGCCCATTTTTATAAGAAGGCCTGGAAAGAGGCCCAATGCAATCCTAATTTCTCTTTGGATGGTGAATCTGACTTAGTAGCAAGCTAGGCATAACACCCTGGTTTCTAGAGCAGGGGTCGGCAACTCCAGGGTGGCTCTGGAGCCGCATGTGGCTCTTTCATCCCTATGCTGCGGCTCCCTGTCGATAGTCGGCTCCACAATTGATAGGTTAGGGCAGGTAGAGTGTTAAGGGAAGAATTCCCCGGTAGAGGCGAATTGGATCTTTCACTTGGAATTCAAATACTTAGAAATAAAACTGAGATTAAAATGTCTAATAGAAAATATTTATTTCAGTGCAAAATAATATAAAACATTAGCAATAGCACTTAGACTTATATACCGCTTCACAGTGCTTTACAGCCCTCTCTAAGCAGTTTACAGAGTTCAGCATATTGCCCCCAACAATCTGGGTCCTCATTTTACCGACCTCAGAAGGATGGAAGGCTGAGTCAACCTTGAGCCTGGTGAGATTTGAACAGCTGAACTGCTGAACTAGCAGTCAGCTGGAGTAGCCTGCAGTAGCTGCATTTAACCACTGCGCCACCTCGGCTCTGAATAAACTACATCTTTGCTACATAACACGTCCTTCCAGGTCGGAAGGCATAACAGAAGTGATTAATGGTTAGGATAGGAATGTAGACATGCGCAGAACATCATATCACGTGTTCTGCTTGTATTGGGGAGTACCATAATATTTAGAATAGGGGTGCATCACCATGCATAGACTCACAACTGACAACATTCACATCGTGACATAGAGGAAAAAGGACGCTAGGAGGAGACTCTATGGTGGGGGAACTGGTGGGAACTGGTGGGCTCTGGAATTGAAGGGGGGGATTCTGGTTGTTTTCAAAAATTCAGGAAAGCAGGATTTAAAACCCCCGATTTGCAAAGGCTTTCAAAAGAAGCAGCCCCTTCTCCTCTTCAGCGCCATGCAAAATTAAATCACTGACTTTGCATTAACTTTGCACAACACTGCCAACTTTCTCGGTGCATTGGACTACAAGCTCCATCGTCCCCAGCCAGGGGAGCCAACTTAAGAGTAAGCAAGCCTGCTTTCAAAATAACGCTCAAAATCAGCATTAGGGGAAAAAAAGAGAGAGAGAAAATTAATATGCATTTAACCTCCCCAGCATTGCAGAGTTTGCAAGCCTAAAAGCAAATGAACGAATCTTTTGCAAGAAAAGAAATGAGGGCCCCGCCGGCTGGACAATTCATAACAGCCCCCGGGGCCCCGCGCTCTGAATAAGTCATTAACAGCCCTGTCTTAACGCGCTCCGTATCCGCCTCCTGCCGGGCTTGGCCCCGCCCACGCCGCCCGGGCCCCGGACCGAGCATGGCGAAGCGCCAACTGAGCTGGAGAGCAGCCACGCCGAAGCCCCGGACTCTGGATAGCGGCCGCCACTTCGCGAACCCCGGAACCTGGATAGCCGTCGCGCTCGGGTAAGAGCTGCGAGGGAACGTTCGATGGCTATACAGGTTCCAGGGCTCTCTTCCTCATCCCCCGCCCCCCTCTGCGCCACCTTCACCTTCGCCCACCCCTTTCCGCACACAATGGGAGCGCCCCCGCTCATGCTTTCTATTGGGAGGGCTGGGCTGAACCATGCGATGGCGGGGGGGAGGGTCTAGGGAAGAAAGGAGGAGGAGGAACGCGAGGGCCGGCGCAGCGCCGGGGGTCGGCTCGGCTTCCGAAGGGCCGTTGGAGGCTCCCCCCCCTCAAGTCTCGTCTCCTCCTTTCACCACCACCACCCGCGCCTCACAAGGGAGGTGGACGCACCCGGCGAGCGCACTCACCTCGGCATCCACAGTGGCCATGGCCGGAGCAGCCCTGAAGCGTAGCCCCGCCCACTTTTCGAAAGCTCGCTGCGCGCGGCCCTCCCTCGGCCCCGCCCCTCTTCATTCATTCGCTCAGGAGGGGAGAGCACTGCGCCTGCGCGGCCACCGCCAACCATGGAGCCGGCCGGGGATTCATGCCGGCTGTCATGGCGGCGCCCAGCAGCAGCAGCAGCAAAATCTGCCGTACGGGGTGGGCGGAGCTTGGCTAGGGCAGTCAAGGGGAAAAAAAAACTAGAGATTGCATTTTTCACTATAATAATCGTATTTAAAAAATAAGTTTCACTGCTGGAGCGGAGCTCCTTGGGCCATTTGCATCTTTGCAGAAGAAAGAAAGAAGAGCATTTTGGAAACTGCTTTTTTTTAAAAAATAAAATAAAATCAGAAGATAAAATAAACATTTGATTTTATGGGTCTGGTTCTTTACCCTGCTAAAAGTTATGGGGCAAAATTTATTTAAGTACTCGGACATATTTGGACTTTGATTTCTTGCCCTGCTGGGGTGATAGCTCTCCTGATTTTAATGCAATTGGAAAATGCAAGAAGCAATTAATTTCATGCAAACATCCAACAAACATTAAAATTATTGTTTATTAAAACTCTTAGTTTCCAAGCTTTTTAGGGCTCTGCAATAGGTTTGGGCCTGAAAGTGTCCTGTTATCTGTCTCTGGTCCTGAACATAATCTTAGATCAACCTTTTTCAAATCCTAAAGGAGATTTTTTCCCCCCTAAAAAGTTGTCTCTTTTGCAAATTCAAAGGTGCAACATCTTTCAACTGAAATGAACAATTAAGGCATCTCTCTATCTGATGAAAAAGGAAACTGATGAAGAAACTGAACTGTCTGTTAATGAGGGCCCTTTTGCTCCAAAACAGGCAGTTAGAGATTCTGCAAAACTGATCTTTTTCCAGAAGTTTTTTTTTTAAAATCAGGTGAAACTTAGGTGTAAAAAGAGACACACACCCCAAAGAGTTTGGTGGGAGAAAGTTTGTTCCAGGAAAAAGATGATTAGATGAAGCAATATTCCGAAGGAGGGTTTTAGCCAAGTCGGAAAAAGAACACAGACTTCAAATGCCAGGATTTTAATGATGGTTTGTTGAATAAACCACAGTAGTGCTCACATGCTGGCTGCAAAGTCAAACCCTGATCTCCAGATAGCTGGATTGATTAAAAGGCTGAACTGAGACCAAGCTAGCCATAATGTTGTGCACGCCACAGTTGCGTGTCCTTGATTTTGTTCCCAGTAATACTTTTTTTTCAAGAACTCCATTCTCTTCTTTATGCAATTCTTGCATCATTTTACCTCTGTGGCTTCCCTGGGGGGTGATGAGTGGGAAGGTTATTCTCTGAGTATTAGCTAAGGAAAGGTTTCATCATCCCTCAATAGTCACTGCAAACAATGGCACCCTAACGATAATAAGTTATCTCTGGGATAATAGTCCTAATTACAGTACTTTGATAGCAAGCGTTTTTTTAATTCATATTAATAGACTACTGCAATGCTTAAGAGATATTCTAGGTGGAGGAGGAGCAGGAGGAGAATTTAGAAGAGGAGGAGGAGAATGTAAAATAATTTAGAAGGAGGAGAATTTAGAGGAGGAGGAGGAGAAGGAGAAGGAGAAGAAGAAGAAGAAGAAGAAGAAGAAGAAGAAGAAGAAGAAGAAGAAGAAGAAGAAGAAGAAGAAGAAGAAGAAGAGATGATAGAAGAAGAAAGAAGAAGAAGAGATGATGATAGAAGAAGAAAGAAGAGATGATGATGATAGAAGAAGAGATGATGATAGAAGAAGAAGAAGAAGAGATGATGATAGAAGAAGAAGAAAGAAGAAGAGATGATGATAGAAGAAGAGATGGTGATGATAGAAGAAGAAGAAGAAGAAGAAGAGATGGTGATGATAGAAGAAGAAAGAAGAAGAGATGATAGAAGAAGAAAAGAAGAGATGATGATAGAAGAAGAAGAAGAAAGAAGAGATGATGATGATAGAAGAAGAAGAAGAAAGAGATGATGATGATAGAAGAAGAAGAAAGAAGAAGAGATGATGATAGAAGAAGAGATGGTGATGATAGAAGAAGAAGAAGAAGAAGAAGAAGAAGAGATGATGATGATAGAAGAAGAAAGAAGAAATGATGATGATAGAAGAAGAAGAAGAAGAAGAAGAAGAGATGGTGATGATAGAAGAAGAAAGAAGAAGAGATGATAGAAGAAGAAAAGAAGAGATGATGATAGAAGAAGAAGAAGAAAGAAGAGATGATGATGATAGAAGAAGAAGAAGAAAGAGATGATGATGATAGAAGAAGAAGAAAGAAGAAGAGATGATGATAGAAGAAGAGATGGTGATGATAGAAGAAGAAGAAGAAGAAGAAGAAGAGATGATGATGATAGAAGAAGAAAGAAGAAATGATGATGATAGAAGAAGAAGAAGAAGAAGAAGAAGAAGAAGAACAACAACAACAACAACAACAACAACAACAACAACAACTATTGAGAGAAGCAAGCAAGGTTGTAAAGTCATTTAACTCTCTTGTAAATCTAAGCTACGTGCCTCCATTTTTCTCACTTTACCAGCCAAAACATCTGCCTGGTGGATTGATAGATGACCCTACCCTGTCTTATATTTTTTTTGAACCCTGAAATAAGCACTTGGCCTTATTGCCATGCACTCAAAAGCCCGATTGGCCTTATTATCAGGGGATGTCTTATTTTGGGGGAAACAGGGTATCTGAGGATCAACGCTTTGGATCAACGCTTTTCCGATTGGGTATCCGATATAACTTCAGCTCTCCCTCCAAGCAGGTGAACCCACGGATCTGTCCAAAACTGTGAATCCCCTTTTAAGCGTCTCAAAAGGGTTCTTGGTCAAGGTAAAGAGATATTTTTTACACCTTGGAGGTTAAAAGTCAAAAGACCAGCTCTAATTGTCTTTAGGACTGTCAGCCAGAGCAGTCTTGGAAAGCCTCAACACAGATGCATCGCTCCAGCAAAAACAAAAAAAGCAAGATTGTTAAGTAACAGGCTTGGCAACTCTCGAGTGCAACCAGCAAAAAACATAAAGACCCAAGAATGCAAACCTTAGCTTTGTTCCGCCAAAGTAGGCCATTAAGCCCAGTCCTTTTTTTTTTGCAGAGGAGGGAAAAAAATAAGAGACAGGAGTGAAACGCTACTGCCACCCAACGGGTCTCCGCAGAAGGTTTCCTCCCCCCAAAATCCTCCAAAATAAAAGTCCGCTCTTTGTAGCTTCTGGCAGCCATCAAGAAAGACCGAAGTGGCCTTTTGCAGATTAGAAAGTCCTCCCCCTTTTCCCTCCCCCAAAACCGTGAGGAGCAAGGCAAGGCCTTCCTGGCCAACCAGACGTTTCCTGCAATGAGTTCAGACGGCAGCTTAAATGAATATTTATTTATTGACTAATGCATTGTGAATTTTGAATGAGTTTAGACTGGGGAAGCCCGTGAGGCTTACGTGGGATTTGTCCACGGTGATCTTGTGAAGATGTTGAAATTCCTGGTCTGGATCCAGGAATGGGTCACAAGGTTGGAAGGAAAACTCAAGGGGATGTATTAAGGTGACCAGACGTCCCGCTTTTGGTAGGACAGTCCCGCTTTTTAATAATTTGTCCCGCGTCCCGCGGCGTTTCAAAAAAGTCCCGCTTTTTTAATTTGAATTTGCCCTGCACACCCCTCTGCCTCCTGCCTCGCCTGCCTCCTCCTGCCAGGCAGGGAGGGAGGGCAGTGAGAGGGGCAGCGGCGGTCTTCCCTGTTCGTCGCCGCAGAGCCGAAGAAGCTGGTGGCGTTCGCAGCGCGGGGCTTCCCCCGCCCGCTTTCCCCGGCCGCCGGGACGCCGCCATTTGCGTTCTTTTGCCCTCTGTGCAAGCAAAACGCTTTGCGCATGCGCAGAGGGCAAAAGAACGCAAATGGCAGCGTCCCAGCAGCCGGGGAAAGCGGGCGGGGGGAGCCCCGCGCCGCGAACGCCACCAGCTTCTTCGGCTCTGCGGCGACGAACAGGTAAGCCTTCGCCGGTAGGAACCGACCCCTGGCTGCGATGAAGGGGGGGGTGTTTGCGGGGTGCACAAAGCTGCAGGATAAGAGAGACGGACCCCTCCCGTCTTGCTCCCCTAGAAAACCCCCCCATCAATGGTGTCCCGCTTTACAAATATTAAAATCTGGTCACCTTACATTAGAGGCATCTTGATTTTTGAAGAACCGTCCAGCACATGGATCAATACGGGAGGACTGAATATATATCCAGCTGTAGAATGGACCCATTCTGGATATCTACATGAAAATTTTAAGAAGAAACTGGAGAAGCCCTTTGTCCAAAATGGACTAGAATAATAGACTTTATTGTCATTGTACATCATGCAGGGATGAAATGCTACCGGTTCGGCCCGGTTCAGGCGTAGCGGTCGCCGCCGGTGGTTCGGAGAACCGGTAGCCGCGGCAGCGCGAGGCTCCGCCCACCTGCCCGGACATCGCCATTTTCTTTTTTTTTAACCCTCTGCGCATGCACAAAGCCTTCTACGCATGCGCAGAGGGTGACTAAGCACGCTTCCGAACCGGTCGGGAAGGCAAGTAGATTTCACCACTGACATCATGTATACAACGAAATTGGTTTTAGCCTCACTGGTGACAAAAAAATACAAACATAAATAGTATAAAGAATAATCCCTATGCAAGTAATTAGGGAAAAAGAAAAAGAAAGAAAAAGAAAAACTAGCCATACGTTTCCCTTCCGACTCTAATGTTATTCTGACATTCTTGAGTTAGTTCTATAGCTGAGCAATCTGGGGCCGACTTAGGTCTCATCCATCCCAGCTGACTTTGTTCACGTGTCTCGCAAATCTATAAACTCTGCTCAGCCAGCCGTAATTGCTGGCTTCACAAAACTTGCTAAGTCAAAATCAAAGTACATTATATCTTTGCGTGAAGGGTGAACCCTAAGAGCCTTGGTGGTGCAGCAGTTAGAGGCAGTACTGCAGGCCACTTTAGCTGACTGATCTGCAGGTCAGCGGTTCAAATCTCACCGGCTCAAGGTTGACTCAGCCTTCCATCCTTCCGAGGTAGGTAAAATGAGGACCCAGATTGTTGGGGGCAATATAAATATACATTGCTTACTGGTGTAAACCGCTTAGAGAGTGCTTGCACTGTGAGGCAGTATATAAGTCTCACTAATAAATAAATAAATAAAAACTCAGCCTTGTAATGAAAAGCCTCTGCAGAACAGTGATTAGACAATGTGGTGGACATATGGGTGCAGAGGATGGGGCTTGGACTTTCTTTTGTGTGGGGAAAACCTGGAAGCCTTCAGATTCAGGTTTTCCAAGATGTGCCAATATGACATCTCTAATAAAATGGAACTTTGAGGAAACTCAAGCTTGGGAGTTTTCATTCGTTGTGGGTGTTACTTGGAACCCTGACAGTGTCATAGACAACTCTAGCCCATATTACTTCAGGCAGTCGTTGACTTACGACCACAATTGAGCTCAACGTTCCCGTGGCCAAGCAAGACACTTTAAACTGTGTTTTGCCCTATTCGACAATCTTTCCGGCCACAAATCCTTGCCGTCGTTCAATTAGGAACACGGTTGTTAAGTGAATCCGGCTTCCCCATTGAGTTTGCTTGTCAGGAGCTCAGAAGATCCACAGGACACTGCAACCGTCATAAATATGAGCCGATTGGCCAGCTTCCAAATTTGTGACTGCAACGGTCGTTAAGTGTTAAAAATGGCCATAAGTCTTTTTTTTCAATCTCTTCGTAACTTTGAATGGTCACTAAATGAAGTTAGTAACGGTTACAGTTGTAAGTCAGGGATAGACCTATTACCAAGATTCTGCCGCTTCAGACACGTAGAAGGAAATTAATATATATTTTTCTTCTTCCCACGAATTCTCCAGAGCTGGTGGAGTTACAGGGAAAAATGGAAACTGCACTTTTAAGTAAGACCTGGCAAGCTTTTAGATTCTCAAAATGCAACTGATTTAAGGAGAAGTACCTCACAGCCTGCCAAAACCACAAGGTCTACGGAAAGCCGAATCAAAAGAGGGAGGGAAGGAGCACCGACCAAACCCCTTGGCAGTTTTTCTCAGAATAATTTATTAAATACATTAAAATTGCTTTTTTAAAATTTCACAATCAAAACAGGTCGATCGAAAACCGAGAGAGAGACAGACGGAGAGAGGTTTCAATCACCTTCTTTTTTAAAAAAGAGTTGATTTTAGGCGTCCACGTGGGTTGTGTCCACACCACTGAGGTTCTGTGAAAAGGTGGGAGATTGTAACCCTTGAGTAATTCACAGTTGTCAGGAAAGGAGAAGAATATCAGATGGGGAGGTTTTAAGTCCCAGGAAATGCATTTATAGGAAACCTGGTCACTGCTTCTCGAACCAAGCACCCGAAGCTACCTTGATGGTTTGAGAGAAGATAGATGATCGAGGCAGTGAGGTTGGGGAAGCATTCTCTTGGGAAGCTTCCATTCGAAGAAATTTTTTTTTAAAAAAAATAATGACAATGATTAAAAATAACTAACCAGCCACGATTGGGCAGGGATCACCAGCCAGAGAAACTGATGGTGCAGGCAAGGGGACAATCAGGACCAAGTCCTATGTGGTCAAAAGGTCCTTGAGATATAAGGTCATTGTTTTTGTTTTCAAAATTAGAGAGATGTTTTAAATTTTAGCCACGTCTCTCTCTCTCTCTCTACCCCTTCTTGTAATTCCATCTTGTTTCATGGGAAACAGGAAGGCCGAGGTAGAAGTTGGACACAAGCCATGATTGTCAGATGCTACCAACCAGATGGAAAGTCAACGTTGGAGGATTCAGGAGAAGAGGTTAAGGATCGACTCATGCTCAGAGACTCAATGCCCAAAGGTGTTATCTGGAACAAATCCTGACCACCCAAAGTGGCTTGAACACGTTAGGTCTTCATCGGTCTCGGGGACCAAGCTAACATCAAGAAAGATCGTCTGTCTACCCAAGGTTGGCTCGGCGCTACGAAAAAGACTTGGGTCTATCTTCCATCTTTCTCCTGTGGCAACAGACCTCCAGCCTTGAAAAAGCTCCAATATATAGGCACCGAGTTCAAAAGGATGAAGAACTCCTGCCGATAACCTGTTGACACCGTTATGTTGTGGGGGAGAAAGGATGTCTGTGGATCACGGGAATGTCAAAAAGAGCTCTCCGACAGTATTTCCCTTCCTCTCTAGAAACATCTCTAGAACGTGTCAAGGAAGGAGAACAAAATAGAACTGTCCAGATAGTCAATCCCAGGGTGGGAATTGAAGAGCAGCACTCCAAAACCAGAAAACGATACATCTTCAAATGCTTGTAAGGTCCATCCACCTTCTTGGATTCTGGTTGCATTCCCGATAAGGCATCACAGGTGTTTTGGAGAGTAAAAAGCAGCAAACGGAGGTGGCGGGATTGCACAGGTCACAGGTGGGACGTGAAAAGGCATCCATCGCGTTGGTGAGCGGCAGCCAGCAGACCCGTGGCCAGGTGAGGCTACCTCTTCCGAGTGACGCTGTGCAGCGTCCTTCCTCCCGATTCACCGTGGTCGTGATCTCCGGGCCGAAGCCTAGTTGTCGTTGCTCAAGCTGGAGGCCGCACTGCTGCAACTCTGTTCGTACGAAGGGGGAGCCTCTGGCGAGAAAGGAAGAAGAGGAGACATCGTAATCCGTCATTTGAGGGATCATTTGGGTATGAACTGGGTACGTCTAGTCTAAAGAAGAGAAGGACTAGGGGTGACATGATAGCAGTCTGCCAATAATTGAAGGTTTGTCTCAAAGAAGAGAGGGACCAGGGGTGGGTTCCTTCTGCTTCGGACCAGTTTGTCCGAACCGGTAGCGACCCGCTGGTGATGTCATGGACCTGGTTCGGTCGGTGCCGGTCCGTGGGTGCCGCCATCTTTTTTTAATTTTTTTAATTTTTTTAAAAAAATTAATTTATTTTTTTCTTCTGAGCACGCTCAGAAGCTGAGTTTCCAGCACTGTGCATATGGTCGCCATCTTGTTTATTTATTTATTTCGGGTTTTCCGGCACTGCGCATGCGCACGTGCACTCGAAGCGTGGGCGCTGGAGGAAGCGAACCGGCAGCGAGGTAAGTTAGAACCCACCCCTGAGAGGGACCTATAGAATAGAATAACAGAATTGGAAGGGACCTTGGAGGTCTTCTAGTCCAACCCTCTGCTTAGCCAGGAAACCCTACACCACTTCAGACAAATGGTTATACAATCTCTTCTTAAAAACTTCCAGTGTTGGAGCATTCACAACTTCTGGAGGCAAGCTGTTCCACGGATTAATTGTTCTCCCTGTCAGGAAAGTTCTCCTTAGTTCTAAGTTGCTTCTCTCCTTGTTTAGTTTCCACCCATTGCTTCTTGTTCTACCCTCAGGTGCTTTGGAGAATAGCTTGACTCCCTCTTCTTTGTGGCAACCCCTGAGATATTGGAACATTGCTATCCTCCAAAGCACCTGAGGGCAGGACAAGAAAAATGAATGGAAGCTTATCAAAGCAGATCAAATCTAGAACTGAAATATAAAGAAAATATGTATGAAATGTTTTATAGATGGCACATGTCACCGGAAAGGATAGCTAAAATGTTTAAAGATAAATCTATGAAATGTTGGAAATGTCAGCAAATACCAGGCTCTTTTTACCATATGTGGTGGACATGTGCTAAAGTATTGGAACTTAATTCGAATGTGGATAGAAGAAATGGTGAAACAACGCATAGAGTGAATACCAGAGATATTCCTGTTGGGTATATTACCAGAGAAATTTAATAAGGAAGATACATATTTAATTATCCATATAATTATAGCAGCTAGAATTGCATTTGCACAAAATTGGGAAGCAACAAAAGTCCCTTCTGAAGGAGAGGTAATCCAGAAAATATTGGACTGTGCGGAGATGAATAGACTGACAATGAAAATTAAAGATAAGGAAGATTCAGAATATTATAACGTATGGGTGAAATTCTATGATTGGATAGAAAATGAATATGCATAGAAGTTGAGTAAGATTGATTAAATTGAAAAAGAAAATGGAGCATCAAAGGTGAAAGATCCAGGTGACAAAATTAGGTAATAAAGGAGGCAGCATTAGAATAGCAGTATATACCTAGAAAGAAAGAAAAAAGAGGTTATATGTATAGATATGATACAGAAAATATGTAAGTTTAAAAGGGGCACCAGTAATTAAATGATGTAGGGATATATAATAATAATAACAACAACAGAGTTGGAAGGGACCTTGGAGGTCTTCTAGTCCAACCCCCTACCTAGGCAGGAAACCCTACACCACTTCAGACAAATGGTTATCCAACATCTTCTTTAAAACTTCCAATGTTGGAGCATTCACAACTTCTGGAGGCAAGCTGTTCCACGGATTAATTGTTCTCACTGTCAGGAAATTTCTCCTTAGTTCTAAGTTGCTTCTCTCCTTGATTAGTTTCCACCCATTGCTTCTTGTTCTATCCTCAGGTGCTTTGGAGAATAGTTTGACTCCCTCTTCTTTGTGGCAACCCCTGAGATATTGGAAGACTGCTATCATGTCACCCCTAGTCCTTCTTTTCATAAAGCTAGACATACCCAGTTCCTGCAACCGTTCTTCATATGTTTTAGCCTCCAGTCCCCTAATCATCTTTGTTGCTCTTCTCTGCACTCTTTCTAGAGTCTCAACATCCTTTTTACATCGTGGTGACCAAAACTGAATGCAGTATTCCAAGTGTGGCCTTACCAAGGCATTATAAAGTGGTATTAACACTTCGCGTGACTGGTGTTACTAGTCTGTTAAACGTAAGATGAACTATGATTAGAATCACTCAGGGAAAAGGTTAAGAGGGAGGAAGAGGAAGTAGAAAAGGGAAGGGAGGGGAGAGGAGAGGAGAGGAGGGAAGTAGGGAGGGGGAGAGAAGGAGAAAGAAGGTAGAAGGAAGAGAGGGAGATAGAGGGAGGGGAGTATTATGAAATGAGGGAAAACAGACTGGTAAATAGAAGTATAATGGTGCAAAATTTGGACGTTAATTTATGACATATTGGATAGAAATGTATAATTATGTATGTTTTGATATGATTTATGGCATATGTATGGATGTGTATATGGAGATTGTGGAAAAAAATTAAAAAATAAAAATTCAAAGAAGAAGAGACTCAACAGCCATTTTTAAGGACTGGTATAGGGTCCCCTGCTTGAGCAAGGGGTTGGACTAGAAGACCTCCAAGGTCCCTTCCTATTCTATTATTCTGTTCTGCTCCATTTGGTTCTGCAGCTATTCTGAAAGGCCACCTGCAACCCCAGCTAAGGCGTCTAAATTCCCATCCCGGCTCTTGGGGTGGAATGTAGTCTGGATTCCCATGGAGGAATGGTGGCAAGCACAGAGAATCAGGATCTTAAGTTGCAAGTCAGAGGATTTATTGCTCAAGCCTATAACAAGAATCGAGGCAAGTAAAGTTGAATGCCTGCTCTTCTGCAGAAGGGCTGCATTCCAGAGGAGCAAGAGACAGCAAAGCTTAGATAGGGTGCGTGGGAGAAAGAGGGTGAAGACGGTTCCTCCCTAATAGTTCTCAAGCTATACGTTGAATGGTGCAAGCCGTCTGCTTCATTTTAGCAAGAGTCTGTCTAGAGGCGAGCAACGATAAAGGAAACTGCTTGGACAGGGGTGTCAAACTCAAGAAAACAGCGAAGGACCAGCGGAAACAGAGCTTGGGCTCTTTTTTTGCTGGCAGAGGGCTGAAGGAGGCCGTGAGCCGCCCCCCGTGGACCAGATCTTAGCTCCGTTTTCGCTGGCAGAGGGCTAGCAAAACAAACTAAAAACAAAAACAAAAGGAGAAATGTTTCCCCTTTTGCATTTGAGCATGCAAGACGGGACAGGAAAGGAGAAAGGGAAAGAGGAAAGGCAAAGAAAAAGAAGGGAAGAGGGAAGAGAGGGAAAAAAGAAGGAAAGGGGAAGGAAGAAGAAAGGAGAAGGAAGAGAGAAGGAAAAAGAAGAAAAGGAAGGAAAGGAAAGGAGGAAAGGAGAAAGGGAAAGAGGAAAGGCAAAGAAAAAGAAGGGAAGAGGGGAAGAGAGGGAAAAAGAAGGAAAGGGGAAGGAAGAAGAAAGGAGAATGAAGAGGGAAGGAAAAAGAAGAAAAGGAAGGAAGGAAGGAAAGGAAGGAAAGGAAGGAAAGGAAAGGAGAAAAGGAGAAAGGGAAAGAGGAAAGGCAAACAAAAAGAAGGGAAGAGGGGAAGAGAGCAAGGAAGGAAAAAGAAGGAAAGAGGGAAAGGAAGAAGAAAGGAGAAGGAAGAGGGAAGGAAAAAGAGAAAGGAAGGGAGGGAAGGGAAGGAAGGAAGGAAGGAAGGAAGGAAGGAAGGAAGGAAGGAAGGAAGGAAGGAAGGAAGGAAGGAAGATTATAATGAGAGGGAGGGAGGGTCTCAGGGAATCCTGCCTTAGCACCACAGGTGCCCCCGACACAAGTTTCATGTCACACCCATCATGGTCACGCCTTCAGCCACACCCACCATGGTCACGCCCGCCCCGCCTCCCGTCCCTCCGAGGTCAAACACAACCCTCATGCAGCCCTCAATGAAATCGAATTTTGATACCCCTGACTTAGAAGATACCTCAACATGCCTTTCTTATGTTTTGGAGCCCGATACAGCTCTCCACCACCCCTGGATAATTTATTTCCAACCCTAGCAGTGGCTTACCGTATGGATAACCCCAGGTGCTATACTCGGGCGGTAGGATCAAAGAGCTGGCCGTAGCCACCGGGACGACAGCACCCTCGGCATAATATGGAACCGTTGACCCCGTGGACAAGCAAAGCGTGGGACAGTTGGGGGAGGTGATCTGTTCGGAATCCGCTCTTGCTTCCGGGAAGCTCAATCCCGGGGCATAGCTGAAGGGCTGCTGTTGAGAATGGCTCTTGGTCGGGATTGAAATATTGTCCATGGGGTGGGCATAAGCCCCGGCTGCTTCCTCTTCTTCGGGAGGTGCGCTGGGAACCACAGGGGAGGGAATGTTGGGGACCAAGTGGGAGGGGCTTAAGGGGATCCGGTTCACAGGAATGTTGCCGATGTAAATGGGTAATGCAACGGAGACTTCAGGGGACTTGAGGGAGACCTGAGAAAGATCAAAAATAAGGAGGGTGGGCATTCCCATTAATACCGGTAGTCATCCACTTAAAACAGTTCATAAAGAGCTGTGGTGGCCCAGTGGTTCAATACCAATATTGCAGGCTAATTCTGCCGACTACCAACAGTTTGATCCTGATTGGCTCAAGGTTGACTCAGCCTTCCATCCTTCCGAGATTGGTAAAATGAGGACCCAGATCGTTGGAGGCAATATGCTAACTCTGTAAACAGCTTAGAGAGGGCTGCAAAGTGCTATGAAGCGGTATATAAGTGCTATTGCTATAACTGATCGGATGTTGCATTAGGAGCCATGGTGACGCAGTGGTTAGAATGCAGTATTGCAGGCTGACTCTGCCCACACTCTGGAGTTCGATCCTGATTGGCTCAAGGTTGACTCAGCCTTCTATCCTTCCGAGGTCGGTAAAATGGGGACCCAGATTGTTGGGGGCAATAGGCTGAGTCTGTAAACCGCTTAGAGAGGGCTGTAAAGCACTATGAAGCGGTATATAAGTCCAAGTGCCCTTCCTTCCTTCCTTCCTTCCTTCCTTCCTTCCTTCCTTCCTTCCTTCCTTCCTTCCTTCCTTCCTTCCTTCCTTCCTTCCTTCCTTCCTTCCTTCCTGGCACAGTGGTTAGATTCAGGATTGCATGCTAATTCTGCCAACTGACAGCAGTTCGATTCTGACTGGCTCAAGCCTTCCATCCTTCTGAGGTCAGTAAAATGATGACCCAGATTGTTAGGGGCAATAGGCTGAGTCTGTAAACTGCTTAGAGAGGGCTGTAAAAGCACTGTGAAGTGGTATATAAGTCCAAGTGCTATTGCTCTTCCTTCCTTCCTTCCTTCCTTCCTTCCTTCCTTCCTTCCTTCCTTCCTTCCTTCCTTCCTTCCTTCCTTCCTTCCCTTCCTTCCTCCCTCCCTCCCTCCTTCCTTCCTTCCTTCCTTCTTTCCATGCTGGCACAGTGGTTAGAATGCAGGATTGCATGCTAATTCTGCCAACTGCCAGCAGTTCGATCCCGACTGGCTCAAGGTTGACTCAGCCTTCCATCCTTCCGAGGTGGGTAAAATGGGGACCCAGATTGTTGGGGGCAATATGCTGACTCTGTAAAACCGCTTAGAGAGGGATATAAAAGCACTATGAAGCGGTATATAAGTCTAAGTGCTATTGCTATTGAATGTCTACAAGAAAACAACCAAGTTCAGAGAGCACCGAGGACCCCTTGTCTATTCCTCCTCCTCCTCCCACCCCCTCCTCCTCCTTTCTAGCACTGACCATGTTCCCTAGTTGGGTAATGAAATGTCTGCAAGGAAACAACCTAGCTCAGAGAGCATCGATGACCCCCTTTTCTATTTATCCTCTGATCCACCAGAGGTTCTCAGCTGTAAATCCCCCGACAACAATATCTGCTAGAAGAGGAATGTGCTCTCACCTGGATGTAGTAGTCGATGTGGATAAGGCTGCAGCCTTGCAGAATGGATTGTGGCAACGCGGGGACGAGAATCTGTTCTTTCCACTCCGCGTGCTTCCACGCTTTCACCGCCGAGCCCTCCACTTCCGCTATGCTCCTCAAGTCGTAAATCCACCGCCTGGATTTATAGGCCACTTTCTGGCAGCCGGGAAGTGGGGAGGGAGAGAGGTCAAGGGGAGAAGGAAATAATTCGGTTAACAGATAAGCTTCCCCAGACCCCCAAATCCTAACAAATCGGAGAAGCGTCTCCAAAAGAGGCAACCAAAAGGGCCGAGGATCGAGGGTGGACCATGAGAAGTTGCGTTCCGTCAACCAAGGCGTAAGGGGCAACTTCAGTGACGTTGAACTAATGGAGGTTCCAGACGGGCCAAAGGAAGTTGCAATGGAGAATTAACCTGGGGAATTCGTTTAACATGATGTTTTGGGGTAGTGGCTTATTTAGGGATTGCAGAGAGAGCTGGTTCAGCTCCAGGAAACTCAGGAGATACTGGAGGAGCAGGCATCGTCCCTCAGCCTTCACAGTTTTATGATAAAATCGCATGCCCTCCACCCACCCATCCATGTGGCATTCCTTCCTCCCTCCCTTCCTTCTATCTACCCTTCCTTTATTCCTTCCTTCCACCCTTCCTTCCACTCTTCCTTCCTTCCCTCCTTCCTCCCTTCCCTCCCTCCCTTCTATCTACCCTTCCTTCCTTCCACCCTTCCTTCCACCCTTCCTTCCATCCCTCCCTCCCTTCCATCTACCCTTTCTTTCTTCCTTCCTTCCACCCTTCCTTCCACGCTTCCTTCCACCCTACCTTCCTTCCTTCTGCCCTTCCTTCCTTCCATCTTTCCTTACACCCTTCCTTCTTTCCTTCCATCCATCCTTCCTTCCATCCTTCCCTCCCTCCCTCCCACCCCCCCCTCCCCCACTCCCCTTCCTTTACATCTACTCTTCATTCATTCATTCCTTTTTTCCTTCCACCCATCCATCCTTTTTTCCATCCTTCCCACCCTCCCTCCCTTCTTTCCATCTACCCTTCCTTCCTTCTTTCCTTCCACCCTTCCTTCCTTCTTTCCATCCATCCATCCTTTCTTCCATCCTTTCCTTCCTCTCTCCCTTCTTTCCTCCCACCCTTTCTTTCATCCATTCACTCATCCATCCATCTCAATGTTCATATATATATATATATATATATATATATATATATATATATATATATATATATATATATATATATATATATATATATGTGTGTGTGTGTGTGTGTGTGTGTGTAACATTTTTTGCTGATAAATGATATATATATATATATATATATATATATATATATATATATATATATATATATATATATATATATATATATATATATATATATAAAATGAATGAATCAAGGAGGCAGCTGAGAGGGAAAGACACAAGGCCAAATGCCTCAAGGCCACACACCAACCCAACTTGGCACCCCAATGCCATCTTCAAGAGACGGGGTTACCTGGATAAGGCTTGCCACAATGGTGCTGGTATCCCGGCCTGATTTGTTCTCGATGTTCGTTCGCAACTGGATGACCTGCCCAACGGTGTAACCCTTGAGATCGGTGGTGGCCGTCAAAACCACGTTTCCCGTTTTCACAAGCTTGTAGCTGAACTTCTTGGCAATGAGTTGGTGTTGCATTGCTGCAGGGGGTGAAACGGAAACAGGAAGGCTGGGTCAGCTGAGTGGACATCAGCTGAAGAAACTCCTAGCGTGTTTATTTATTTGTATTTATTTGTGAGACTTATATACCGCCTACACAGTGCAAGCACTCTCTAAGCGGTTTACACCAGCAAGCATGGATATTTATATTGCCCCCAACAATCTGGGTCCTCATTTTACCTATCTCAGGAGCCAAGGTGGCGCAGTGGTTAAAAGCAGCACTGCAAGTTCAGCTGACTGCTAGTTCAGCAGTTCAGCTGTTCAAATCTCACCAGGCTCAAGGTTGACTCAGCCTTCCATCCTTCCGAGGTGGGTAAAATGAGGACCTGATTGTTGGGGCAATATGCTGAACTCTGTAAACGCTTAGAGAGAGCTGTAAAGCACTGTAAAGCGGTATATAAGTCTAAATGCTATTGACTATATTGCTATTGCTACCTCGGAAGGATGGAAGGCTGAGTCAACCTTGAGCTGGTGAGATTTGAACCGCTGACCTGCGGATCACAGTCAGCTAAAATAGCCTGCAGTACTGTACTCTAACTGCTGCGCCAACTGTTGACACAGTTCCTGTAATCTCCCAACAAGAAGAAGAATTTGCGCTTTGTGTGTGGACTACAGCCCAATAGTCTGTAGAACCAATGGTTCTTCTTCCTCCATACTTTGGTGAAGACCCCCACGCCCAAGCCTTGGTTGTGAATTAACCAATATACGAATAGAAATTTAGACAATCAAAACAGGCTTGGACAGAGCATCGAAGCCCACAATTGAAACATGCTCAAGAATCCAAGTGGGTTGGACCAAATACATACATGGTTAGCAATAGCACTTACTTATATACCGCTTCATAGGCATTACAGCCCTCTCTAACCGGTTTACAGAGTTCAGCATATTGCCCCCAACAATCTGGGTCCTCATTTTACCCACCTCGAAAGGATGGAAGGCTGAGTCAACCTTGAGCCGGTGAGATTTGAACAGCTGAACTGCTGAACTAGCAGTTCAGATGCAGTGCTGCTTTTAACCACTGCGCCACCCACAGGCTCATTAAAGAAAAAATGATAAAACAAATGTGTTGATTTTAAACCTGAAATATTTTTGCTGGGGAATTTACCAGAGACTGTATAATAAATACAGGGAATACATATCTATTTTTACATGTGTTAACAGCAGCAAGAATTGTGTTTGCACAACAGTGGAAAAATGAAGATGAAAATGTTATTTTTTTAAAAAAAATTAGAATGTGCCGAGATGGATAGATTAACGTTACAGATAAAGGAGAAGGAAGAAACAGAATACTTTTTAACATGGGATTTGTTTTACAAATGGCTTAACTAATAGAGGTTAGAAATTAAAAGATTAAGAGAATGATTGAATTCTCTTCTGAGATAGCACAGTGGTTAAAAGCAGCATTGCGACCTTCAGCTGATTGCTAGTTCAGCAGTTCAGCTGTTCAAATCTCACTAGGCTCAAGGTTGACTCAGCCTTCCATCCTTCCGAGGTGGGTAAAATGAGGACCCAGATTGTTGGGGGCAATATGCTGAACTCTGTAAACCGCTTAGAGAGAGCTGTAAAGCACTATGAAGCGGTATATAAGTCTAAGTGCTATTGCTATTGCTATATAACGAACTCAGACAACACGCTGTTCATATAGTTATTGAGTCTTTTACGTTATCAAAAACAAATGTACGGAGAAAAAAGAATGTTTTTGATGGGGAGGGAAAGAAAGAAACGAAGTGGGTTAAGCGCTTGGGGTCAGCAACCTCCGTCCCCAACTTGCCTCAATATCTGGGATATCGTTCAGATTCAGCGGACAGAGAACATAGAAGACCTTGTGACACTTGTGATCCTTGGAAAACCGTGGGGTCTCGATGACAGCTTTCACCTGGTGCATCACCTTCCCAAAAGGGCCTTCGAAAGAGGTGGGGGCCGAGGCTGGTTTCCCCAGGAAGACAAGAATATATATATATATATATATTCAGGAAGAAAGACAAGGAAGGTGTATACTGTTCTAAACAAACAAACAATGCACAATTTTCTTCTAGCTTGAACAAAATGAAAGTGTGCGTAGCAAAGCCCAGCCGTGCTCCTCCACCAAAAATCAGAGGGACATCGATCTTGCAAAAATTAAAAATTAGCGTGCAACGTATGACTAACTAATTCTAATTCCACAAGATAACATGCCACAGGTCTTTGCTAAAAGTTTGGCCTTTTCTGCAAGTTGCGTGGGCCTAGGCACACAGCTCTGGACAAGCGTAGACTACGCTATTACAAGAAAAATCGATCTCTCTATAAACATTTTTTTCTTGCAAATATTTGGGGTTCCCAAACTTGCTGATTTAGAAGGGGCTGTTTATTCTACTGTTGCTTATCATTCAGGAGAGGGATGGATGGATGGATGGAGGGAGGGAGGGAGGGAAGGGAGGAAGGAAGGGAGGAAGAAGAAGGAAAAAAAGAAGAAAGAAGAAAGAAAGAAAGAAAGAAAGAAAGAAAGAAAGAAAAGAAAGAAAGAAAGAAAGAAAGAAAGAAAGAAAGAAAGGAGAAAGAAAGAAAGAGAGAGGGGGAGGGAGGGAGGAATGGAATGGAATGGAAAAAGAAGAAGGGGAAAAAGAAAAAGGAAGGAAGGAAGGGAGGGAGGGAGGGAGAGAGAGAGAACGGAAGGAAGGAAGGAAGGAAAGAAGGAGGAAGGAAGGAAGGAAGGGAAGGGAATGGAATGCAATAAGAAGAAGGGAAAAAGAAAAAGAATGAAAGGAAGGAAGGAAGGAAGGGAGAGAGAGAGAGAAAGGAAGGAAGGAAGGAAGAAGAAAGAAAGAAAGAAAGAAAGAGAGAGAGAGAGAGAGTGAGAGAGAAAGAAAGAAAGAAAGAAAGAAGAAAGAAAGAAAGAAAGAAAGAAAGAAAGAAAGAAAGAAAGAAAGAAAGAAAGAAAGAAAGAAAGAAAGAACAAGAACAAGCAATGATCCAAGTTCAGACTGGGGTTTAGGTCAGTTATTTCATTTTGTCCCAAAGTAAAAATGATCAAAAGTTGAACCATTACACTGCCTGGCCTATCAGTTTAAAGCTAACTTGTTTATTTCTAACGCTCAGGTTTCCACCAAGAAAATAAGAAATAAAAATTAGATAGAGATTGGAGGAAAACCACTCTGGATGTGTCTACCATGCCCAATATTGTAACCCGGCCAATGCCACTCACTTCATCCAAACCTCTGAGCCACAGCTGGCTCTTAAATGTTGACCACCCCAAATCGATCAGAGATCTACGAAGCGCATGCGGGGAGCTAAAGTGAGAAGTGGGAGTTACAGTATAATCACAAACCTGTACCAGAGAACAGGAAAAAAAATCCCAACTACCTGGCAGCAAAAAACGGAACGGAAAGGTGTGCTCGCCAGTGGTCAGCATCCCTGAAAAAGAGAAGAGCAAAAGAAGAGAGGAAAAAAATAAGACATTTGGTCGGCTATCCGTCAATGAGCAAATCGTTTGTGGGTCTGTTTGTTTGTTTTTTCAGATCAAGAAACAGTGGAGGAAGATTCATTCTGCTTGAAAGGGTTACAGTTTTTTAAACTCTGGGAGCTTGGTGGTTTCCTTGCAGACGTTTCATGACCCAAACTAGGTAACATCATCACTGCTGGAGGAGGAGGAGAAGGAGGAGGAGGAGGAGGAGGAGGAGGAGGAGGAGGAGGAGGAGGAGGAGGAGGAGGAGGAGGAGGAGGAGGAGGAGGAGGAGGAGGACTGTGGGGTCCTTGGTGTTCTGGGAGCTTGGTGGTTTCCTTGCAGACGTTTCATGACCCAAACTAGGTAACATCATCACTGCAGGAGCAGGAGGAGGAGGAGGAGGAGGAGGAGGAGGAGGAGGAGGAGGAGGAGGAGGAGGAGGAGGAGGAGGAGGAGGAGGAGGAGGAGGAGGGAGGACTGTGGGGTCCTTGGTGTTCTGGGAGCTTGGTGGTTTCCTTGCAGACGTTTCATGACCCAAACTTAGGTAACATCATCACTGCTGGAGGAGGAGGAGGAGGAGGAGGAGGAGGAGGAGGAGGAGGAGGAGGAGGAGGAGGAGGAGGAGGACTGTGAGGTCCTTGGTGTTCTGGAGCTTGGTGGTTTCCTTGCAGACGTTTCATGACCCAAACTAGGTAACATCATCACTGCAGGAGCAGGAGCAGGAGGAGGAGGAGGAGGAGGAGGAGGAGGAGGAGGAGGAGGAGGAGGAGGAGGAGGAGGACTGTGGGGTCCTTGGTGCTCTGGGAGCTTGGTGGTTTCCTTGCAGACGTTTCATGATCCAAACTAGGTAACATCATCAGTGCTAGAAGGGAGGAGGGAGGAGATAGGAGGACTGTGGGGTCCTTGATGATCTCTGAGCTTGGTTTTTTTCTTGTAGACATTTCATTACCCAACTAGGTAACATCATCAGTGCTAAAAGGGAGTGGGTGGTGAGGAGGAGGAGGAGGAGGAGGACATTTCATTACCCAACTAGATAATATCATCAATGTTAGTGAGTGCGGGGTTTGTTGCTAATTAGCATCCTACCCACTAGTACTGATGATGCTACCTAGTTGGGTCATGAAACGTCTTCGCGAAAACCATCAAGCTCAAAGAACACCAAGGACCCCACAGTCTCCTCCTCCTCTCCCCCCACTCCCTTCTAGCACTGATGATGCTACTAGTTGGGTCATGAAACGTCTCCAAGAAAACCATCAAGCTCAGAGAGCGCCAAAGGACCCTCATTTCAACCCGGAGCTACAAATATCCTCCTTTATCCATATTTAAAGCTTGCTGGATGACGGAGAAAGGGAGAACCAGTCAAGGTCCCTTCCAACTCTGTTATCTGTTCTGTTCAATAAACGCAATTTCTTCTTCTCCATCCCAAAATGTTCAGGTGCGATGGATCCATTTAGCCAGTAGATGGAGATCGGGAGTAACTGAATGGCCAGAGACAGATTAATCCAGAACTCAGGGACTCAAAGACAGTAGATAAGCGATCCATCAGCGGTCTCTAATAAAAACCATCGATCAGAGAAGCTTTTTAAAATTCTCCACCCATCTTCAGGGGAGAATTAAGCCCAATGCACAGACAGCGGGTACCCAAAAACTCAGCACCAACAACCCAAAGAACATTACAGGATCCAGGAACGCCGTATATCATTCAGAAATACTGTAATCGTTTGCAGAGAGATCAATTAGCCACGGGCTGCAAGCCAGGGTCCAAGCTGCCAGAATTGCAGAAAAGCATAATGCAATAAAGATTATATATATGACTCGACAGAATAAACATATATAACCCTTTCTTGGTGAAGAGCTGATAGGGAAGAGAACCTTGTGACCTAGAGGTTAAACTGCTGCCTTACAAGCAGACTGCCCAGGTTCAATTCCCACTAAGGGTATGGCTATCTGACGAGAGCAAAATAGCTCGAAATAGATCTATAATAGTCTCCCTTTATTTTCATTTATCAGCAACACACACACACACACACACACACACACACACAGACACACACACACTAAGAATTGTTCTAAAAATGCGAGTTCCAGGCATATTTACAGATAAAGAAGCGATAGCCATCACGATCTCTGGAACGTTTAAAATTTTATTTAAACTACTATTAAAATTGCTAAGCTTTCATCAACCCCTATAAAAGCAAGCATCTCTTCCATGGGGATTTTACACTCTGACGAAGTCAACAGGGGTTGATGAAAGCTTAGCAATTTTAATAGTAGTTTTAAATAAAATTTTAAACGTTCCAGAGATCGTGATGGCTATCGCTTCTCTATCTATCTATCTATCTATCTATCTATCTATCTATCTATCTATCTATCTATCTATCTATCTATCTATCTATCTATCTCTATCTCTATATCATCTCTATC
>JALIGW010000026.1:5138441-5193441 GCA_023053685.1 Diadophis punctatus similis | reverse complement strand
GCCGGCAAAATTTCCATGATTCGCATCTCATTCCTCGCCTGCCCCTGAAGAGCATTTGGGTGCAGCGATCAAACTCTCCTCTATTAAAAAATAATAATCCCTTTTTCTAGCCTTAACAGAGTGGGAAGGGACCTTGTAGGTCATCTAGACCAGCCCACTGCCCAAGCAGGAGACCCTACACCATTTCTGACAGATGGCAGTCCAGTCTCTTCTTGGAAGCCTCCAGTGATGAAGCTCCCACAACTTCCGAAGGCAACTTCTGTTCCATCGGTGGATGGTTCTCACTGTCAGAAAATGTCTCCTTATTTCCAGGTTGAATCTCTCCTTGTTCAGTTTCCATCCATTATTCCTTCTCTGGCCTTTGGGTGCTTTGGAAAATAGGTTGACCCCCTCCTCTCTGTGGCAGCCCCTCAAATATTGGAAGACTGTTATCATGTCTCCCCTGGTCCTTCTCTTCACTAGACTGGCCATACCCAGTTCCTGCAACCGTTCTTCATATGTTTTAGCCTCCAGTCCCCTAGCATCCAGGTCTCTTAGTCCAACCCCCCACCCAAGCAGGAGACCCTACACCATTTCTGACAGATGGCAGTCCAGTCTCTTCTTGAAAGCCTCCAGTGATGAAGCTCCCACAACTTCCGAAGGCAACTTCTGTTCCATCGGTGGATTGTTCTCACTGTCAGAAAATTTCTCCTTATTTCTCAGTTGCCTGTTGCAACTGACTCCACCAATTGCCCTCTTTTTTTTTCCTATTTCATCATTACTTTTAGCCATCGTCTGTCCGTGGCAGGAGGAAGGCCTCTTCTGCATGTTTCCAACCTTGAGATTTCTTTTGCCAAATCTTTGCTGATGTGAAGTATTAATGCTTCTTTATAAAGCCTTCGTAAGGCCACACCTAGAATACGGCATCCAGTTTTGGTCACCACACTACAAAAAAGATGTTGAGATTTTGGAAAAAGTGCAGAGAAGAGCAACTAAGATGATTCAAGGCCTGGAGACAAAAACATAGGAAGAACGGTTGCAGGGATTGGGAATGGCCAGTCTACAGAAAAGAAGGACTCAGAGGGACATGATAGCAGCGTTCCAGTATTTGAGAGGCTGCCACAAAGAAGAGAGGGTCAACTTATTTCCAAAGCACCAGAGGGCAGGACAAGGAACAATGGATGGAAACTAATCAAGGAGAGAAGCAACCTGGAATTAAGGATAAACTTCCTAACAGTGAGGACAATCAACCAGTGGAACATCTTCAGAAGTTGTGGGTGCTTCGTCACTGGAGGTTTTTAAGGAGAGACTGGACAGCCACCTGTCTGAAATGGTATAGGGTCTCCTGCTTGAGCAGGGGGCTGGACTAGAAGACCTCCAAGTTCCCTTCCAGCTCTATTCTGATTGATGTTGTTGATACATCTTGTTTTATCGTACAGGATTTGGAGTTTAGGCGGTAGGGCTTTTGTTTATTCCTGCCCCTTTGTTCGTAACTTGGGGGAGGAGAAGGATTGTGAGGTCCCTGGTGCTCTGTGAATTTGGTTGTTGTCTTGCAAATGTTTCATTACCAAAGTAGGTAACAGCAGGAGGAGGAGGAGGAGAAGGAGGAGGAGGAGGAGGAGGAGGAGGAGGAGGAGGAGGAGGAGGAGGAGGAGGAGGAGGAGGAGGAGGAGGACTGTGAGGTCCTTGGTGTTCTGGGAGCTTGGTGGTTTCCTTGCAGACGTTTCATGATCCAAACTAGGTAACATCATCACTGCAGGAGGAGGAGGAGGAGGAGGAGGAGGAGGAGGAGGAGGAGGAGGAGGAGGAGGAGGAGGAGGAGGAGGAGGAGGAGGACTGTGGGGTCCTTGGTGCTCTGGGAGCGTGGTGGTTTCCTTGCAGACGTTTCATGATCCAAACTAGGTAACATCATCAGTGTTAGAAGGGAGGAGGAGGATAGTGGGCTCCTTGGTGCTCTCGGACCTTGGTGGTTTTCTTGCAGATGTTTCATTACCAAACTAGGTAACAGCAGCAGTAGCAGAAGGAGGAAGAAGAGGAGGAAAAAGATTGGGAGGTCCTTGGCACTCCGTGAACTTGGGTCGTTTTCTTGCAAACATCTCCTTACCAAACTAGGTAACCTCATCAGTGCTACCAAGGAGTGGGGTTTGCTCTCTGAAATTTCTTGTTTATCTCCACAGATTAACAAGCTCTCACTCCGCTTAGCTGCCAAACGTAGAGCCAAGACAAGGTCAACCACATGTTGCCTCTTGGAGACACATCTTCTGGGGTCTAAAAAAAATATCCCAGGTGGCCCCCAGAAGGACAGGAACCCCTCTCTGAATCTGCCCTCACTTTTGCAGCATTTAAAAGCTGTGTGTGACCTAACCCGAGGGTGAATGAACTGCTGATCCGAATCCTGCGTTCTCCTGTTACGGCCAAGAGGTCCTGGTTGCTAGGTGCATGATTCATTTCACCTTACCGTAAACGGGCAGGAAGGTGACGTCAAATGGAAAAACAGGAGCGAGGAGGTGACAGGTACGGCCCTAAGCACGCTCAGATTTTATGTGTCCTGCTTAGATTGGGGGTGGTGGGTGACCGTCTTTGCTCTCTGCAGTATGCCTGGGTTGCAAAATTGAGGAAGTTGTCCCGGCTGGTCCCTGGGTGTTCGGCAGAAGACACCAGCAGGAACTTCGAAAATCTGAAGGGCTTGTTGCATGCCTCCTTAAGGAGGAACCCCTCTGCATACAGGAGATCTGCCAGAATTGAAATCCTCCTGTAGATCTCCTCTAGCCTCAAGGTCAAGACCCTGAATTCTTTCCTTCTTTTGATCTACAGGCTTTTTGGCTGTTCTTTCCAACAAAGGAGAGTATTTGTAGTTTAGGGAAGGGAATGGGGAGGAGGAGGAGTGGGGAGGGGGAGGAGGAGGAGGTGGAAGAGGAGGAGGGGAGAAGGAGCTCAAAATGCTGTGGCCTAGAGGTAGAGCTCTTGCCTCACAATCAGGAGGTTGTGAGTTCGATCCTAGGTAGATGCAGATGTAAGGGTCTCCTGCTTGGGCAGGGGGTTGGACTAGATGACCTGCAAGGTCCCTTCCGACTCTGTTAATGTAAAGAGGAGGAGGAGGAGGGGAGGAGGGGGAAGAGGAGGGAAAGAAGAGGAGGAGGAGGAGGAGGAGAGGAGGAGGAAACATTACAGACACCTCTTCTTCAATTCCTTGAGTTTAGGGAAGGAAATGGGGAGGAGGAGGAGGGGAGGAGAGGGATGGGGAGGAGAAGAAGAGGAGGAAGAGGAGGAAGAGGAGAGGGGGGAGGAGGAGGAGGAGGAGGAGGAGAGGAGGAGGAGGAAGAGGAGACATTAGAGATACCTCTTCTTCAATTCATTGAGCTGGTCTTTTTAGTTTGAAAGGTTCCCTCAACCAGTCAAGTCTTTGGTTGGTTGGTTGGTTGGTTGGTTGGTTGATTGGTTGGTTGGTTGGTTGGTTGGTTGGTTGGTTGGTTCATTGGTTGGTTGGTTGGTTGGTTGGTTGGTTGGTTGGTTGGTTGGTTGGTTGGTTGGTTGGTTGGTTGGTTGGGGCACCTACTGCCATGTGCTTCATGAGGACAGTGTTACAAATTCCTTGGACTGTAGGAAGGCTAAATGGTCTTCATTTATTACCCTTACAAAATATAACAGTGCAGCCTCCTCCTCTCCTTCCTCCTTTCTCTTCCTTCTCCTTTTGCCTCCTCTTCTCCTTCCTCTCCTTCCTCTTTCCCCCCTCCTCTCCTCTCTCTTCTTTCTCCTTTCTCCTCTTCCTCTCCTTTTTTCTCTTCTCCTTTCTCCTGCTCCTTTCTCCTCCTCTCTTCCTCTTTTCTTTTCCTTCTCCTTTCTCCTCCTCCTCCTCCACTCTCCATTTTCCTCCTCTCCCTCCTTTCTCTTTCTCTTCCTTCTCCTTTCTCTTCTTCTTTCCTCCTTTCTCCTCCTCTCCTCTCCTTTCTCTTCCTTCTCCTTTTGCCTCTTCTCCTTCCTCTCCTTCCTCTGCTTCTTTCTCTTCTCCTTTCTCCTGCTCCTTTCTCCTCCTCTCCTTCCTCTTTTTCCCCCTCCCCTCCTCTCCTTTCTCTCCTTTCTCTTCTCCTCTTCCTCTCCTTCTTCCTCTTCTCCTGCTCCTTTCTCCTCCTTTTCCTCTTCCCCTCCCCCTCCTCCTAAGCAATCTTAACATTCCTCTCCCTTTTATGTTAGCTAAATTTTTGCAAACAAGCCTCTGATCCCTCTTGCTTTGTTCTGCACTGGGGCAGGGAGGGAGAAACAAGAGGCTTGGGAGATTAGGAGACAGAGGAGGGGCAAATCCTGAAGCCGGGAGTCACTGTGTCCAGGGTGTGATTCCCCCCCCCACCCTCTACTCCTCCCGCTCTGAATTCCACAATAGCCAGTTTGTTTCTCTGCACCTTGAACTTTATGCAGAGATTTTGGCTGCTTTTCTTCCAGCGAGGAAATTGCAGCTGAAGACTTGGCTGGGTAGACAATTGGAAAGTTTCCTTCCCCTCATTATTTTGTGCCGGTTCTTTCAGATAATCTTCCTGAAAGGTGGCCTATTTTCTCCTCCTCCTCCTTTTCCTCCTCCTCTTCCTCCTCCTCCAGGGGTGAGTTCTAACTTACCTCACTACCGGTTCGCTTCCTCCCGCGCCTCGTGGGCGCGTGCATGCGCAGTGGCAAAAAATCCCACCCCAAAAGCCGAAAACAAGATGGTGACCACATGCACAGTGCCGGAAACTCGGCTTCTGCGCATGTGCAGAAGAAAAAAAAACGGAAAAAAAATTCAAAAAAATAATAACCCAGCCCAAAAAAAGTCAAACACAAGATGGCGACTGCACGCACAGTGCCGGAAACATGGCTTCTGTGCATGTGCACAAGAAAAAAAACCTGGAAAAAATCCCTCCTCCAAAAAAATAAAAAAAAATTCAAAATTTTTTTTTAAAAAATTCAAAAAAAAAGATGGCAGCACCCACGGACCAGCACCAACCAAACCGGTTCCGTGACGTCATCGTGACGTCACCAGTGGGTCGCTACCGGTTCAGGCGAACCGGTCCAAACCGGGAGGAACCCACCTCTGTCCTCCTCTCTCTCCCACAGCTCCTGCTAAATCTTAACCTGCCTTCTTTGATTAATGGCAGAGTGTGTAAAACATGGCCGATGGCTTACAAAGGTTGGAGGGAGCCCCAGTGTGGCTGAGTCGACAAATTGTGCAATCCTGTCAACAAAACAACAACCCTGTCTGGGGGGTTGGCCTGAGAGAGGGGGACTGCCCCAAAGTCATCCAGCTGGCTTTTGTGCCTAAGCCAGGACTAGAACTCACCTTTTCCTGGTGATCGACCCAAAGTCACCTAGCTGGCTTTCATGTCTAAGGCAGTACTAAAACTCACTGTCTCCTAGTGATTGGCTCAAAGTCACCCAGCTGGCTTTCATACCTAAGGTGCCACTAAAACTCACCGTCTCCTGGTGATTGGCCCAATGTCACTTAGCTGGCTTTTATGTCTAAGGCAGGACTAGATCTCACCGTCTCCTAGTGATTGGCCCAATGTCACTTAGCTGGCTTTTATGTCTAAGGCAGGACTAGAACTCACCGTCTCCTAGTGATTGGCCCGAGGTTACCCAGCTGGCATTTATACCTAAGCCGGAACTAGAACTCACCATCTCCTGGTGATTGGCTCAAAGTCACCCAGCTGGCTTTCGTGCCTAAGCCAGGACTAGAACTCACGGTCTTTTCACGATTGGCCCAAAGTTACCCAGGTGGCATTCATGCCTAAGAATGGAACTAGAACTCACAGTCTCCTGATGATTTTAGGCAGATTTCATGCCAAAACTATTGTAGCACTAGAATTCACCGTCTCCCGGTGATTGGCCCCATAACCTCAAAACTCTCAGCTCTCCACCAAATAATTCTCTTTCTGCCAGCCAGGCCAAGCCAAGGAAGAAAATTAAGAAGTTAAGCAACTTCTGGTTCAAACAGAGCCTGAAAGACAAGGAAGCCACCAAACACGTCTTTCTTCTTTAGCTTCATCTCTGAAAGATCTGCTTCCTTCTTACCTTTGTCTGCCAGGGACAGCGTGCTATTGAAATACTGCTCTTCCACGGTCCACGCCGTGTCGTTTATCTTGTTGGACACTCCACAGCAGCCCACGCAGCTCACCTTGATGGCTAGAAGATCGGAAAAGAAGAAGGATGAATGGTTGGGGCCGATTCATTAATCCACAGAAGAAGAAACAAATAAAGAGAGTCCATCTTAATTTTCAGGCCACGCAGAAGCCAAACGCATGGTTTGTCTGAGGAAGAGGGAGTCAACCTATTCTCAAAAGTCCCAAAAAGGTACTTTTTTCCCCCAAGAATCAACTGGACTTTCTGGTGGGGTTTTTGTTTTTTTGAAGATGTTTGACTTCTCATCCAAGAAGGTTCTTCAGAAGAGCGAAGCAGAGCTGAAGCTTCTTGGATGAGAAGCAAAACGTCTTGAAAGAAAAACCAAAGAAAGTCCAGTTGCCTCTTGAAAAAGCACCGTTGGGACAACCATGACGTGGATGGCTGAGGATCTCCATAGACTATTCTCCAAAGCACCTGAAGGTAGGATAAGAAGCAAAGGTTGGAAACTAATCAAGGAGAGAAGCAACCTAGGACTAAGGAGAAACTTCCTGACAGTGAGGACAATTAACCAGGGGAAAGACTTGCCTTCAGAGGTTGTGGATGCTCCATCACTGGAGGCTTTTAAGAGGAGCTTGGACAACCATTTGTCTGGAATGGTATAGGGTCCCCTGCTTGAGCAGGGGGCTGGACTAGAAGACCTCCAAGGTCCCTTCCAACTCTGTTATTCTGTTACTTCAGTTATAAGGTATCAGATGCAGAGCAAATCACATGTCACTTAAGCCAGGGTTCCTCAATGGTTCATCATTCTAAACCCAGATTTCTGGTTTAAGATGGCATTGTCTCTTCCCAGGAGCAGAATTCTTCTGTTTTAGGCTTTTTCATTTTTCTTTTCTTTTTTAAAATGTCTATTTATTTCTCTCCCACCTTTATTATTTTTATAAATAACTCAAGGTGGTGAACATATCCAACATACTTTCTTCCAATTTTCCCCACAACCACCACCTTGTGAGGTGGGTTGAGCCGAGAGAGGGAGGGATTGACCCAAAATCACCCCGCTGGCTTTCATGGCTAAAGCGGGACTAGAACTCCCCATCTCCGGGTGATCGGCCAAAAATCGCCCAGTCGGTTTTTATACCTAAGGCGGGACTAGAACTCACGAAGTCTTGCTTTCTAGCCTGGTGCCTTAATCTATGATTAGGCCAAGTTCTCTTCATTTCCCGTCCTTTCGACTAGAAAGGAAATTAAGAAACTGTCGACACTTCCTTTACCGGCTGTTTCTCCATCTTCAAACTTTTTTTTTTGTAATCGTTAAGGGAGGGTGGAACCCTCTTCTTTGATGCTAAACCCAAATCAAGCCACGTACGGAGTCCACCACCGGACGAAAGATTGGAAGATCTTCAAAATTGTCCACCTTCCCTCGGATCGAAGGGGAGCCCCCACATCTAATGCGCGAGCGGAACCGTGCTTCTTTCTACTTACAATATTTTTCGGAGTATAAGACGCACCTTTTTCCTCCCTAAAAGTGGCTGAAAATTCAGGTGTGTCTTATACTTCGAATGTAGCTTTTTTTCCAGCCCTAACTAGGTGCTAACAGATCTTCCCAGCTCTTACCTTGCAGGCTTTTTCATTGTTACTCTCTCCAAAGAATGTTTTTCCAGCCCTAAGTCTTTGCAGGGTTTTTTTTTCATTGCTCTACTTGCTCCAAAGAAGTTTTTTTCTAGCCCTAACCAGGTGCTAACGATCTTCCCAGCTCTTACCAGCTTGCAGGCTCTTTCATTGTTACTCTCTCCGAAGAAGGTTTTTTTAAGTCCTAACCAGGGGATAAAATAATGTGCTGAAGCTGACCAGACTAAGGATGCTAGCCAGATGAATACCTGGTAGGCAGATTGTTTTCCCCTATTTTCCTCCCCAAAAACTAAGGTGCGTCTTATACAGTATACGGTAAGTTTTTAATGGCCTTGCAATACAAAGGAAATTAAAATCGGATTTAAGTCCACTATCCCGGCTCCAGCCAGTCTCTTCTGGAGTATCTACCTCAGCACATCATTCACATCAGCTAAATTAGGGTCTGCTCCCCGGAGGAAAATGATGACCGCGAGTTACACACCTGAGCTACAACCCCCGTCTTACGGGAAGCTCCTCAGTCATTTTTACATATATATATATATATATATATATATATATATATATATATATATATATATATATATATATATATATATATATATATATATATATATATATATATATATATATATATATATATATATATATATATATATATATATATGTTCCTTGTGGATCGCCCGAGTTTTGCTGACTGCGGTTTGGCCCGCTGCGGTTTCTTTTTCTCTGCCCTTCCTGTTGCACTGCAGTTTCGTTCAATTTCCTCCGTCCAATTTTCATCTCATCGCGCATCCTTCTTTTGGCTCCAAGCTACAGGTGGCTTTCGACTTACAAACAGTTCATTTAGTGACCGTTCAAAGTTACGACAGCACTGGGAGGGGGGCGGAAAGGGACTTAGGAATGCCTTTTGCCCTTACGACCGCTGCAGCACGATCCAAATTCAGACACTTGGCAACTGACTCGCATTTATGACGGGATCGTGGCATTTCCCCTCTTTTGCGACCTTCTGAGAAGCAAAGTCAACGGGGAAGACGGCTTCACTGAACGACCCGGTTGCTAACTTATCAACTGGCGTGATTCGCTTAACAACGGTGGCAAGAAAGGCGGTAAACGGGGCAAAACTCGCAAATGTCTCATTTAGCGACCGAAATTTGGGGCTCCGTTTATGGTCGTAAGGTGAGGGCTACCTGTATTCACCTAAGCATTTCTCTCTGTTTGGCTCTTTTTTTAAATCACCCCTGATTTAAACAAAGGCACCATCCATTTCCTTTGTCAGGGTTCCAAGCAACGAAAGAAAACTCCGAGGCTAAGCATTCCTCAAAGTTCCATTTTATTAGAGATGTCATTTTGGCACATATGGGAAAACCCGAATCTGAAAGCTTCCAGGTTTTCCCCACCTAAAAGAAAGTCCAAGCCCCATCCTCTGCACCCACATGTCCATCACATTGTCCAATCAATGCACCGTTCCAACTGGAGATGCCTCCCAGGCACACCCCTCCAGGTGCAGGGCAGAGTGACCTTGACTCTCGGAGAAAGGAATGTTATTTTGACTATATATCTCCCCACTCACACAATCTCCCCTCCCAGTTTCCCACAGCACTAAATGTGGCAGCCCTGAAGATCCAAGGCCAAAGATGGTTTCCAGGCCTGACATTCTTGTCTTTCCAACAACGAGCTGCCCATACCAGAACAGAACAGAATAACAGAGTTGGAAGGGACCTTGTAGATCATCTAGTCCAACCCCTCCGCCCGAGAAGAACCTACACCATTTCTGACAGATGGCGGTCCAGTCTCTTCTTGAAAGCCTCCAGTGATGAAGCTCCCACAGCTTTTGAAGGCAACTTCTGTTCCATGGGTGGATTGTTGACACTGTCAGAAAATTTCTCCTTATTTCTCGGTTGAATCTCTCCTTGATCAGTTTCCATCCATTGTTCCTTGTCTGGCCTTCAGGAGCTTTGGAGAATAGCTTGACCCCCTCCTCTCTGTGGCAGCCCCTCAAATATTGAACATTGCTATCATGTCTCCCCTAGTCTTTCATTTCATCAAACTAGACATACCCAATTCTTGCAACCGTTCTTGATATGTTTTAGCCTCCAGTCCCCTAATCATCTTTGTTGCTCTTCTCTGCACTCTTTCTAGAGTCTCAACATCTTTTTTATAGTGGATGCAGTATTCCAGGTGTGGTCTTACCACTGAAATTTACAATAATGACCCCAGCGTCTGTTGAAAGAAGGAGAATGGCACTGCCCATCACAGAGAAACTGCTTTTTAAGCAAAAACCGGGAGTAAATTATATCCTGAAACCTCATTTTTTTTAACCTTTTCTCCCAGCGAAGGTTGGAACCGGAGATTTATACTTTTACGATCCGTCAAGGCGGCAACCGAGGGGAATTGTATTTCAATCCCTCCCATGGCTGTCAAATCACAGACCGTTCTGTCAGCAAAAAAAATCTAGTTCTGAGGATTGAAGATGAGGCCAACACAATGCAGTTTGCACATTGCAGTCTGCTGGAGCTAACCACGGTTTACTGAATAAGCCCCAATCAAGGATGTTCATGCCGCATCCCAAAAGCGAACCCCATTATGACAGCGCAACAATCAATTTCTCCATGGGTAGGATGCCCTCCGCGTTGGGCAGTGTGACCGTTTCACAGAGGGTGATAAAACCGAAGGTAACACCATGGGTTGAAGAAACACAGCACAGGGAATCCTGGAGTTACACAACCACAACTCACCACAACCAAGAAAGTGAGTCAATTCACTGCGCCCAATTTGCCATGGGACAAGAGGCCCACTAATATGGTAGCAATCGTGGAATAGAATCATTAAAGAAAGGACGCAAAAGGAGAGACAGAATGAAATGTGAATGATTTTTAAACTATTTTAAATAATGACATTGATTTGTAGAATTGCTGTGGAGACTTGGCCATGGTGAGTTGTCGCATTCCACATCAAAACTATCCCAAAGATGCTTTTCGAAAAGGCAGCTGGACTTTGTTTTTCCTTGAAGGACGTTTCGCTTCTCATCCAAGGTGCTTCTTCAGTTCTGTAGCACCTTTAGCTTTGGGGGGGGGGGTGACATCCTATACAACGCAAAGCCAGAACTGAGGAAGCTTCTTGGGTGAGAAGCGAAACCTCTTCAAGAAAAAAAAAACATCCAGTTTTGCCTTTTGAAAAAGCACCTTTGGGACAACCTTGACCTAGACGACCGAGAACTGAGGGAGAGAGTGGAGGAGGGAGAGAAAGAGAGAGAAAGAGGAAGAGAGAGAGAGAAAGAGAGAGAGAGAGAGAGAGAGAGAGAGAGAGAGAGAGAAAGAAAGGAAGAGAGAAAGAGAAAGGAAGAGAGAGAGAGAGAGAGAAAGGAAGAGAGAGAGAGAAAGGAAGAGAGAGAGAGAGAAAGGAAGAGAGAGAGAGAGAAAGGAAGAGAGAGAGAGAGAGAGAGAAAGGAAGAGAGAGAGAGAGAGAGAAAGGAAGAGAGAGAGAGAGAGAAAGAAGAGAGAGAGAGAGAAAGGAAGAGAGAGAGAGAGAGAGAGAGAGAGAGAGAGAAAGGAAGAGAGAGAGAAAGGAAGAGAGAGAGAGAGAGAGAGAGAGAGAGAGAGAGAGAGAGAGAGAGAGAGAGAGAGAGAGAGAGAGAGAGAGAGAGAAAGGAAGAGAGAGAGAAAGGAAGAGAGAGAGAGAGAGAGAGAGAGAGAGAGAGAAAGGAAGAGAGAGAGAAAGGAAGAGAGAGAGAGAGAGAGAGAGAGAGAGAGAGGGAGAGATCGGAGAGAGAGAGAGAGAGAGAGAGAGAGAGAGAGAGAAAGGAAGAGAGAGAGAGAGAGAAAGAAGAGAGAGAGAGAGAAAGGAAGAGAGAGAGAGAGAGAGAGAGAGAGAGGAGAAAGGAAGAGAGAGAGAAAGGAAGAGAGAGAGAGAGAGAGAGAGAGAGAGAGAGAGAGAGAGAGAGAGAGAGAGTGAGAGAGAGAAAGGAAGAGAGAGAGAGAGAAGGAAGAGAGAGAGAGAGAGAGAGAAAGGAAGAGAGAGAGAGAGAGAGAAAGGAAGAGAGAGAGAGAGAGAAGAAGAGAGAGAGAGAGAAAGGAAGAGAGAGAGAGAGAGAGAGAGAGAGAGAGAGAAAGGAAGAGAGAGAGAAAGGAAGAGAGAGAGAGAGAGAGAGAGAGAGAGAGAGAGAGAGAGAGAGAGAGAGAGAGAGAGAGAAAGGAAGAGAGAGAGAAAGGAAGAGAGAGAGAGAGGAGAGAGAGAGAGAGAGAGAGAGAGAGAGAGAGAGAGAGAGAGAGAGAGAGAGAGAGACAGCTTCTGTTCCCAGACATCATTTTCAAACCCAAAAAACAAAGTGTCGTATTAATAGCCTGGGTGAACAGCCCTCGAAAACCAACTTTGCATTTTAATCAGGGCAAACGAGCTTGCGCCGTGAGCCAAAGACGAGTAAGCAGCCATTCAACGGTGCTAACCTACCCTGTCTAGTAAGTCAGGTTGGAAGGAGGGGGAGGCCGGAAGGAGCCCCAGGGGCTGCTTGAGCTTAATTGCCATCCATGCAACAACAACAACAACAAAAACAACAACAACAACAACAACAACAATAATACCAGAGTCGAAGAAAAAGAACTGGAAAAAATTATGAAATATCACAACCTGGCCGTTGAAACTACACGGCTATGGATGAAACATGTTAACAGTGATACCCATTGTCATTGTCACTTGGTATCATGTCCAAGAATTTCACAAAACACATCAAGAAATTGCAGCTTCCTGCAATAACACCAGCGGAACTGCAAAAAAACGACGCTACTCAGAACACCATATGTTTTAAGAAGATAACTTGGTCGATACCTAGGACGCTGGCAGCAACCCGTATCAACCATTAGCACCAGTCAGTGGTATTTGTGACACTTTTTAAAATGTTCAGTTGACTGAGTTTCATGTTTAATGAATAAAAGAGATTAATAATAATCATTTTTTTCATTCAATGTGGCGTGGCCGTCCACTCCGACGGACTCTGGGCGGCGTGCCGCGCCTCGTGCACGGCTCGAAGAGTTAAAAAGGTAGAAGAAACAAGATGTAAAAATAAACACAATAGCACAGGGCAGGGCAGGGTGCACCCCCTTTAAAACAACAACAACACAGCATTAAGCCCATACCTGGGGAAAAAAAGCCAGGTTTACAAGCTTTTCAGAACTGCTTCCGGAATAAGATCCACCCTTTTGCAAAAAAACAAAACAAAACCAAGAAAAAAACAACCATATCTAGTTGCACACTCGGCCGAGGCGTGGCCGGTTTCTGTCTCCTCTTGGAGGTTTGCCTGGGATGGGTGTGCTTTTAGACTTTTGATTGTGTTTGGGGAAGGAGGGGAAGAGCGTGCAAATGTAGGTATGCGTGGGGAGGTATTCACCGGCTGCTGCTTCTCCGGGGCGGGGTGGGGGTGGGCGGGGGTGGGGGCTTGCTTTTCTTCTCCGAATGCTTTTCAAGAAATTTCCTGCTCTGCAACAAAAAGGGGAAGGTGGGAATTTGCCGAGGGATTGATGGCCTTACATTACCCATCTCCGGTGACCGAGGAATTGATGAAGCGACATGGAAAGGCTGGCTCTGCGAGACTTAGCCTTGTTACTAACAGAACGACTGTCGAGATTCATTTAACAACGGCAGCGAGAAAAGTCGTAAAATGGGGCAGAGCTCGCTGAGCCAACGTCTCGCTTAAACAACAGAAATGTTGGGGCTTCGTTGTGGCTGTAAGTGCCAGAGCCCACTGTAACGACATTGCCAAAAAGGCACTAAGAGTTGTTAATCTAATCTTGCGTAGCTTCTTCTCTGGCAATATGACACTGCTAACCAGAGCATACAAAACATTTGCTAAACCAATACTTGAATACAGCTCACCTGTCTGGAACCCGCACTGCATATCGGACATCAATACAATCGAGAGAGTCCAGAAATATTTCACAAGAAGAGTCCTCCACTCCTCTGTTTGCAACAGAATTCCTTATTCCACCAGACTTGAAATTTTGGGCGTAGACAACTTAGAGCTACGTCGCCTTCGATCTGATCTAAATGTAGTTCATAAAATCATCTGCCACAATGTCCTACCTGTCAATGACTACTTCAGCTTCAACCGCAACAACACACGAGTACACAATAGATTCAAACTCAATGTAAACCGCTCGAAACTCGACTGCAGAAAATACGACTTCAGCAACAGAGTGATCAATGCCTGGAATGCACTACCTGACTCTGTGGTTTCTTCCCCAAACCCCCAAAACTTTAACCTTAGACTGTCTACTGTTGACCTCTCCCCATTCCTAAGAGGTCTGTAAGGGGGTGTGCAGTCCAAGGGACGCGCAGGAATCTTCTCCAGCACCATAGTTCAAAGGCCTCAATTCTTTGGCGCTCAGCCTTTCTTATGGTCCAACTTTCACAACCATACATTGCAACTGGGAAAACCCTAGCCTTGACTATACACACTTTTGTTGGCAGGGTGATGTCTCTGCTTTTTAGTATGCTGTCCAGATTGGTCCTTTGATAGCTATCACCAATTTGGCATCTCTTCCAGTAGCAAAAAAAAAAAAAAACCCAAACAGGTGAGTAAGACGGGGACGAAAATGCTGATGGAAGCTTTGCTAAGCAGATGCCTTGAAGACCAATCATGATTTAAAAGTTGGTCAGCAGTCAATTCTTGGACACAGCAAGAGAGGTCTGACTCATTATGAACCAGCTAATATCTTACCAGTTTTTTTTCTTATCAGGTTTCACAGGCATTTGAAGAAACATTTTTCAAAGGATTCAATTGTGTTCAATGTCACGATGTGAATATTGTCAGTTTGTGCATCTCTATGTTTTCTACTGTTTCTTGTATTTATGGTCAAGCAGACATATGATATGTTTTACTACGCATGCCTGCATTCCAGGAGTCAACTCCCTTCCTTCTCTTCCTCCATTTCTGCCGAAGGCAGACGTGACTTTTTCATTAGCCGATAAGATGTAGTTTATTAAGGATTCTTTTTATTACTTTTCTACTGAAATAGATATTTTGTTAATTCGATTTGAATCTCGGTTTTATTTTCTAATGAGAATGACTTCAAAAGGAAGTAAAGATCCATCGACCTCCACGGGGGATTGCCCCCCCTTTAACATTCAATTCTCGGAGAGGACCTTGTCCAATCCCTGAAGTTTTCTTAGTGAGGTTTTTTTTTAAAGAAATGGTTTGCCATTGTCTCTTTTTTATTTATAGTTCTCTGTCTCTAGGTTGCAGCTCTAGGATCTTCTAGAGTCCAGGTAAGGTCTAAACTAGATTTCCAAGTTCATCCAAATGTTCTACCTGCCACTCAAATCCTCACATCAGAAACATTATGGTGAAGCTGAGTGTCAGGCCTGGAAACCATCTTGGGCATTGGATCTTCAGGCCTGCCACATTTAGTGCTGTGGGAAACTGGGAGGGGGGATTGTAGGGAGCCGGGGAGATATATAGTCATAACAACATTCTCCGAGAGTCAAGGTCACGCTGCCCTGCATCTGGAGGGGTGTGACTGGGAGGCATCTCCAGTTGGGATGGGTGCATTGATTGGACCATGTGATGGACATGTGGGTGCAAGGGAAGGACTTTCTTTTGGGTGGGGAAAACCTGGAAGCTTTCGGATTCGGGTTTTCCCAGATGTGCCAATATGACATCTCTAATAAAATGGAACTTTGAGAAACTTCAAGCCTTGGAGTTTTCTTTAGTTGGGGGTGTTACTGGGAACCCTGACACTGAGAGGCCAGAGATCCAAAATCTCTGGGTGGTAAGGATCAGATGGATGGCGAGGAGAGAGAGAGAGAGAGAGGGAGGGAGGGAGGGAGGGAAGGAAGGAAGGAAGGAAGGAAGGAAGGAAGGAAGGAAGGAAAGAAAGAAAGAAAGAGGAAGGAAGGAAGGAAGGAAGGAAGGAAGGAAGGAAGGAAGGAAGAAAGAAAGAAAGAAAGAAAGAAAGAAAGAAAGAAAGAAAGAAAGAAAGAAAGAAAGAAAGAAAGAAAGAAAGAAAGAAAGAAAGAAAGAAAGAAAGAAAGAAAGAAAGAAAGAAAAGATTAGCACCAGCTAACTGGCTGTCAGCTGCTTTTTATTGAAGGAAGCCATAAATATTCTTGGCAGAGATTTTAAAGTAGTGTTCATTGTGTCAGCTCACACCCATTCTTTCCAAAACACCCCTTTGTGTTCAGCGGTGCCAAGGAAAAGTATCTGCCAAGCAGATGCCATGTCAGCCAGAACGTTGTGTAAAATGCAGCCGTGAAGGGTCCTTGGTGCTCTCTGAACTTCTAGCACTGATGATGTTACTTAGTTGGGCAAGGAAACGTCGGCAAGGAAACAACCAAGCTCAGAGAGCACCAAGGAGCCCACAGTCCTCTTCCTCCCTCTAGCACTGATGATGTTACTTAGTTGGGCAAGGAAACATCGGCAAGGAAACAACCAAGCTCAGAGAGCACCAAAGACCCCTCATTTTAACCCTGACCTACAAATATTCTCCTTTATTGGAAAATGCCACTCAGTTCAGAGAGCTGTTGTCTTCCAACACACTCTGGATGCCCTTCAGCCCAAGGGGATCCATAGATCTGATCTCCAGGACTGAACAATCCAACGGAGAACTTCGAAAGCGTTAAGAGGAATCCGGGAAGAAACCGACTTGAGAAGAAAGGTCTTCTCCTCCTTCATGGGTGGCTCCACGCCAGCCTGAGAAGCCACAGCAACCGCAAGAGCTCATCGGGACTCCAAAACCGACAATCCACAGATCGCGATGCCTTATGCAGAGGCTCACGCCGAGAAAACTATCGCACACATTACAACACACAAACTCCCTTGCTCGGTGGGGAACCTGTCGAAACAGGAAAGCTCCTCCTTCCTTCAAAAGAGACAGGTGTGAATTTTTGCAGGGGTTCCAACTGCTCTAACAACAGTTGAGTCAACAAGTTCTCTTCCCAGTCCTACTTCTGCTCAAGCCCCCCACCCCCACCCGCTTGCCTGTGGAAAAAAATGCTGAACCAGAACAAGGAAAGTCTTGGGCTTCTATCTCCTATCCCTTGTGAGAAGTGGTTCCCTTCTTATCCAACATTCTGTAGTCCTAGACCAGGGATCAGCAACCCGGGGCTCTGGAGCCGCATGGGGCTCTTTCATCCCTCTGTTGCGGCTCTCTGTCGCCAGTCGGCTCCGCAATTGATAGGGCTTTCCGGTTAGGACAGGTAGAGGAAAAAGGCCGCAGCGCAGGAGGAGAGGCTATGATGGGGGAACCAGACGTCCGATCCGCAGAGGAAAAAGGATGCCATGCTAGGAGGAGACTCTATGGTGGGGGAACCAGATTTCCAGTCAGCAGAGGAAGAAGGACGCCGTGCTAGGAGACTCTATGGTGGGGGAACCGGACTTCCGGTCGGCTCCAGAATTGAACAGGGGGCTCCCGGTTAGGACCTTTGTGACTCTTAGAGTGCTTAAGGTTGCCGACCCCTGCCCCAGACCAGCGATGTGGAATGGAAGAATAGAATAGAATAAGAAGAGAAGAGAAGAGAAGAGAAGAGAAGAGAAGAGAAGAGAAGAGAAGAGAAGAGAAGAGAAGAGAAGAGAAGAGTAGAGTAGAATAGAGAATAGAATAGAATAGAATAGAATAGAATAGAATAGAATAGAATAGAATCTATCTATCTATCTATCTATCTATCTATCTATCTATCTAATTTATTTGTATTTGTTTATTTGTCAAGCATATATGATTATAAGCAAAGTTTAAACAGTAAAACATGATTGAATATATATGTAATATTACAAGCATGAATAAGAGTAAAAGAGGTATGAATATATGGGTACATTAGGACAGGAACGGTAGGCACGATTGTGCGCTTATGCACGCCCCTTACCGACCTCTTAGGAATGGGGTGAGGTTGATGGTGGGTAATCTGAGGTTGAAGTTTTTGGGATTAGGGGAAAAAACTACTGAGTCAGGTAAAGTGTTCCAGGCATTTACACTCTGTTGTTGAAGTTGAATTTTTTGCAATCAAGTTTTGCAATCAAGTTTATAAGTTTGTGTATTGTTGCGGTTGAAGCTGAAGTAGTCGTTAACAGGTAGGACATTGTGGCAGATAATTTTGTGAGCTACACTTAATATATATATATATATATATATATATATATATATATATATAATATTATATTATATATTATATTATATTATATATATAATATAATAATATAATATAATATATAATTATATATATATAATTATATAGATATATAGATATATATAATTGTATATATAATTATGTGTGTGTGTGTGTGTGTGTGTGTGTTTATAAACAAGTTAATGAATCCAGCTGAATCAGTTATCTGTGTGTGCTTCTGGTTTTGATTTATGCAACAAACTCTGATAAATGGGGGGCAAAAACTCACCGAAAAACAGTTTTCTCTTGCGAGACATTTTGGTTGTAAGTTGAGGACTCTCTGTAGCTTGATAAAGGCTTATCTTATACATTCAGAAGATTGAACTGTTTACTGCAGTTCTGTAAACTGCAGGGCCCCCCCAAACCCCGGTCTGTGGATCGACAGGCGGGCCACGACATGCCAGAAACTGGACCACAGAAACAAGAAAGCCCCATTCCTGGGATGCAGGCAGTCCACGAAACCACGCCCCCTCCGGTCCACGGGCGGGGGGGGGGAAACCTCTCTCCACAGAACCGGTCCCCGCGGTGCCCAACAGGTTGGGGTTGGGGGCACTCACTGCTGTAACCCACCCAGGCGTCCTTTGGGATTGCAACAGAGCTTCAATCCAACAAAAGAAAGCAATTGTGATTTGCGGAATAATAAAAGGCTACGGGGGGGGGGTCTCCATTCTGACCCTCTCGGTCACGAAGGATCGTCCAATGGGCTGGCACCCCCACCCACCCCCAGCAAAGAGCCCATGTTACACGCCTTGGTTCCCTAAGAGAACACACACACCCATTTTTAGCTAAAATTCGTTGTTGTTGGGGGTTTTTTTTTGCAAGAGCTTTTCTCCCTAGCTTGCTTCAGACAGGAAACAGGTTCGAAGTTGCTGCTGCTGTTAGCAGAAGACGGAAGGCCTTCTTCCCAGAGCGAGAAGAACTCCGCTTAGTTTATTTCACAAGAAGCCGTCTTGGGGTGTCCATCACCGCCCCATTGGGTCGAACCCCAAATGGGGGAAGATGATCCACTCGGTAGGAAGACTTCGGAGAAGACTTCCCCAAAAGAATTCCAGAGGCCTTCCTTGCCTTCTTTAAGATCCCAATCAGAAGCTGCAAAACCTCAAATCTACAAGGTCCAACTCTAATAATAAATCTAAAATCTAAACCCTTGGCTAGGGGAGGGGTCCTCTCCTCATCTTGCAGGCGGAGGAAGAGAGGAAGGACACCCACACCCCCAGTCTCCATCCCCAGGCCATCGGGAGCCGGGCTGAACCCCCCCACCCAAAAAAACCTCCCTGAACCCCCTCGGCCAGGTGCAACGAGAGCGTCTCCGCCTTCCTCCACCCAGGCTTACCGCGATATTGGAGAGCTCCGGCCAAGCGAACGGTGACGCTTCCGACCAGCGGCTCGCCTGGGCTGTAGACCACCCGGCTGTCGCTCAAGCGGATCTCGAAGAGCTGGACCTTCCCCATCGCCGGGCCCAGACTAGAGGGAGGGGAAGTGGAGTTGTGGAGGGGGAGAGAAAGAGGCTTGGCTTAGCTGGGCTGCTCCGGGCTCCGCTACGTATTTTTTTTGCCTTCCCTGCTCCGGAGGTGGCTGCGTTTTTACGCGCCGCTCTCTCGCTCCTGCCCGACCTGAACTGCGGAATCTGCAAGCTCGGTTCCTTCGCTCTACCTGCGGCCTCGGGGGCGGGGCATCGCGGACACCGCCCCCTCCCAGGGGCCGCCCCTGTCCCCGCCCCTTTAACCCCTCCACCACCCCCCTCCAGCCCCAAACCGCTTCGGGGAGGGGCGGAATCAGCTGTGCCAGCTGTCTTTGCGCTTGGCTAAGTGAGAGGTGCGCTCTTGGAGCAAGGCTCTCCCAACCGAATGCTTCGGATTCCAGCTCCCATCATCCCCGCTGTCGGAGGGAGAAGGGAGTTGAGGCTCCCCCGGTTTGAAGGGGAGGGAGGGAGATCTACCAGCGGGGAGGGGTAAACCCTGAAAGGGAAGTGTTGCTCGGCTTGGAAAGGCGAACCAAACGTGGCCAACGCCCCCAAGTGGAGATTTCTAGGTGGATCGGAGCGACGGGGACCCATCATCCCCAGCCGCGGTCAAGACAACGCTCGGGTAAAAGGCTAGTCAAGGGACTAAATCAGAACAAGAAATGACCTTGGTCCTGAGTGAAGCTTGATCGGTTGAATTCCTACCTGCTAGGGCAGCTAGTCCAACAGATCCCAGCAGGCTATGCTTAAAAAGGAGAGGCAGGTGGGGTTTTTTTTAATCCCTTCGATTGGAGTCATGGCTCACCCCAAATCTATTTTTTTTCTCCAAATCAGGTCCTAGCTCAAATCTCTTTCGGGTTAATTTGGTCCTATTCTTGTCTCTGGGACTGGCCTGCTTCACAGGGTTGTTGTGAGGCCACTGTGCGGGGGTGGGGTGGGGGGAAGGAGAAACACAGTGTCTTGAAGATGAAATACAAAGTAAATGTAGTAATTACATTGGGAATAAAAAAGCATTCCGCCCATTAATTCATACACTTCATTAATTCGTGAACTCAGGAAGCCAATTGTCCACAGGCTCTAAGAAATAACTGCATTCACACAGCGTCATTTTAACCTGGGAGAGAGGGTGGTGTTAGAGTTTTGTTGCTGGACACAAACTGCTTCAACTCCTACCCTCAAAACGACGCTATAGAGCACTGCACACCAGAACAACTAGACACAAGAACAGTTTCCCCCCCGAACGCCATCACTCTGCTAAACAAATAATTCCCTCAACACTGTCAAACTATTTACTAAGTCTGCAATACTATTAATCTTCTCACTGTTCCCATCACCTATCTCCTCCCACTAATGACCGTATGACTGTAACTTTGTGGCTGGTATCCCTACAATTTATATTGACTGGTTCCTAATATGTTTTGATTGCTTATTTGTCTGTCATTAAGTGTCGTACCTTATGATTCTTGACGAACTTATCTTTTCTTTTATGTACACTGAGAGCATATGCACCAAAGACAAATTCCTTGTGTGTCCAATCACACTTGGCCAATAAAATTCTATTCTATTCTATTCTATTCTATTCTATTCTATTCTATTCTATTCTATTCTATTCTATTCTATTCTATTCTTCATTCCAATATTATTCTATTCTATTCTATTCTATTCTATTCTATTCTATTCTATTCTATTCTATTCTATTCTTCATTCCATATTATTCTATTCTATTCTATTCTATTCTATTCTATTCTATTCTATTCTATTCTATTCTATTCTATTCTATTCTTCATTCCAATATTATTCTATTCTATTCTATTCTATTCTATTCTATTCTATTCTATTCTATTCTATTCTATTCTATTCTATTCTATTGTGTGAATCCACCCCACGGTTATGGTTTATTGCCCTGTTCAGACCCGGAAAATGGCTTAATCCGGGTTAAATCAGGCGAAGCATAGGTAGACCCAGCCCTAAAAGACTTTCTTATCTCCGTTTTGTTCAGCACTTTTGTGCCCATCATGTAATCTGGCAAACTGGCAAACAGTGCCACCCTGCCACAGAATTTGCATGACAAAAATAAATATACAGAGAGAGAGAAATTACAGGATCTCTGATGCATTCATTTTCCCCGAAAAACAGGGGAACAAAGCAGGGCGGGGGGCTGATGATGATGATGATGATTATTATTGTTATTATTATTATTGTTGTTGTTGTTGTTGTTGTTAAAACATACCCAAATTTATTATGATTCAATTGCACCCAAATAACTTGGTTTCTTCCACCTTCGTTTAGTGAATAAACCACAACGGGCAAGGTTCAACTTAAAACTAACCACACTAATGAGCCACTATTCTTGGGATGATTTTGGTCAGTCTTGGGACAACCCAACTGTTTATCGTTTTACTGTTTTGAGTCCAAGATCATGACAGATACATATTGGCATTTTTTTCCCTCTGTATTGGTTTTATTTTGTGTCTTCACATCACTGTGGGTTCCTAGCAACTGCCTAAAGAAGGCTTAGATAGCTTAGAGCTACGTCACCTTCGATCTGATCTTCATAAAATCATCTGCCACAATGTCCTACCTGTCAATGACTACTTCAGCTTCAACCGCAACAACACACGAGCACGCAATAGATTCAAACTCAATGTAAACCGCTCCAAACTCGACTGCAGAAAATACGACTTCAGCAACAGAGTGGTCAATATCTGACTCTGTGGTTTCTTCCCCAAACCCCAAAAACCTTAACTTCAGACTGTCTACAGTCGACCTCTCCCCATTCCTAAGAGGTCTGTAAGGGGCGTGCATAAGCGCACCACTGTGCCTACCGTCCCTGTCCTTCTGTCCTGTTGTCCAAATTTACCTGTACCTACCATGCTTTTGTTTATGTTTATACCATACCTGCTATCTTGTACATGTTTTGACAAATAAATAAAATAAAAAATAAATAAAAGAAGTTCCTGCAATTTTCTTGGCAATGTTTTCCAGAAGTATTTTGCCATTGCTTCCTTCCTAGGGTTGAGAAAAAGGGACTGGCCCAAGATGATCCAGCTGACTTTGTGTCTCAGACGAGACTAGAACTCACAGTCACCTGGTATCTAGCCTGGTGCTTCACCTCCACTTCCAGAGAGCCGAGGTGGCACAGCGGTTAGAGTGGGGTACTGCAGGCCACTTTAGCTGACTATGATCCGCAGGTCAGCGGTTCAAATCTCACCGACTCAAGGTTGACTCAGCCTTCCATCCTTCCAAGGTGGGTAAAATGAGGACCCAGATTGTTGGGGGCAATGTAAATATATACATTGCTTACTGGTGTAAACCGCTTAGAGAGTGCTTGCACTGTGAGGCGGTATATAAATCTCATTAATAAATAAGCCGACCACCTTTAGAAGCGAAGGAACAAAAACGTTACCAAAGGAACATTTTGAAATAAAGGCATCGCCAACTAAAAGTGCGGGGAAGTGATTAAGGAACCAAGTTCTCCACCGAGTGAATCTTCTGGCTTAGCAGAAGCCCTGACTCCGTTTTCCTGGAATCCGTCGGTGGCCACCAGGAGCGGAAAAAAGTTGAACGAATGAAATTCGACAGACTGGCTGTTCCGTTTGCAGCGATGGGGGAAATGAATCCTGTAGCCAAGGAAGGGGTGAAAATCCCAAGGGGCTGCCACTTAAAACCACACCGTTTCCCATCGGTGCCTCCTCGCCGTCTTTTAAAAATTCTTTGAAGGAAAGAATTGAGCTGGAAAACGGTTGTTATTATTATGGGTGTGTGGGAAGGATGGTAGGTGATGTCATATTATTATTATTATTTTGCCTTTCCCCTGAGATTTTTCACAGCTCTTCTGAGCCAAAGGGTGAGGTGTTAATCTTTTGAAGAAATGTCAAATCTCTCCCGGAGTTGAGAAGATGCTTTCGCAGTTTGTAAAGCTTTGAATCTAGGCTGTTTTCTGAATTCTTCTTCCCCCCCTCTAGCATCCACCAGGAATATGGTAAAAGTGTCATCCGTTTTGCAGTTGGAAAATGGCCCACACTTGTTTTATTTTATTTTATTTATTTATTTATTTGTCAAACATGTATAGGATAGTAGTAGTTTGCATAAACATAAGTAAAAAGTAACGATAAAAGAGGACAATAGGACAGTAGGACAGGGACGGTAGGCACGGTGGTGCGCTTATGCACGTCCCTTACAGACCTCTTAGAAACGGGGAGAGGTCGACTGTAGACAGTCTAAGGTTAAAGTTTTTGGGGTTTGGGGAAGAAACCACAGAGTCAGGTAGTGCATTCCAGGCATTGATCACTCTGTTGCTGAAGTCGTATTTTCTGCAGTCGAGTTTGGAGCGGTTTACATTTAGTTTGAATCCATTACGTGCTCGTGTATTGCTGCGGTTGAAGCTGAAGTAGTCATTAACAGGAAGGACATTTTGGTATATGATTTTATGAACTACATTTAGATCAGATCGGAGGCGACGTAGTTGTAAATTGTCTAATCCCAGTATTTCAAGTCTGGTGGAATAAGGTATTTTGTTGCGAGCGGAGGAGTGGAGGACTCTTCTTGTGAAATATTTCTGGACTCTTTCGATTGTATTTATGTCTGATATGCAGTGCGGGTTCCAGACAGGTGAGCTGTATTCGAGAATTGGTCTAGCGAATGTTTTGTATGCTCTGGTTAGTAATGTCATGTTGCCAGAGAATAGGCCGCTCGCTATCTCGCCAAGGGAACCTCCAACCAAACCTTCAGTCCAAAGTCTAACATGACTTCAACCGCGGAAGCTATGATTAAGTAAGGGGGGGGGGAACAACAGCTAATTTAATTGGCTGTTTGGAATCGAGGCTGGGGAAAACCAGTTCTCCTTATTTGAAAGCGAGGGTAGGAAGAGGCGACGGATTAAAGCTTTGCAAATCACAGGGTTGGAGGCCTGATGGAAAACGAGTATTGCTTGGCCCTGTTCTTTTTAAAACAGCGTTTTAAAACGCTGGAAATGTTGGGTGTCAGAAAAGCTAGAAGGCCCCAGGTTGGAGAATGTAATCCTTGCTGCATAAGTACTTGGGTACTATTGGAGGATCGCGCCTATTTGTTGGGAGATTTTGAGGAAAAGAAACAGGCCCAAGAGAGGGGAACAGAACAGAACAGAACAGAACAAGAACAGAACAGAACAACAGAATTTGTTCCCATTTGGGAAGGGACCTTGGAGGTCTTCTAGTCCAACCTCCTGCACAAGCAGGAGTTCCTACTGTATGTCATCCGGGACAAATTGCTGTCCAATCTCTACTTAAAAACTTCAAAGTGTTGGATGTCTATGGGGATTCTCAGTCATCCTGGTCATGGTTGTCCCAAAGGTGGTTTTTTTTCAAGAGGCAACTGGACTTTCTGGTTTTTCTCTGAAGACGTTTCGCTTCTCATCCGAGGAGCTTCTTCAACTCTGAGCTCTGAGTTGAAGAAGCTTCTCGGATGAGAAGCGAAACGTCTTCAGAGAAAAACCAGAAAGTCCAGTTGCCTCTTGAAAAAAAAAACACCACATTTGGGACTTCCAGTGATGGAGCACCCATAACGTCTGGAGGCAAATCGTTCCACTGATTAATTCTTCTACCTGTTAGGAAGTTTCTCCTTAATTCCAGGTTGCTTCTCTCCTTGATTAGTTTCCATCCATTGCTTCTTGTTCTGCCTTCAGGTGCTTTGGAGAATAGGTTGACCCCCCCTCTTTCTTTGTGGTAGCCCCTTATTGTCCAGTTGCATTAGAAGATGGGGGGGATCAGAAATTACTTTCATGTCCCCACAATTTAGAACCATCCAGTCAGGTGTGTCATTGCAAAACAGTAACAAAACAACTCACTGTAGAAGCGAATGAACGTTTAAGGCAATGGGAGATCTCTCTCTCTCTCTCTCTCTCTCTCTCTCTCTCTCTCTCTCTCTCTCTCTCTCTCTCTCTCTCTCTCTCTCTCTCTCTCTCTCTGTGTGTGTGTGTGTGTGTGTGTGTGTGTGTGTCTGTGTGTTACTGCAGGAATAATTTTAATTTGGAAGGCTGGGAGAGAAGGATCTCCTTGTCAACGCTTTGGGTCATCCTTGATCTGCCAAGATTGGAAACATTCCCCTCCTCCCTCCTCGTTGGACAGAAGTGGTTATAATCTAAAGGAACCAGAAAGTTGACCAGGAGACGACACCATTACAAGATGTTCTCTGGGCATGTCATCTCCCACAAGACCATGACCCAGGAGAGTCAGGCCTGCCTTGACTCACCTGAAGGACCTGTTCTTGACGTCAGATCAAAAGCATTGCAGTTCTACGGGCATCAGGGCTGGAATTTCAGGATGCCTCTGGACATGATAAGCAGAGATTCCAAATTTTTTCAAGCCTGGTGGATGCATTTGGAGGTCCTAAAAAAGTTGTGGAGCTGCTTAGGATGAAGAAAGGATAAGAGTATGGGGTGGTTTTTCAGATTCCTAGTCTACTTTATGTGGTTTCTTGACGTCATTCCACCCAAAAGCTAACCAAGTCTGACCCTGGTTTGGTTTGAAGCTCAAGATCAGCCAACAATATTTCTACCTTTGCTGATTGTAAATTTTATTCTTCGCCCCAGAAGCTACATTCTTGGCAGGTGCTTCATTTAAACTACAAATTACTCAACTCTCTGATTCGGTAACCATTTGTTCATCCTGTCCAAATAAAACAAGAACTCCTGCTTTTAAAAAAAGTCCTACAGGAAAGGCCAGAAGGGGAATGCACAAGCCATTTTTTTCTTAAGAAAAAGTCATCCAATGCTATTTGGTGAGTAAGAAACAGGTAAGGCGAGCAATGAATCAGCTCTGAACGACGAAACAGGTGAATATTTTTGTGCCCGTTTCACAGGTGGGAAGACAAAGTTGTCGAGCAGCTCGACAACTTTTCGGCCAATCCAGTCTGGTGATTCAAGGTGCTGGGAGCAGCACAATCACAAGTGCCCAATCTGGTGATCTGCTCGTGGCATCGGATTCTGAAAAAGGCAGACCGAAAGCCACCCGCGTGAATTCACAAGTAATCCGCCACCTTCTTGGTGACTCAGGAAGGTCTACTGGCTGTAGAAGACCATCAAGGTGAAGATTCTGAAACACGTCTCAGGAGAAGCCGTTGGCTTCTTCCAAGGCCTTTCCAATCGGTGGAGCTTTAAACTAGCAATCAACATTGAGGACAATAGTCCCAACCCAGCCTTCAGGTTTTTGTAGTCTATTTAGGGACCACTCTCTTGATGCTAGGAGAGTTGGTCATGTTCTCTATGAAGCCCATCACAGTCTACCAGGGGTGGCCAAACTATGGTTCTTGGAGGACCTGTGCATGCATGGCTGGCTCAGGAATTCTGGGAGTTGAAGTCCACAGGTCCTCAAAGAACCATAGTTTGGCCACCCCTGCGGAGTGGATTCTACATATCTGGACGTACTGGACCAAGAACTTCTACTTGGCTTGGCTTCACAGCTGCCTTGAGACCTCAATACACCCAGTTTCAACCCATTCCTCATCTTCCCTGATGCCCAGAAATGAGATTCCCCCTGATTATTTTTTTTTTAATATTTGCACATTGTAGTATCTTCAAAACTGGTAATGTTAGCTTGGCAAGATGCAGGGAGAAGCAAACCACACCTCTGTCTCCCTCTTGTGGAAAGAGAGAATAATTGCAGCTGCATTCAAGAGATGCCAAAGGTGATACGTATTTATAACAGATTAACAGAGTCGGAAGGGACCTTGTAGGTCATCTAGTCCAACCCTCCCCGCCCAAGCAGGAGACCCTGCACCATTTCTGACATTTAGCTTGCCCTCGCTCTCTCTTTCACACACACACACACACACACACACACACACACACACACACACACACACGTTACAAAATCGACTTGAAGTTTAATTTAATTTAATTAATCATTCTTATATGCCGCCCAACTCTTGCGGGACTCAGGACCCAAGTTGTGGGTGTTCCGACACTGGAGGTTTTCAAGAAAAGATTAGATAGCCATTTGTCCCGGGGGCTGAACTGGAAGACGTCCAAGGTCCCTTCCCTTAATTTAATTTAATTTAATAGATTTGTATGCCGCCCAACTCCCGAGGGACTTCTTGTTATTCTGCTCCTACAAGAGATTGGAAGATCCCAGGGGCAAAATTCCTGGAATATCGTGATCTTCTAACAGCACTTAATATGTATGACCAAAAAATGTTCTCAATTCCATAAGATTTTCCCAAATAATTTCATGGACAATTCTCCTGGGACCACGTAAGAACGGTGTGGCTTTATTCCAGTATGTTTTTTTCAGCTTCCCGGTCTAGACTACTACTCTGATTCCCCACCCTTGTAGTAACCAGTCTACAATCTGATATAGTTTGGGGAGATCAGCCAAAGTCAGATCAGGCGTTTCTACTGGGGTGGAGCAGAAACATTGTTTGGCTCCTGCTGACCAATAATTATCCGAGACTTCACCTTTAGTTTCCTCACACCAAAGCTGATACAAGAGGATAAAAACAAGAAGTTTAAGTAGAATATCTGCTACTTCATAAAACGTATCAAGAACAATTGCAGGATCTGGGTATGGTTAATCTAGAGAAAGGAAGGACTAGGGGTGACATGATAGCAGTCTTCCAGTATTTGAGGGGCTGCCCCAAAGAAGAGAGGGTCAACCTGTTCTCCAAAGAGTCTGAAGGCAGGACACGAAGCAATGGGTGGAAACTAATCAAGGAAGGAAGCAACCTGGAATTAAGGTGAAATTTCCTGACAATTAGAACAATCAACCAGTGAAACGGCTTCCCTCCAGAAGTTGTGGGCACTCCATCACTTGAGGTTTTTAAGAGATTGGACAACCATTTGTCTGGAATGGCATAGGATCTCGTGCTTGAGAAGGGGTTGGACTAAATGACCTCCAAGGTCCCTATTCTGATATATATATATAGAAATTTTGCCCTCTGTTTTCCCCACCCACTCAATTTCTAAAAAAGCTCTAATTTGGGAAACCTCACTAGCATGATCTTAACACTTTGTGATATCTACTAGGTGTGAAGAACACAATTCGGTGTCCAAAAGGTAGAATTTGGAAGTCAAACAACTAGAATGAAAAGAGTTGAATTTGGAAGTCAAACAACTAGAACGAAAAGAGTTGAATTTGGAAGTCAAACAACACCATAGAACGAAAAGAGAATCTTTCTGTAGTTGCCAGACATTTACTAACAGGGGCAGAACGAGTTGGGAAGGGAGGGGGCTTGGTTGGCCGTGAATCATGGGGGGATCAGTCCTTGAGAGTGGCCCTTTGCAGCCGTGTTTCATCCGTGTCGTCTAGAGACCCGTCCCCCGTTTCGCACAGTATAGTGGTCCGCATAATGGCTTCCGTGACCGCATAGGGATCGCAGTTTGCAGACGGCCGTCGGTCTTCATAGTAGCCACAGCCGTCTTGCCCGACTTGACGAGGGATCCGGATGCTGGCACCCCGGTTGGCCACTCCGGCCGAGAACTCTGTGATGCTGGAGGTCTCGTGCTGGCCGGTTAGCCTTCTGCTGTTGTCTAGGCCTCCTCGGGGATCGTACATCCGGATGTGGTACTTGTGGCGTTTGCTCAGTTTTTCGATGGCTGCTTCGATGGCCCTATGAAGGACAAGAAAGTATAAGAGAAGAGCAGGCAAGAGCTAGGGTGGTGGAGTTAAGCCTATTAGCAGCCTAGAATCATTACGTTCCCACAAACGCTCCAAATCCAACCCCTTCTTGAATTTTATTGACTTTTATCTGGCATTAATTTAATATTGACCGGTCTGGAAGTTGAGTCCTGACAACTGGACTCATTTTCTTGTTGGTTTGATAATAAGCCCAGTTGACATGACTCAACTTCCAGGAGACTCTACCTGGATGACTGAGAATCTTCATCAACTTTATTTAACCAGATTATTTTAATGTAGGCTTGAATAAATCTTCTATGCTGCCAACTGATGGATTGGTCCTGGTTTTTTTGCACCTTTGACGGGAAGTGATGGATCAACGTTGGCTAGAAAGAAGCTAGAAGCTATGGTGAGGTGAGGGGAAAAGAGAAGGGCGGGCAGGACGATTACATAGGAAAATCATGATGGTGGCCATCAGAGCATCATCAACTGCTTTTCATGTGTGAAGAAGAGCTTTGATTATGTCATTCTGAGCGGCCGCCATCTTGAGTTTCCTGCACATGACTGTTGTGGCCTGCCAGACTCGGACGATGAGGAGGTTGGGGAAGAACTTGGGTCAGTTCTGGAGTCTGGGAAAGGCTTTGATGGATGCTCTGCGTCAGACGCAGAGATAGAGCCAGGGCCGTCCGACATTTCCCAGCCACCGGAGAGGCAGCTGCCTTTGGAGGCAGAGATGAGTGAGGAGGAAGAACAGCTGGGGCCTGTTCCAGATGCACGTATGCGCAGAGCAGATATACTGTATATATATATATATATATATAGAGAGAGAGAGAGAGAGAGAGAGAGAGAGGAGAGAGAGAGAGAGAGAGAGAGAGAGAGAGAGAGAGAGAGAGAGAGAGAGAGAGAGAGAGAGAGAGAGAGTCCAAAAATATTTCACAAGAAGAGTCCTCCACTCCTCTGCTCGCAACAGAATACCTTATTCCACCAGACTTGAAATTTTGGGCTTAGATAGCTTAGAGCTATGTCGCCTTCGATCTGACCTAAGTGTAGTTCATAAGATCATCTACCACAATGTCCTACCTGCCAATGAATACTTCAGCTTCAACCGCAACAATACACAAGCACACAATAGATACAAACTTAAGGTAAACCGCTCCAAACTCGACTGCAGAAAATACGACTTCAGCAACAGAGTGATCAATGCCTGGAATGCACTACCTGACTCTGTGGTTTCTTCCCCAAACCCCCAAAACTTTAACCTTAGATTGTCTACAGTCGACCTCACCCCATTCCTAAGAGGTCTGTAAGGGGCGTGCATAAGGGCACCATCGTGCCTACCGTCCCTGTCTTACTGTCCTAATTTACCTGTACCTACTTTGTTAATGTTTATATAAGGACTCAGATCATTGGGGGAGCAATAGGCTGACTCTCTAAACCGCTTAGAGAGGGCTGTAAAGCACTGTGAAGCGGTATATAAGTCTAAGTGCTGGTGCTATTATATCCTTTGATATAATCTTGCTATACATCAAAATTCCAAATTCCACATACACACACACACACATCTTTTTCCATTAAACCCAAAAGAAAAGTTTCCGGTTTTATCTTTGCATTCACTTTTGAGAATCTTCTGTATTAGGAGGTGAATCCTACTCCGCCTGTTTATTTTAAACCAGATGAAAGCAAACCATCTTTGTGGTTCGCGAGCGCTGTGAACTGGGCCGTTCTCGGCTTTAATTGCACTTCTTAAGTTCAACTACTTACTTGATACCCCCTATCTGTCTCGTGTCTATGGTGCTGACGTTGGTATGACATCCAGCCCCATTCCAGTTGCCGGTCATCGGCTTAGGATCCAGGGAGGCCACGACACCAAAATCTTCGCAGACCCGATGTAAAATGTATCTCGCCATCCACAGGTGGTCGCCCATTTCAATGCCTGCACACGGCCCTATTTGAAATTCCCACTAGAGGGACGCAAGGAGAAAACTGGTATTAAAAACGTTTTCGTGGTGTATCTCTTGAGTAACCCTTCAACCCAACAAATCAGACCTGGGGAAGCGACTAGCTGCAGCAAACCACTCGCAGTTAGCAGCTACCACACTAAATGCTCTCTTCAATTGGGTCTAGTTAATTTTCAGCAGAAGAGAAGATTTGTAGCTCAGGGTTAAATTGTGGGGGTCCTTGGTGATCTCTGAGCTTGGTGGTTTTCTTGTAGACATTTCATTACCCAACTAGGTAACAACATCAGTGCTGGTGAATATGACTTGCTCCCTATTAATATACAGTAGCTTTGAGCTTGGTGGTTTTCTTGCAGACGTTTCATGACCCAACTATGTAACACTATCAGTGCTGGTGAATATGACTTGCTCCCTATTAATATACAGTAGCTCTGAGCTTGGTGGTTTTCTTGCAGACGTTTCATGACCCAACTAGGTAACAACATCAGTGCTGGTGAATATGACTTGCTCCCTATTAATATACAGTAGCTCTGAGCTTGGTGGTTTTCTTGCAGATGTTTCATGACCCAACTAGGTAACAACATCAGTGCAGGTGAATATGACTTGCTCCCTATTAATATACAGTAGCTCTGAGCTTGGTGGTTTTCTTGCAGATGTTTCATGACCCAACTAGGTAACAACATCAGTGCTGGTGAATATGACTTGCTCCCTATTAATATACAATAGCTCTGAGCTTGGTGGTTTTCTTCCAGACGTTTCATGACCCAACTAGGTAACAACATCAGTGCTGGTGAATGTGACTTGCTCCCTATTAATATACAGTAGCTTTGAGCTTGGTGGTTTTCTTGCAGACGTTTCATGACCCAACTAGGTAACAACATCAGTGCTGGTGAATATGACTTGCTCCCTATTAATATACAGTAGCTCTGAGCTTCTTGCAGACGTTTCATGACCCAACTAGGTAACAACATCAGTGCTGGTGAATATGACTTGCTCCCTGTTTATATACAGTAGCTCTGAGCTTGGCTGTTTTGTTGCAGACGTTTCATTACCCAACTAGGTAACATCACCAATGTGATATGATGCAACAAAGGATATGCCAGAGGGAATGGGCAGGGCGAGGGACGACAAATCCGACCCTCCCCTCAAATCTTTTCAGGAAACATTATTGTCAAATACCTGAGATGGCATGACTTCAGCGTTGGTGCCACCGATCTCCACGCCAGCATACATGCAAGCTTTGTAGTGTGCATCCACAATATCGCGTGCATACACTTTGTCTGCACCAACCCCACAGTAATAGGGTCCTGGGAGAAAAGGCAGGATTGCATTTGTTAATAAACGCTCAAAGACACACACACACACACACACACACAAACAAACACACAAGGTCCCTTGCATGCTACATGTGAGCTCTCTCTCCTGCTTATCTGCACAGATTTTTCCATTTTAAATAGGAACCGTCAGCAGTTCATCTGCGTCTTTCCGCAGCCCGGTTCGAGTTGGGAAGCTGGATTGTATCAGGGTTTTGACTTCTTTTGCTGAGCTGGGTTGTATGTGGTGACTAAGCAGCAAGTGGAAATGTACTTTTAGCTTTCAAAACTGACTCCAAAGCATTGGTTTTTACAATGACATGAGTTATTCAAGAAGGAAGGGAAGAGAAGGGAGGAGAGGAGTGGAGTGGAGTAGAACAGACTAGAGAAGGAAGCAAGCAAGGAAGGATTCAGAGGGAAGGAAGGAGGGATGAAGGAAGGCAAGAAGGAAAGAAGAAAATGAGAAAGAGAGGAATGAATGAATGATTCATAGGGAGGGAGGGAAGGAAGGAAAGATTCATAGGGAACGAGAAGGGAGGGAGGGAGGAAGGAAAGAAAGGAAAGAAGGAAGAAAGGAAGGAAGGAAGGAAGAAAGAAAGAGGGCAAGAGAGAGACAGAAAGAAAGAAAGAAAGAAAGAAAGAAAGAAAGAAAGAAAGAAAGAAAGAAAGAGGGCAAGAGAGAGAAAGAAAGAAAGAAAGAAAGAAAGAAAGAAAGAAAGAAAGAAAGAAAGAAAGAAAGAAAGAAAGAAAGAATTACAATTTGTTTAATTCCAGATTTTTTCTTTCTTCCTGGGAAGGAATCCCTTGATTTAAACCTATTCCTGTCATTTCTCACCACCACCACCACCTAGGTTCATTCTCCCCCCAGTATGTTGTCAACTCTAACCTGCATTGACTTCTTGTTTCCCCATTGCTATTTTTTTTTAAAAAAAACAAGCCAGAACCAAAATATGCATGGGGGGGGGGGAGAGAATCAGGAAGTAAAGATTGCACAACCAAACCAGTTCTCCGGTGGCGCATTTTGTGCAATGCTGGGGACAAGCAATGTCCTTGGGGGATTTCGCATGAGAATTTTTCCATTATTGTCTGGACTTTGGGCAGGGAGAGAGAGTGGGCGGGGGGAGGGAGACAGAGAAAGAAAGAAAGAAAGAAAGAAAGAAAAGAGAAAGAAAGAAAGAAAGAAAGAAAGAAAGAAAGAAAGAAAGAAAGAAAGAAAGAAAGAAAGAAAGAAGGAAGGAAGGGTGAGAGAGAGAGAGAGAGAGAAAGAAAGAAAGAAAGAAAGAAAGAAAGAAAGAGAAGAAAGAAAGAAAGAAAGAGGGAAGGAGGGAGAAAGGAAGGAGGGAAGAAAGGAAGGAAGGGAGAGAAAGAAAGAAAGAAAGGAAGGAAGGAAGGAAGGAAGGAAGGAAGGAAGGAAGGAAGGGAAGGAAGAAGAAAGGAAGAAAAAGAAAAGAAGGAAGGAAGAAGAAAGAAAGAAAAAGAAAGGAAGGAAGAAAAAGAAAGGAAGGAAGGAAGAAGGAAGAAAGAAAGAAGGAAGAAAGAAAAAGGAAGTAAGAAAAAGAAAGAAAGAAAGAAAGGAAGGAAGGAAGGAAGAAAGAGGGAGGGAGGGAGGGAGGAAGGAAGGAAGGAAGGAAGGAAGGAAGGAAGGAAGGAAGGAAGGAAGGAAGGAAGGAAGGAAGGAAGGACGGTGGCCAGAGAGGTTGTAAAAGGGAGCACAGCTCCCTTAACAAGGGTCTCGCTTCGCAATGTTGGGCTTGACTGCAGTCATAAGTCAAGGACTACCTGTATTAGAACGGAACCCTGCCTTTTGGCCCAGTCAGCCAGCTGTTCTGCATGGCAACCTCTTACCTTGTGGGCCCGGGAATCCGTTATCGGGCCAGCCATATGGCCTCCCATCCATGCCCAGCAAGGTGTATTCCTGCTCCATTCCAAACCAAGGCTGGCTGTCTTTCACCAAATCCATGACTTGCTTACAGGTGCACCTGAAATTGGTCTCTGCAGGAGGGGAGAAAAACGGGAAAATGGGAGAATTTGAACCAGGACCGTCTGGAGAGCATCTCTTAATGCTGGTTGCGCGGGCAGCTTTAAGTACTGAACAGCCCCAAAGGGAAAAAATAAAACAATAAAAATTTAAAGGTCCAACTAAAAATCGTTCAGGTCTGTTCTGCTGTTACCTACAGAACGTAGAGTAAGAGGGTTGGAAGGGACCTTGGAGGTCCTTCTAGTCCAACCCCCCCCCCCCATCCATGACTGGAGATCTTACAACATTCTGGACTTTCTTTGGCTTTATGGGTGGATTCATGTGATCACAGAAAGAATAACCGAATAAGAGGACAGGATAACAGATTTGGAAGGGACGCCAGAGGTCCTATATATATATATATTTAAATACATATTATTATTTTGTTAAAAGCAAGGGATCGCCCATGTTCAGGGCCTGAAAAACCTCATCCAGGATAGTTAAAACTAAAATTAAATTTTAAAACGTAATTGATGGAAGAACATTCTCTGTTTTCTTCCAAGGTCCAATATTTATCCTTTGGTTTCTGGAACCCACCAGAAAGAGAGCCTCTCTGTGGAAGAGAATACTCGTAGCTCAGGGTTGAACTGTTAGGTCCTTGGTACTCTCTGAGCTAGTATATAAAAACAAGAACAAAGCCACTCCTTCTAGCCCTGATGATGTTCCCTAGTCGGGTAATGAAACGTCTGCAGGAAAACCACCAAGCTCAGAGAGCACACAAGACCCCACAGTCCTCCTCCTCCCTGCAAACCCCTCCTCCCTCTAGCACTGATGATGTTCCCTAGTCGGGTAACGAAACGTCCTACAAGAAAACCACCAAGCTCAGAGAGCACAAAGGACCCCACATTTCAACCCTCAGTTACAAATATTCTTGTTTAGTGGTGTGGGGTCCTTAATGCCCTCTGAGCTTGGTGGTTTTCCTGCAGACGTTTCATTACCCAACTAGGTAGCATCATCAGTGCTAGAAGAGAGTGGGATTTGTGGGAGAGGAGGAGGAGGGGGACTGTGGGGAGCATTTCATTCAATCTATTTAAGCAAAGCAGATATGCCGGCAGCCTGCGTGTTCTCCCTTGGGGGAGAAAAAGGGATTAAGGAAGGAACATTGAAGAGAAAATACTCACCCGCCGGTTTCCGGTTGTACTTCAGAACCTCACACAATACCAGCTTGTTGGGGTCCAAGGAAAAAGGATCTCGGAACATCTTCACGGGGATTAAGAACATGTCGCTGTTGGACCCTTCCGATTGTCCTGTGCTGGAACCATCGAAGTTCCATTCTGATAGTTCTGCAGGAGAGTTGAAGAATAGCAGAATATCAGAGGTGGAAGGTACCTCGGAGGTCTTCTAGTCCAGCCCCCTGCACAAGGAGGAGACCCTATGCCATTCCAAACAAATGGTTGTCCAATCTCTTCTTTAAAACCTCCAGTGTTGGGAGCGCCCACAACTTCTGGAGGCAAGTTGTCCCACTGATTACCGTATTTTTCAGACTATAAGACGCACCTAAATTTCGAAGAGGAGAAAACAACAAAAAGTTTTTGGCCTCCATGCACCCCATTTTCGGGCCTTTTTGGGGAGTCTTTTCCAGCCTTTTTTCTGCCCATTTTCGAGGCTTTTTGGCCCATTTCTGAGACTTTTTTTGGCCCATTTTCAAGGTTTTTTCCGCCCAATTTTGAAGCTGTTTTCGGCACATTTTTTGGGGAAAAAAAACAGCCAGAAAAACAGCCAAAAAAAAGCCAAAAAAACAGGCCAAAAAAAAGCCCCCAAAACAGGCTGAAAAAAGGCCCGAAAACGGGGCGTGCAGAGGCCAAAAAACAGCCGGCAGGTGGGTGGGGCTTCGGCAATATTGGGTCTATAAGACGCACAGACATTTTCACCCCCTTTTGGGAGACAAAAAAGTGCGTCTTATAGTCCGAAAAACACAGTAATTGTTCTAACTGTCGGGAAATTTCTCTTTCATTCCAAGTTGGTTCTTTTCTTGATAAATGAACAGAATAACAGAGTTGGAAGGGACCTTGGAGGTCTTCTAGTCCAACCCCAACTGCTCAGGCAGGAAACCCTATGCCATTCCAGACAAATGGTTGCCCAGCCTCTTCTTAAAGACCTTCAATGATTGAGCACCCACAACTTCAATCAGAATAGAGCTGAAAGAGACCTTGGAGGTCTTCTAGTCTAACCCCCTTCTCCAGCAGGAGACCCTATCCCATTTCAGATAAGTGGCTGGCCAATCTCTTCTTTAAAAATGTCCAGTGTTGGAGCATTCACAACTTCTGGAGGCAAGTTTTCCCACTGATTAATTGTTCTCACTGTCAGGTAATTTCTCCTTAGTTCTAGGTTGGCTCTTTTTCTTTCTTTTTTAAAATAATTTTTATTGAAGTTTTCAGAGTTATAAACAAGGCAACATAAATAGAGGGGGGGGGGAAACAAGACAACATAAGAAAAACAAAAACAAAAAACACACACATATAAAACACACACATATATAAAATATTATTCCACTAATACAGCTTCATATCATCGGAATTTTCCTTCTCAATTCTACATTATCCTAATTGTGGCCAGTGTTTTATACATTGAACATTTTTTTATCTTCACTCATTCATTATATACACTATTGGCTATTAGCTAGTAATTATATACACATTATATGCTATTATATACATTATCTTACAACCATTAAGTTTTAAGGTTACAACCGTCACATTTTCCCTTCTTTATAACATTTATAATATTTCATATTTATCTTGAGTTACACATTAATTTTACTTTTCTTTTTGAACTCATATCATCTATCTCAAATGTTATAGTACCCTGTTTCCTCTCGTTCTCTTAGTTTCATAGTAAGTTTACTCATTTCTGTACATTTCTAGCACCTTTTTCCACAATCATAGCACTGATAAATGAACACAGTTGGAAGGGACCTTAGAGGTCTTCTAGTCCAACCCCCTGTTCAGGCTGGAAACCCTACACCATTCCAGACAAACGGCTGTCCAATCTCTTTTTAAAAACCTCCAGCGTTGAAGCACTCACAACTTCTGGCGGCAATGATTAATTATTCTAACTGTAGACAAAGAAATCTTTACTCATGAATGGACTTTGTAAGAGGCGCACCTACATTTTAACCCAGAGAATCCAAGGAGGATTTGTCAACATTAAACAATTCAAACCCCACAGGGCACAGCGTTTACACCTGATTTTTTTTAAAAAAATAATCTTTATTACATTTTTCCAGTTAAAAACAACAGACATACAAAAAATGCACAAAAATACAAACAAACATAGTAAAAGCTAACCACTTTTACAGCTATTTCATTTCCAAATATATCTACATTTCACGATGTTACTATTTTAGTTTCCAGTTCTATATTTAGTAAATTGAGTCTCCTATTATATATATTTCTACCATTTTTAAGACCTAAAACCTCTAATTATTTACATCAACCGTGGGATTGAAAACATTTGTAATTTCTTTATAGCTCACCTTTTATAATCGAATTTGAAATTTTTTATTATGATTTAACCACCTGGTTTTTTAAAAAATAGCATAACCAAGAGCCGAGGTGGTGCAGCGGTTAGAGGCAGTACTGCAGGTCACTTTAGCTGACTGTGATCCGCAGGTCAGCGGTTCAAATCTCACCGAGCTCAAGGTTGACAGCCTTCCATCCTTCCGAGGTAGGTAAAATGAGGACCCAGATTGTTGGGGGCAATGTAAATATACATTGCTTACTGGTGTAAACCGCTTAGAGTGTGCTTGCACTGTGAGGTGGTATATAAATCTCACTAAATAAATAAATAAATAAACCAATATGGGGCACTAGCAATGAAGTCCACTTTATTCCATCACCCAAATGATTACATTTTGCCCAAAGGTAATCCTCAACTTATAACCATTCGTTTAGTGATCATTCAAAGTTTGAACAGCAGCGGAAAAAGCGACTTATGGCCAATCCTCACACTTACAACTGTCGCAACTTCCCCATGGTTACTTGGGCACTTGGCAACTTAAGTCCTCAACTTACCACAGTTTGTCTAGTGACCGTTTGAAGTTGCAACGGCACGGGGAAAAGGGACTTAGGACCGTTCCTCACACTTACGACCGTTGCAGCTTCCCCTTGGTCCTGCAACCAGAATTCAGACGCTTGGCAACCGCTTCATACTTAGGATGGTTGGCAGTGTCACGTGATCTGTTTTTGTGACCTGACTCGCTTAACACCAGACCGGGTGACTTAACTTCACAACTGCAGCGATTCACTCAACGACTGTGGCAAGAAAGGCCGTAAAATGGGGCGAAACTCGCTGAAGAACGGTCTCGCTTAACAACATAAATTTTGGGGTCAATTGTGGCTGTAAGGTGCGGTGCGTATGGCGTAGCGTATGAGTGCGGTGCGGTGGCCTAGAAGTGAAGCTCTTGCCTCACAATCAAGAGGCTGTGAGTTCGATCCTAGGTAGAGACAGATATTTCTCTCTCTGGGCACGTTGAGAATATATCCGCTGGGGGGAAAAAAACCTCCTCATTGGCGACAGGAAGGGCATCCGGCCAGTAAACACTCAGCTCCATTCAGTTGCCCAGACGCCACCCCGCAAGGGATTAAGGGGTCATTAAAAGAAGATATATAATGGTGGTTATAAGTTGAGGACGGCCTGCGTTTGCCTGAAACAACTTACTAAAAAGGGTTTTGAGCACTCGGGAAAGTTTCCCGCCCGAGGAGAACTCGAGATGTGCAATGGTGGATGGAGAGAGTAGACGGTGTTCAACCTCACCTTCAACGCAATTTGGTTCCTGGTTTAAGGTTTTGGTTTTAGAGCGAAGGCCTTCCCCGCTTCCATCTATCCAAACGTACGTGGCCAAGGCCCGCTTCCCTTGGGGTAGCTTCATGTACTGGTCTCTGGTCCCTTTGTTAAGCTTGGAACTGTGTGACACAGACATGGTGGCAACCTAGAGAGAGAAAAAGATCAAGAGTCAGGTAATGAGGACGTCAGTGTTACACAAGTGACACACCCTCAGCAAACAAAACTTTGGTGAGGCAGGCAATTTCCTCGAAGAATAGGTTTCTTGGATATAATTACAATAATAACAACAGAGTTGGAAGGGACCTTGAAGGTCTTCTAGTCCAACCCCCTGCCTAGGCAGGAAACCCTACATTACTTCAGACAAATGGTTATCCAACATCTTCTTAAAAACTTCCAGTGTTGGAGCATTCACAACTTCTGGAGGCAAGTTGTTCCACGGATTAATTGTTCTAACTGTCAGGAAATTTCTCCTTAGTTCTAAGTTGCTTCTCTCCTTGATTAGTTTCCACCCATTGCTTCTTGTTCTACCTTCAGGGGCTTTGAAGAATAGCTTGACTCCCTCTTCTTTGGGGCAACCCCTGAGATATTGGAACATATATCCTATAGGCACAGGTGGGTGGAAAACCAACTCTGAATATTCCCGCGGTTTCCCACCTAAATGAAAGTGACAATGAAACTTAAAGACAAGGAAAATCCTGGCTTTGGGAGAGTTACCCCCCCCCCCGCTTCTCCACCCTACCCAGTTTGATTAAATTAATCTATGAAGAGATTAGGCAGAAAAGATTGAAGGTTTCAGGAAGTAGCCTTTTGATACTGCCCTTGGGAAAGAAATGGGGAAGAGAAAATGCATACCAGTGGGTGAGTATCTGTGGTGTGTGTGTGTGTGTGTGTGTGTGTATGTGTGTGTGTGTGTGTGTGTGTGTGTGAGAGAGAGAGAGAGAGAGAGAGAGAGAGAGAGAGAGAGAGAGGGAGGGAGGGTGGGAGGGAGGGAGGGAGGGAGGGAGGGAGGGAGAAAGATGAAAGGAAGGAAGGAGAGAGAGAGAGTCAAAGAGAGAGAGAAAGGGGGAGAGGGGGGAGGGAGAAAGGAAGAGAGAGAGAAAGAGAGAGGCAGGAGAGAGACAGACAGACAGAAAGATAAAAGGAAGTAAGGGAAGGAGGGAGGGAGGAAGAAAGAAAAAAGAAAAAGAAAAAGAAAGAAAGAAAGGAAAGAAAGAGAGAGAGAGAGGCAGGGAGGGAGGGAGAGAGAAAGATGGAAGGAAGGAAAGAAGGAAGGAAAAGAAAAAAGGAGAGAGTCAGAGAGAGAAAGAGAAAAGAGGGGAGAGGTGGTAGGGAGAGAAAGATGGAAGGAAGGAAGGAAGGAAGGAAGGAAGGAAGGAAGGAAGGAAGGAAGGAAGGAAGGAGAGAGAGAGTCAGAGAGAGAGGGCGGAGGGAGAAAGGAAGAGAGAGAGAAAGAGAGAGGCAGGAGAGAGACAGACAGACAGAAAGATGAAAGGAAGGGAGGGAGGGAGAAACGGAGGACAAAAGAAAAAAGAAAAAGAAAGAAAGAAAGGAGAGAAAGAAATTTGTCAACTTTGCATCAGAATTGAAATTTCATTCTGGGTGAAGATGTCCAATCTCCAAACCCTCCAGTTGTTCAAAGCCGAACAATATTGGAAAAGGAAATCCCACCAGGATAAAATCATGATTGATTTGGTGAAGCCTGTTGTACAAACCCAGGTGTTTAAACGGGCAGATACGCATCAGGTACAGCTAACCAGGGCCAACATTTAATGCTTCGGATTCCAGGCGATGTGGTTTTGTGATTCAGCCGGGCACCAGGAAATGCTCGGCAATCACCAAACGACACCAGGAAGTGGAAAAAACAAACAAGTGTTATCCGAAGTCCAACCCAAGAGAGCCTTAAAATTGAATTCCTTCTGCCAAGGAAAGTCAGGATCAATAGAAATAAGCCCCGGGGGCAAATCAGCAAGCTTGGAGCTTCTACAGAATGAACCACCAAGTTGGCAATGCTGCAAAAACCCTTTAAAAAAAAAAGGAGAGGAATGAGGAAAGGAAGAAGAAAGATAACACCCGTTTAGCATATATGCAAAAAGCTATCTGAATATTCGCCTCTTATCACTCCCTGGAGGGAATAAGACACAGATTAGGAACGGTATTAATAAAAGGAATATATTTGTAGGGTTGAAATGAGGGTGGCTCTCTTGAGCTTGGTTGTTTTCTCGCAGACGTTTCATTACCTGACCAGGTAACATCATCAGTGCTAATGCTAGGAAAAAACATGGTTCAGTTTAGCAGAGGCGCGTGTTAAAATGGGCTTTTGTTGCAGGTTAAACATAGTCCCTTAGCTCCATTTTCTTACTTTTCTGCATTGTACCCTGTTTGCTCAGCATGGGAACCGAGGCTACGAATCCTTGTGCAAGCTACTCTTATTTATTTATTTATTTTATTTTATTTATTTATTTGTCAAACATGTATACGATAGTAGTAGTTTGTATAAACGTAAGTAAAAAGTAACGATAAAAGAGGACAGTAGGACAGGGACGGTAGGCACAGTGGTGCGCTTATGCACGCCCCTTACATCAAATCAACGAAACAACCAATGTTGGTTTGTCGGGCCCCTTTCCAGGTGCATCTCGAGAGAAGTGGTGACAACAGATCCCCTTCTCGCTAATTTATTTGTCTCCAAGAGATTCCCCATCACTAAAGACCAGGGCACTAATTGAAGTCATCGTCCCCCCATAAATGGCCTAAGTTAACCTCCTAACAAATCAAGCCAACTGGCCTTTTGAGGGTTAAAAATCATAATTGTTGGGTTTCAAACTCTTCCTCTTTTGGTTGTGGGGTTCTGCTCTGGTCCTTCAGCACATTCCCTTACAGAGCTTAGAACAAGGCATTTCAGATTATTTACAGGAAGTTGTTTAATGGAATAACAGCTAGATGTTGCAATTTAATTATTTTTTGTTTTGTTTTGGAGCAGGGATGGATAGCGAATACATTTGTGGAGGCTTTAAGAGGACAGGATTCGGGGCAGGCAGCCACTCTTAAGAGACTGTGAAAGTTGACATCCTAGGAAGGGTGCTAGTCTTGGGGGGGGGGGTCGAGGGCGGGGGCTACCCCCAGCTTTCTAAAATTTCCACTGCAACCTTTTAGCGCCCAGCTCAGAGTTGCGTCATCCAACCTGATGTTTGAGTTCCCCATTTATGCCAGCCGTTGAGGGAGAGGGAGGGAGGGAGGAAGAGAGAGGGGAGGAGAGAGAAAGAGGCAGAGGGAGAGAGAGAGGGAGGGGGAGGGAAAGAGAGGGAAAAAGAAAGGGCGAGAGAGGGAGGGAGGGGGGAAAGAGAGAGAGAGACAGAATGAGATGGGGGAGAGAAAGAGAGAGGGGGGAGAGAGAGGGAGAGAAAGAGAGGGGGAGGGAGAGAAAGAGAGGGGGGAAAGGAGGGAGAGAGAGAGGGAAGGAGGGAGGGGGGAAAGAGAGAGAGACAGGGAGATGGGGGAGAGAAAGAGAGAGGGAGGAGAGAGAGGGAGAGAAAGAGAGGGGGAGGGAGAGAAAGAGAGGGGGGGAGAGAGGGGGAGAAAGAGAGTGGGGGAGAAAGAGAGAGGGGGAGAAAGAGAGGGGGAGAAAGAGAGAGAGGGAGGGGGAGAGGGGGAAGGAGGGAGAGCGAGAGCGAGAGCGAGAGCGCGACAGAACTGAACAGACCAAAGGAGATTTTACTATTAACTTTTCTGGGAAGCAGGAAGGATAAGAGCATCCCATAGGATCGCTCCTAGCCTCCCCCCCTTCTTCTTCCAGAAGGTAACGTGATGCCCTCCAGGATCCTACGGACGAAAATGCCACGGCTGGTTCTCTAGGGTGGTTTAAGTTCTGTCCCTTTGCAGACCCTTGGAAACAAGACTCATTCAAGCCGAAACGTTGCTCCCCTCCCTGCTCCGGTGGGCCCGGATCTCCCTTGGAAGATCTGGCCACGGACAGAGGCGACCCCGTCGAGGGTCCTTAGGATCGAGTTGGCTAAGGCTGGACGGAAGACGGCTCCGGGAATCCGGAGCCACGTGGAGCAACGGCGCGTATTTGCGCAAGGCTCAGGCTGGGTAGAGACACCCGCCAAGCAGAACCTGGACAGGTAACCCCCCCCCCCCAAGTTACCTCTTCCCTTCCCTGTTCTTCTTAAGCTGACAATTGGTCTGGTTTTTTAAGTGGGGGGGACTGCCCTCCCGATGGGACGCAAGCTCTCATTTGGAGAGGTGGAAAGGACAGAAGGGAAGCGCGCGATCCTCTCTCCAAGGGCTTCATCGCGCGCTCCTGCGCGGTGTTTCCCCTCCAGCGCTTTGCTAAGTATGGGGATGGGGGATTGGAGGGTGGCGCGCACCCGCCCAGGGCTCCTTTCGCCCCAGGATCGAGCGGCAAGATCCGCGCGTCCCCGGCGCGGTGCGCTTACCTGTTTGGCGAGGGCAACCTTGGCTGTTCCTGCGGTGCGATCTCAGGGCACAGCTCCGGAGCAGCGGCCGGCTCCCGGCACCGGCTGCCTCTCTTATAGGGCTGGCTTCCCGCCTACCCAGAGCACTCGGGGGCCGGAGGAGGAAGAGGAAGAGGAAGAAGAGGAGGAGGAGGAGCGCGGAGGAAGGCAGGCGGAGCCGTCCTTTGGGTTAGATCCGCCTGAACTAGAGGCGAAGGGGGAATCCCTGCTCAGAATCCCCTCGGGCGCCCTCAGCTCAAAGCGTCTGAGGAAGGGAAAGGCGCTTTAGACATGCCCAGAGGAAGTCGTTTTTCCGCGTGGAAAAACGAAAGCGACGAAGTCCTGGAGAAGTGGCCAACACCTTCCAACCGAGCCTGGGCTCCCTCCTTTACAAGAGGAATTCAACTCCCTAGTCCTCAAGACCAGGGTCAATAGGGAAACTGAGGCCACCCAAGAAGGATTAGAGACTTTTTGTTCTGGAAGAAAGCTCCCCCCCACCCCCAATTTTCTACAAGGAACCCATTTCCAGATCTTGCTACCTCTGTCCTGGTTAGGGAAAGGTGCAACGGCTGTGCTGACTGGGGATGATGGGAGATGCCGTCCCAGTCCACCCACCATGGCTGTGGTCAAGAACACCTTGGGTACTGATAAGGCACCCAACAGCCAAGATCTCAGGTGTGGTGTGTGTGTGTGTGTGTGTGTGTGTGTGTGTGTGTGTGTACCTTTTGGCTGACAGCTACAGCCGTAGCTGGCGGTTGCTATGGCCTCAGAGATGGGGACAGCCGAATAGCCCAGCTCATTTCAGATTAACAGAGTTGGAAGGGACCTTGCAGGTCATCTAGTCCAACCCCCCAGCCCAAGCAGGAGATCCTTACATCTGCCTCTACCTAGGATCGAACTCACAACCTCCTGATTGTGTGGCGAGAGCTCCACCTCTAGGCCACAGCAACCTGGGTACAAGTAGTCCTTTGAGTTACGACCAGAATTGAGCCCAACGTTTATGTTGCTTAAGTAAGACACTTGTTAAGCGAGTGTGCCCCATTCTACGACCTTTCTTGCTGCAGCCAAATAACACCAGGCGTGGTGAGTCCAGTCCTGCCAACGTCAAGATGGCAATGCAGTTGAGGGGCCGTTGTCACTAGGGGGGCACCTAGTAGAAACGATGTTTTATCCAAACTGAGCGGGTACAGTTGCAACCAGGAACTATCAAGCCACTAGTATATAAAAAATAAGAGCAAACTCTTATTCCCTTCTAACGCTGATGATGTTACCTAGCTGGGTAATGAAATGTCTGCAAGAAAACCACCAAGGTCAGAGGGCACCTAGGACCTAACATACCTTCTCCTGTTCCTGTTCCTCTTCTTCCTCCATTCCACAAACCCCACTCCCTTTTAGCACTGATGGCGTAACCTAGTTGGGTCATGAAATGTCTGCAAGAAAACAACCAAGCTTGAGAGCACCAAGGATCCCACAGTCCTCCTCCTCCACCATCACCACCACCACCACCTCCTCCTCCTCCTCCTCCTCCTCCTCCTCCTCCTCCTCCTTCTTCTCCTCCTCCTCCTCCTCTCCACAAATCCCATTCCCTTCCAGCATTGATGATGTTCCCTAGTTGGGTCATGAAACATCTGCAAGCAAGCCACAGTCCTCCTCCTCCTCCTCCTCTTCCTCTTTCTCCTCCTCCATCTCCCCCTCCTTCTGCTTCTCCTCCTCTTCCACTCTGCAAACACCATCCCTTCTACGACTGATGATATTCCCTAGTTGGGTCATGAAATGTCTCTGAAATAACTAAGAGGGCACCAAGGACCCCACAGTTCCACTTTCAGCTACAAATATTCTCTTCCGTCAGTAACTATCCCTTACCCTCAAAGCTCGGTCAACTGCCTCTACTCAACTGGCACTTAAAATACCCTTTAAAGCATCTTTCTTTTTTTTACAAAGATATTCACCTCCACGTTCCCCTCAATCACCCCATCCTTCCTCGCCCAACCTCACCCACGAACCGACTCACTTTCACAATGTCCGAAATCCGGAAGAAAAAAAAAAGTTCCTTGCCAACGAAGGGTCAGTCGTTCAGACAACCAGGGTTTCTAATCAGCTTCCCTCATGGTAGGTTGGGTGGTGTTAGGATGGGGGTCTGGTCAACTTGTGGCTCAGATGAACAGCAGAGAGCAAGGAAAAAAGGCTTGGGGACCGATGACCTCATAAATGGTTAGATTCCGACGGAATTGTTAAATAAAACAATGGCCAGACGCAGTAGGTGGCTCGCCTTTGCTAGAAGTAAGCGCTTCATCAGTTGTCTTTAAGTCCATCTTGACAATCAATGTCCTGAAAAGATTATCTGACTGCTGTTTGATCCTCTTTGGTCAAACTTTGATCATTTTTTGATCAACAGAACAATCAGTGGAAGGACTTCCCTCCAGAAGTTTTGGGTGCTCCACCATTGGAGGTTTTTAAGAGGAGATGGGACAATCGTTTGTCTGCCGTGGTATGGGGCAGTGTTGGTGAACCTTTTTGGCACCGAGTGCCGAAATGGGAATGCACGCGCTGGGAGGGGGGAGTGCCGGAAATCGGAAGAGCAGATCCAGTTTCCGGCACACTCATGCATGCCGGTCACTTGGTCTTCCAGTTTCTGGCACGCGAAGACCAGCTGGCCGGCATGCATGCACGCGCCGGAAATCAGAAACTCAGCTTCCCTGCGAGTGCATGCACGCCAGGGAGCTGCTCTCTCAGTTTCCTGCGCTCCCGCATGCGTGAAGACCAGCTGGCTGGCACACATGTGCCCACTGGAACCCAGAAGAGCAACGGGTGGCAGCTGGCATGCCTGGAGAGATGGCTCCAGGGTTGGACTAGAAGACCTTCCAATTGTGTTACTTTGTTATCCTATAATTCCAGATCAATTAACCAGTGGAACAGCTTGCCTCCAGAAGTTATGGGTGCTCCATCACTGGAGATTTTTAAGAAGAGTTTGGACAACTGTTTGTCTGCAATGGTCTAGCGTCTCCTGCTTGAGCAGGGGGTTGGACTAGAAGACCTCCAAGGTCCCTTCCAAATCTGTTATTCTACATTTATCCATATTGATTTTAGCAGAGGTGGGTTCTTGCCGGAGCTGCCCAGTGCGCAGCTCTGGTAGGGGGCGGCCGATTGCACAACCGCTCCGGAGCCCTCTCTGCCGGTCCACCGCATGCGTTGCCATTTTTTTCCAGTGATTTTGGGTCGATTTTGCTTCTGCGCATGCACAGAAGCAAAATCTCACCGAAATCTCGCGAGGGGACACGCGTGAGAGAGAGATTTCGGCGAGACTTTGCCTCCGCGCATGCGCAGAAGCAAAATCGCACTGAAATCTCTCGCGCATGCGTCCCCTTGCAACATTTTGGCATGATTTTGCTTCCACGCATGCACAGAAGCAAAATCGCCCGAAGCGTGGAGATGCGTGCACATGGCTCCGGCAGCGAGGTAAGAGAGCAACCCGCCCCTGGATCTTAGGTCCATCCATGGGACTGGATTATAAAGCGGATTGCTTGCTTTGCATGCATGAACCAAGCCTTGGTGGCTTGCCAGCTGTGGTTTAAAGTTAATCCCGACATGAGAACGTTGGCATCTGGCTCTGCAAACCAATTAGCTTGAGTTCACACAGGAACCGTGGTGGCGCAGTGGTTAGAATGCGGCATTGCAGGCTCATTCTGCCCACCGCCAGCAGTTCGATCCTAACCGGCTCAAGGTGGGACTCAGCCTTTCCATCCTTCCGAGGTCGGTAAATTGAGGTCCCAGATCTGCTGACTCTGTAAACCGCTTAGAGAGGGCTGCAAAGCACTGTGAAGCGGTATATAAGTCTAAATGCTATGCTATCCTTCAAGCAGGACAATGTAACCCTGAGCGGCCCTATTAACCTAGGTTAGCATTCTCTGTGGCTTTATCTGCTGGGCTCGGTTCATGTAGCCTCCAACATATTGCGCACATCTAAGGAAGGCCAGTAAGTCAGTAATCGGATGCGTGGCGTGAATGCCTTCACTGCATTTTTGTGGCTCCTTGTGTGTTTCCTCCACTCCCTCTGAGTTGCCAGGGTATAGAAGTTATCAGCGTATCAAGAACACCGAGTTCAGAAGATTAATGAACAATACTGAAAGAATAAATCTACTCTCGATTTGCAGCTGTGGACAGCTGATAAACGCATTCGTTGATAATATTTCCACTGACATTTCTGCTGGCTGCAGGACTCCTTAAAAGGACTTTCTGAAATATTCTCAACGTCCTTGAATATTCGGGCTGTTTTTGAATCAAATTCTGACGACTCCTCCCACTCTCACACCGATTTGCACCTTTTCTATAGAAGAATGTGGTTCGTGTCTTCTGAATTTCTTTGCTATCCGAGTCCTTACTGTCCCTTCTAAGAATTTTACTTAGCAGAAAGAACATCCCATAATTTAGAAGGAAAGCCCCAAGGGTTTCGGGTGAAATAGTTAATCCAGATTACCTAGTGGTTTGGACTACAATACCCATCCTTTATAGGGAGGGTGAAAACGGCCTCCCCCCACCCTCCAGAAGGCTGAAAATCAGCTGGCCAGCGCGCACATGCATGCTTGAGCTGACATAGGGCAACGCCACGCGTGCCCTCAGATATGGCTCCCCGTGCCACCTGTGGCACACATGCCATAGGTTCGCCATCACTGCCCTATACCATTCCAGACATGTGGCTTTCCAAAGTCTTGGTCCAAACGCAACCAGAGAGCACCAGTTTAAAAGGTAGTATGTTGCCGGTTCGGACCAGTTTGTCAGAATATTCATGACTGGGAGAGCCCTGTTAACAAGGTTAGCCAATGAATAGGCATAGCAACTAATTCAGCCAATGGGAGCTAACCACTTCTGAGTCTGTGCAGAGAATCGAAACTGAATACTTAAGCTTAAGGCTGGGTGTGGCTCCAGTCTCCACTCTGTACTCTTCCACTCTGAACCCTGCTGAAATGAAACTTAACTGTTCTCTGCTATCTGTAACTGCTTGAAGAAGAACTCTGCTAATGGTATTGTAAATTCATCTGTTACTATGTTTATAAAGAAGTTTATGAATCCAGCTGAATCAGTCATCTGTGTGTGCTTCTGGAAATTGATTTTTATGCAACAAACTTGAATATAGTTCGCCTGAATCGGTAGTGGAAATCACAGGTGGGCCTGTCCCTGCTCTAAGCCGTCCTATTTCTGCACATTTTGATGCCGTGCGCATGCGTGCAAGCCGTGCATGCATGTAATGCTGCACGCGCTCACATTTGCGAACCGGTAGGGGAGGTAAGGGAATACCACCGCTGACCAGGTTCTGGAGCAATTGCCGTTGTGGCATTAACACAAATCCCCACCAGTTCGCTTTTCATTACTAACCGCTCTCAGGACATTATTGTGGCCAATTTTTGCAATCTGCTTTTGAGAGGCAGAGCAGAAGGAAGATCAAATCTTTCTGCATAACGCCAGACTCTTTGTTTGTCACGGTGTGATTTATTGTCAGTTGTATGTATATGCAGGGAGCTGCATCCCTATCTAATATAATGGTTTATTCCTGAGCACGTGATTGATATGTTCTTGTACGCATGTGTGCATTCCTTTCTCCGATCTGTCCTTCTGTTCCTGGCTTCCATTGAAGGAAGACCTACTTTTATATCAGTCATGTAGTTAATTAGAATTTATTGTTTTTGTACCGAAATAAATATTTTAATTAGAACTTTAAACTACGGTTTTATTTCTAATGTCTGAATTCCAGGGGAAAAGATCAAACATCACCTCTGTGAGATTTATTCGCACTCCGTCATTGTTGGAAGCAAGTCACGTTCAAATAGTCTAAACACCGAATCCAGTGTGAGTCAGTTCAGAGGGACCAAAGATTTATTCTTCCATGCTTTTGAGCTCTTTTGGAGCCCGTCCTCGGGGAACTTCTCTCTTCTCCCAGATCCAACAGTCTACGGAAGTTTTTTTGTCAAAGAGCTTCTGAAGGGTAAGAAGGAGAAGTGTGGTTCCGCCTTCACCCTGTACCCCTTGGGGGCAGGTACGACAAATATTGAAAGCCTGGGTCGAAGGGGTCACCTCCAAGGATACACCAAGGAACAGCAGGAGGACGGAGCCCAAAGCAAAGTAAACGCCATTCTCTGATATTGGCAAAAGTTCAGTGAGATTACATCTCCAAAGAGCGGTGATGTTTTCGCAACAGGCCCAAATATAGGCGTGACCTTTGAGGAGAAAGGGTGTCAGAACTGGGTGAGGGGTATCCAAAGAGCTGCTGTTAAGAACAGGATAACAGAGATGGGAGGGGCCTTGGAGGTCTTCTAGTCCAGCCCTCTGTTCAAGCAGGTGACCCGATACCATTGCAGACAAACAGTTGTCCAATCTCTTCTTAAAAACCTCCAGTGATGGAGCACCACAACTTCTGGAGAGAAGCCGTTCCACTGGTTAATTGTTCTCACTGTCAGGAAATTTCTCCTTCGGTCTAGGTTGATTGATTAGTTTCCATCCATTGCTTCTCGTCCTGCCCTCAGTTGCTTTGGAGAATTGGTTGACTCTGTCTTCTCTGGGATAGCCCCTCAGATATTGGAAGACTGCTATCATGTTCACCCCAGCCCTCCTGGGTTTTTAGACTAGACATACCTAGTTCCGGCAACCGTTCATCATATCTTTCTAGTCTCCAGAACCCTTATTGTCTTTGTTGCTCTTCTCCTGCACTCTTTCTAATCTCTCAACATCTTTTTTGTATCGTGGCAACCAAAACTAGTGTTGAGTCTTACCAAGACATTGTAAAGTGGTGTTAATGCTTCATGTGCTCTTGATTCTATCCTTTCCGTTAATGTAGTCTAGGATTACATTGGCTTTTGGGGGCAGCTGCGGCACACCGCTGGCTCATAGTTACCATATTTTTCGGAGTATAAGACGCACTCCCCCCCCCTTAAAAAGTGTCTGAAAATGTGGGTGCGTCTTATACTCCGGAATGTAGCCCCGCCCACCTGCCGGCCCCTACCCTTCGGCCTCAGTCTGTCCTCTTCCTGGATGCAGAGATTGGCACAGACAATGGCTTGCGTTTTGGGGATTTGTGCCTCACGTTTTCAGCCTTGAAACACTCCGTTTGAGAGCTGTTCAAGGCCGCGGGGATCGCCAAAGCACATCGCCGCCTCCGCGCATCGCATTTTCAGCCTCTGCGCATAGCGTTTTAGGCCTACGCACGCCCCGTTTTTGGCCTCTGTCACGTCGCGTTTTTGGGCGGGGTTCGGCAGTGATGTGCTTTGTCGATCCCCGCAGCCTCGAGCGGCTCTCAAACGGAGCATTGGGAGGCTGAAAACGCGAGGCGCGAAGCCCAAAATGGCAACCCAGAACAGCTGCTGCCTTGTCTTACCGCTTCGGCGCTTCGCCTGCTTTACTCACTGGAGCTCCCTCCGACGATCAGCTGTGCTGTTGAAGCTGCTTAGCAGCCCCAATAAGGCGCGTGCGAGCAAAGCGAGCGCCCGCGCACTAACACACTCACAACCAGCGAACTAATGTGCTGAAGCTGACCAGGCTAAGGACGCTGATGGGCAGAGGCAGAAATTTTTTCCCCCCTTGTTTTCCTCTCCCAAAACTAAGGTGGGTCTTATAGTCCGAAAAATACGAGAAGTGATTGTCCACTAGGACTCTTGAGATCCTTCTCGCGGTTGGACGGATGGAGTGTTAGGCAGTTGTCCTAATCAGCTGCCCTCTCCAAAGCATGCCACTTTGAGCAATGTTGCAACCTGGAGATGCATGGAGTGGCTTCTCATGTTTGGTTTGGAGCTGATTCTTCACGAACAGTAGGAACAGAAGTCTTTCTTCAGGCTAAGAAAGACCCTTGGCCCAGGAAGGCCAAGAAGATCAACGCTAACCCGCGGACTGGTTCCAGCATCTCTGAAATGTAGTCTCAGGTGTTTTGCAACCTGACTCTGGAAACCGAACCTAGCATTTAGGTGGAATGACTGTGCTTTCCTTAAGCGCAGCTCTCGGCTGGGTTTGAATTAACAGAAGATGTTGCCTTAAGTCAGTGCTTCTCAATTATTTTCTGTTACGCCCCGCCCCCCCAGGAAGAAGTAAACATTTCGCGCCCCCCCAACTCTCCGATCTGGGCCCCAATGGAATGTTAGTGTTAATATTTATTATTTTCCTTATTATAAGCTGCAAGCAAACTATTGGCTGGGGAAGGCTGCTCTACCCACTTACCTGGGAGTAAGTCACACTGAACTCAGTGGAGCCTGTTTTCGGTTAGGCAGGCATAGGCTACCGTGGTTAAGGACCTCTTTTGACACGGGGCCAGGCCAGCTTAATCAAGCCAATGTTTTGGGGTCGCCGGTCTGGCCCATAAGCACTGTCTCTGCCGGGCACTCACAGCGAATGGTGTGCAAGGAGGCTTTAGGGTGCCGTTCGAAGCTTTCACCCAGCTGCAGAGGATGCTCCTCCTTGTCCAGCAATAGGTTCGCCACGCCGTTCATGGCTACCGCGGCGCCTGCCGAGAACAACAAGAACCCACGCAGCTGCCCCGCCCTGCCTGGCCGCCTTCTCTTCCGGGCTCGGAGCAACGTGCAAGTGGGAAAACACTCCCCGTCTGGGGGAATCGATCAAGAGGGACCATGCATGTTCCCCGGGGTCACACGCGCCCCCCCTGGCATCGCTCCGTGCCCCCCCAGGGGGGCCCGCCCCACTATTTGAGAAACACTGCCTTAAGTCAAAATGTTAAGCCAGCTTTGTTCAGTCTTTTGGCTGTTTATGATTCCAGGGGGGAGAGATTTGCAAGCCCAGCTGCCGGTGCTCGGGGTAGAACATAGCCCCAAGGCGCAACCAACCTTCTTGTCGAAAATATTACAGCTTTTTTTTTCCTGGAAAGGTGAAATGAGTCTTACCTTTCCTTAGCTAATCCTCCTTATCTAAGTCAAGGATAGTTCAGCAGCATCCGGCTGGCCACCGATATCCAGAGTTTCTCTTGTTTTTTTAACCCCGTTTCAAATTTGTATCAGCTGATCAAGATAATAAAATACAAAGGAAAATGAAAATAATGGGAAACCAGGGGAAAAGGGGAAAAAAAGGAAGGGAAGAGAAAACGTGAGGGGGGGGGGGAGAAAAAAAGCGTTGACTTTGAACTCTTTTTAGCACAGTAGAAAATAACAGCCTCAATTTTTTTTTTACTTTAAAAAAAAAGTTATATACTAGCCATTTTTATAACAATAAATCTACCTCATCGGCAAAACCAAAATCCAAGTTTCGTTTTGCTTTCGTAGCAAGCCCAAAATGCAGAAGTGATTTCCAAATTAAAAAGCCTCATTAAATATGTTCCCTCCTGTGAACAAAGCGATCGATTTAACTAACTATCCCTGTTTTCTCTTCCTGGCTGGGGATATAATATATACAGGTAGTCCTCGACTTACGACCACAACTGAGCCCACGATTTCTGTTGCTAAGTGAAACATTTGGAAAGGGCCCCGTTTTATGACTTTTCTCTCCACCGTTGTTAAGTGAATCACAGCGGTTGTTAAGTTAGTAGCATGAATCTGGCTTTCCCATTGATTTTTCTCCTAAGAAGGTCGCCAAAGGGAATTACATGACCCCGGGACGCTGCAACCGTCATAAATATGAATCAGTTGCCAAGCGTCTGGTTTGATCACATGACCATGGGGATGTAAGTGTGAAAAACGGTTGTGGGTCCATTTTTTCACTGCTGTTGTAACTTCGAACGGTCACTAAACGAACCGTTGTAAGTTGAGGGCTACCTGTCCTTCTTGGAAGACTTGGGTTCTGCTGTTTTCTAACCAAATGGCATGAAGTTCACTCAACAAACTTGCTGACATTAAAACTTGGAAGAGGAACCTCACATGGACCAAGTCCCTCAGCTGACAAACTCTGAACACCTCCGTGAGGAACTGATCTAAATGTCTGGTTAGATCATCTCTTGAGAAGATAGAAAAAAAGAGATTTTGAGTCAGACTCTGAGCTCATCAACTAGACTAGGAGTCAGCAACCCGCGGCTCTGGAGCCGCATGTGGCTCTTTCATCCCTCTGCTGTGGCTCCCTATTGCCGGTCGGTAAAAGGAAAAGGCGCCATGCTAGGAGGAGACTCTATGGTGGGGGAAATCGGACTTCCAGTGGGCAGAGGAAAAAGGATGTCGCGCTAGGAGGAGACTCTATGATGGGGGAACCGGACTGCCGGTCAGCTCCAGAATTGAACGGGGAGCTCCGGTTAGGACTTTTGTGGCTCTTTTATTAGTGACATTTATATACCGCCTCACAGTGCAAGCACTCTCTAAGCGGTTTACACCAGTAAGCAATATATATATTTACATTGCCCCCAACAATCTGGGTCCTCATTTTACCTACCTCGGAAGGACGGAAGGCTGAGTCAACCCTGAGCCGGTGAGATTTGAACCGCTGACCTGCGGATCACAGTCAGCTAAAGTGGCCTGCAGTACCCCTCTCTAACCGCTGCGCCACCTCGCTCTTTGAGTGTTTAAGGTTGCCGACCACTGAACTAGACTGACTAATACATTAATTTGACTTATATGTCACCCGTTGCCCAGTGGCTAGGTTGGCTAGCAACCTAATGTGTTTTCTTCCATCAGTCAATGAGTCAGCAGAAGTGATGATTCCGTTGCTTAAGACTTGGGAGTTTTGCTAAACTATGTTTTCTTCTACTTGCTTTGTTGGCTGAGACAACACTGGCCAAATGAGGACATCGAGCCTTCAGCCATGACTTACAACCTTGCGGTGGTTTGAGCTTGTGCAACCTCTGAGCCCCGATGCTTCACCCTTCGATGAAATCATTTTCACTGATAGAGCACCTGAGCTTGAAACCTCTCAGGCAAGGGCATCCAGAGAGAGAGAGAGAGATATCATAGAGCTGGGAGGGATCTTGGAGGTCTTCTAGTCCAACCCAAGGCAGGAGACCTTATTCCACCCTGGACAAATGGTTTTCTAATCTTTTCTCGAAAACTTCCAGTGATGGAGCAGCACCCACAAATTTTGGAGGCAAGCTTTTCCACGGATGAATTGTTCTGTCAGGAAATTTCTCCTTCGTTCCAGGTTGGATCTTCCTCTGAGGGGTTTCCACCCATTGCTTCTTGTCCTGCTCTCGGGGTGCTTTGGAGAATAAATTGAGTCCCTCTTCTCTGTGGGAGCCCCTCAAAAATCGGAGGAGTCTATCAAGTCTCCCCAAGTCTCCCTCTTTGTTAGGCTAAACATACCCTGTTCCTAAACATGTGTGTGGGTGTGTATCAGATAGAATTAGTTAGAATTAGAGTTAGAGATGATGATGATAGATAGATAGATAGATAGATAGATAGATAGATAGATAGATAGATAGATAGATAGATAGATAGATAGATAGATAGATAGATATAGATGATGGATGGATAGATGATAGACAGATAGATAGATAGATAGATAGATATAGATGATGGATGGATAGATGATAGACAGATAGATAGATAGATAGATAGATAGATAGATAGATAGATAGATAGATAGATAGATAGATAGATAGATAGATAGATAGATAGATAGATAGATAGATATAGATGATGGATGGATAGATGATAGACAGATAGATAGATAGATAGATAGATAGAT
>JALIGW010000026.1:5130941-5135941 GCA_023053685.1 Diadophis punctatus similis | reverse complement strand
ATCCATCCATCCACCATCCATCCACCATCCATCCATCCATCATCTCTATCTTCTATCTATCCATCATCTATCTATCTATCTATCTATCTATCTATCTATCTATCTATCTATCTATCTATCTATCTATCATCTATCTATCTATCTATCTATCTATCTATCTATCTATCTATCTATCTATCTATCTATCTATCTATCTATCTCTACCTACTATCTACCTACCTATCATCTATCTATCTATCTATCTATCATCTATCTATCATCTATCTATCAATCAATCAATCTATCTATCTATCTATCTATCAATCTATCTATCTATCTATCTACCTACCTACCTACCTACCTACCTACCTATCATCTATCTATCTATCTATCTATCTATCTATCTATCTATCTATCTATCTATCTATCTATCTATCTATCTATCTATCTCTATCTATCTATCTATCTATCTATCTATCTATCTCTATCTATCTATCTATCTATCTATCTTCTATCCATCTATCTGTTCTCTATCTCTATCTTTGTCTTTGTCTCCATCCATCCATCCATCCATCCATTTTCTATCTGTCTCTGTCTCTGTCTGTCTGTCTGTCTGTCTCTCTCTCTCTCTCCCCCCCCCTTTATCTAACAATCTGTCCATTTATCTGGTCCGTCCATCCATCCATCCATCCATCCACCCATCCATCCATCCATCCATCCATCTACACAGCAATGGCATCCTTCTCATTGGACATTCTAGAAGGAAACCTGTCTTAGTCTATGGTGGCAAAAGACAAATAATCAGGAGGGATCCAACACCACCTTTCCGGTCTCCTTTTTAAAAAAAAAAAAAAAAAAACACCAGCTTTCTGAGCCGTCCTTCACTTCATCTTCTGTACATGCTACATAAGAGCCGAGGTGGCGCAGTGGTTAGAGTGCAGCACTGCAGGCTACTTCAGGTGGCTGCTAGCTGCAGTTTGGCAGTTCAAATCTCACCAGGCTCAAGGTTGACTCAGCCTTCCGTCCTTCCGAGGTCGGTAAAATGAGGACCCAGATTGTTGGGGGCAATATGCTGAACTCTGTAAACCGCTTAGAGAGGGCTGTAAAGCACTATGAAGTGGTATATAAGTCTAAGTGCTATTGCTATTGCTATCTCAGAAAAGCTGGTGGTGTGTGTGTGTGTTTTAAATAAAAAAAAATATTAGCGAGTCAGAAAAGATACTTTGCTTGCTGGAAAGCTCTGGAGAAACTTCAAAGCTTGCACTTTGTTTCGTATCTCCTTGGCTAAACAAAGGTATCGCTCCGGTCTTTCATGTTGGACTTTGACTTCACTGGGGTGTTTTTAGGGTTTGAGATAAGGAGCGGGACAGTGGGAACTATAACTTTGCTTACAATAGAAACCCCAAAATCAGTTGAAAAGAGCTACAAGCATTTGTCCCCTCCAGGGGTGGGTTCTACTTACCTTCCCTACCATTGTGTCGGAAGTGTGAGTTTTGCATGCACATGTCCCCATCACATCGCGCAAATGACCCTCTGTGCATGCGCAGAAGCCTCTGCGCATGCGCAAGAGGGTTCTTTGAAAGCCACTTTGAAGGAGCGGCATCCGGAAAACCAGTTTGGGGGCGTGGCCAGCCGGCCATCGCTGCCGGTTCGGTGAGTGGGGCGGGATTTCTGCTACCGGTACGGGAGAACTGGTCCGAACCGGCAGCGACCCACCACTGGTCCCCTGGTGTCATGATCCTGGAAACACCATTTTTGAGTCAGCAAAGCTTCCTTAATGCTATGCAGCCCAATCTGGGGCCAGCAAGCAGGAAAGACCAATCCTTGAATACAGCTCACCTGTCTGGAACCCGCACTGCATATCGGACATTAATACAATCGAGAGAGTCCAGAAATATTTCACGAGAAGAGTCCTCCACTCCTCTGCTCGCAACAGAATACCTTATTCCACCAGACTTGAAATTTTGGGCTTAGATAACTTAGAGCTATGTCACCTTTGATCTGATCTAAATGTAGTTCATAAAATCATCTGCCACAATGTCCTACCTGTCAATGACTACTTCAGCTTCAACCGCAACAATACACGAGCACGCAATAGATTCAAACTCAATGTAAACCGCTCGAAACTCGACTGCAGAAAATACGACTTCAGCAACAGAGTGATCAATGCCTGGAATGCACTACCTGACTCTGTGGTTTCTTCCCCAAACCCCAAAAACTTCAACCTTAGACTGTCTACAGTAGACCTCACCCCATTCCTAAGAGGTCTGTAAGGGGCGTGCATAAGTGCACCATTGTGCCTACCGTCCCTGTCCTACTGTCCTATTGTCCAAATTTACCTATACCTACTTTGCTTTTGTTTTTGTTTATACCATACCTGTTATCTTGTACACGTTTTGACAAATAAAATCAATAAATAAAATAAATTGTCTGAAACAGGATCTCCTGCTTGAGCAGGGGGTTGGACTAGAAGACCTCCAAGGTCCCTTCCAACCCTCTTTTATTCTAACCTCCTAAGGAGACAGTGGAAGGTGTGGTTGCAGCCAAGATCCTTTCCCCTTCCCCTTGGGGTCCTCCGACCGACCAGTCTCTCATTCCACTCTGCATAATTACAGCTTCTTAAGATCCTTCAACAAACCCAGCCTTTTTTCCCCCCTCTTCCCCCTTAACCCTAGAGATCAAGATGAGAAGCTTAGTTCAGGAGACTCTCAAAAGCAAGGTCACTGCTCTGCTATTTATGGCATTTTTCTTCGGCAAGAACAAACACCGGAGCAACCAACCCCCAAGCGCAGGATTCAGGACTCAGAAAAAAAAACCATACCTCTGTGGAAAGCTACAGGCATGGTTCTCAAAAAGATAACTTGAGAAGCTGAAGAAAAAAACTTTAACCTTAGACTGTCTACAGTCGACCTCTCCCCGTTTCTAAGAGCTCTGTAAGGGGCGTGCATAAGCGCACCACTGTGCCTACCATCCCTGTCCTACTGTCCTCTTTTATCGTTACTTTTTTACTTATGTTATGTTTATACAAACAACTACTATCCTATACATGTTTGACAAATAAAATAAATAAATAATAAATAAATAAAATAAAACTGTCTACTGTAGACAGTTTAAGGTTAAAGTTTTGGGGGGTTGGGGAAGAAACCACAGAGTCAGATAGTGAATTCTAGGCATTGATCACTCTGTTGCTGAAGTCGTATTTTCTGCATTTGAGTTTGGAGCACTTTACATTTAGTTTGAATCTATTACGTGCTCGTGTGTTGTTGCGGTTGAAGCTGAAGTAATCATTGACAGGAAGGACATTGTGGTATATGATTTTATGAACTACATTTAGATCAGATCGGAGGTGACGTAGTTGTAGATTGTCTAATCCTAATATTTCAAGTCTGGTGGAATAAGGTATTTTATTGCGAGCAGAGGAGTGGAGGACTCTTCTTGTGAAATATTTCTGGACTCTCTCGATTGTATTAATGTCCGATATGCAGTGCGGGTTCCAGACAGGTGAGCTGTATTCGAGAATTGGTCTAGCGAATGTTTTGTATGTTCTAGTTAGCAGTGTAATATTGCCAGAGAAGAAGCTACGCAAGATTAGATTAACAACTCTTAGTGCCTTTTTGGCAATGTTGTTACAGTGGGCTCTGGCACTTAGGTCGTTGGATATGAGTACTCCAAGGTCTTTGACAGAGTGAGAGTCATCTACAAGTTTGTTTCCTCCAAGTTTGTATTTTGTATTCTGATTTTTTTTGCCAATGTGTAAGACAGAGCATTTTATTTATTCACACAAACACACACACACACACACACACACACACACACACACGACACAAAAAGACACACATCCGGAATTGCCTGTCGCCCCGTCACAAGCCTCTTGGGCGTCACCATGGAAACAATGACCAATTAACCGTAAAAAAAGACTTGATCAGCAAATCCGAGCTTGGGCACACAGAGAGAGAGAGGGATGTCCAGGAAACCAGAAAGCAAGGCGGATGCATTCAGCAAACACAGCCCGGCCCACGAGCCTTTTGTGAATATTGCCTCCGTGGTTTGCCCCTGCAAATTTAAGCCAATGTCATTGCCCAGACAACTGGTTCCTTTTGGGGGGGGGCACGAGGGGAGGCGGTGATAAGAACAGGCAGAGGCAAACCTAAGATGAATCTGAGGTTTCGACCTGGAGCTATTTAAAAAGCCAAGATCATAGGAAGAACGGTTGCAGGAATTGGGTATGTGTAGTCTAGTGGAAAGAAGCACTAGGTGTGACATGATAGCAGTCTTCCAATATCTGGGGGGTGGGTGCCCTGCAAAGAAGTGGGGGGGGGGGGGGGTGTCAAATTATTCTTCAAAGCAGCAGAAAGCGGAACAAGAAGCAATGGATGGAAACTAACCAAGGAGAGAAGCAACCTGGAATTAAGGAGAAATTTCCTAACAACCAGTGGAACAGCTTCCTTCCAGAGGTTGTGAGTGCTCCATCAGTGGAGGTTTTTAAGAAAAGATTGGACAGCCATATGTCTGAAATGGTTTAGGGCATGGGTCAGCAACCCGCGGCTCTGGAGCCGCATGTGGCTCTTTCATCCCTCCGTCGCTCAAAATACGTGTAACAACTGCCAATGTGCGACACCCGACACGCAATTTATTAAGCTTTTTGACCCCCGGTAGGCCAACCATGGATAAATGCAAGAAAATAAAAGTTTCAGGAGAAAACAGAATCTTTAATTCAACTATATATGCTAGTTTTGTGGCCACTCAGGAACTAGTCAGGCACGGGAAGAGTTTTGTGGCTCAGGATGTTTTCTTTTCTGCGGGAAAGGGGTCCAAATGGCTCTCTGAGTGTTTAAGGTTGCCGACCCTTGGTTTAGGGTCTCCTGCCTGAGCAGGGGGTTAGACTAGAAGACCTCCAAGGTCCCTTCCAAGTCTGTTATTCATATGGCAAAGCAAAGGGTGGAGGAAGGATCCATCTAACTGAGAATCTATTTTCTTCTGCTTTGGCAGAAACTCATCTATCAGGAGGCTAAGACTGCATA